>VZTZ01027324.1:168091-250272 GCA_013400955.1 Drymodes brunneopygia
CTGTGCCCGCTGTCCGGGGCCCGATGACTGCTGCCCGGGGCCCTGTGCCCGCTGAGCGGCTCCCGGGGCCCTGTGCCCGCTGCCCTGTGCCCGCTGAGCGGCTCCCGGTCCCGCAGGTGACCAGCAGGAAGTACCCGCGGCTGAAGGAGGTGGACGATGTGCTGGGCGGTGCCGCGGCCTGGGAGAACGTGGACTCCACGGCAGGTAGGGCCGGGCCGAGGGGCCGGCGGGGCTCGGGGCTGCCCTGCCGGCCCTCACGGCGTTTCTCCCGCAGAGCCGTGCCCCAAGTGCGAGCACCCCCGCGCCTACTTCATGCAGATCCAGACGCGCTCGGCCGACGAGCCCATGACCACCTTCTACAAGTGCTGCAACCCGCAGTGCGGGCACCGCTGGCGGGACTGAGCGGCCGGGGAGACGCTGCTCCTGCAATAAACGCGGCACTGCGGGCAAGCGAGCGGCTGCTGCGTGGTTGCTTTGGGGCCGGCAGGGATGGGAAAGGCTCCAGCAGGGTGCTGGGCCCCGGAGGGCTGGGGGCTCGTAATGCACACAGGGCAGGGCTTCTGCTGAAGCAGGAGTGATAAACTCGTGCCCTGCACACCGAGAAATCCATGTTCACAATAGAGACAGGCCCGATGGTAACCGAGCTGAAGGACGGTGAGGAAACCCTAGGCCTGAGGCAGCTGCTGTGCCACAGCACTGAAGGCAAAGCAGAGGTGAAGCGTTAACACTGTGGCCTTACAGAGAGCCAAAAATGAAAAACGGGCCCATGCTGAGACCTGTGAAAACCCTGTCACAGTTGAAGCAGGGACTACAAACTACACTACAACCGATTACTGATAAAAGGAGAATATACTTCAAGTAGGATCCCATGTTGTGTCTTAACACCAAGCTTTATTCTCAGTTTAAATACATTCAGAAGTAAAAAGGATAAATAACTTAATAAAAACGTGACGGAGCACAAATTGTAACATTTGATCTGCATGAACACTCCCCCAGGCTAAGCCAATTTAATATGACTCAGCTTTACCCCTTCTATACAGGGATAATCTGCACCCATTTATTCCAGTTCATGTCGCAGGGGAACACTCTGCCCAGCCTCAGAGTACAGTCTATTGTGGGCTCGTAGTACATGGTTGGGCTTTCACTCAGTTTGGGATTCTGTAGTTGTTCTTCCACAACTGGCTGAGAAAAGAGTGACACTGGGGATGGCTTTTTCAGGTAGAATTGTCTGATGCAACCAAGAGTTTCCAGACCCTGCAAAATAATTCACATACTTTAATTTGGGCAGTTGCTGTGAAAAAAAAAATGCTGTGAGTGCTGCTCTATCTACAGTGTTCTCAGAAATGTTGGACAATTTATACCAAAAGTGGCTTCACTTGAGCTCCTGAGGAGCCCATGGTTACAGCACAAAGGTAAAAAAGATAAATAACTTAATAAAAACATGCAAGCTCTGGTTTCAGCTGGATATATCTAGTTACTTTCAAGCACAGTGATTGATATGTGGTTACTGACACAGAAAGTGTTCAGAGATGTCAACATTTAGGACCAGTTACAAAAAATCGAAGGCTGCTCTGGATGTGAATGCCAGACTTCTGTGCCAGTCCTGGTTAATGGTTCACAGGTGTGTGACAAGCTCTGTCTGTGGTTTCAAAACCAGTTCTTAGTGAATTTATTGGTACAGAAGTTAGACCAGAGTTCTCCACTCTGTAAAATGTAGAGATAATTAAGTGCTTGATTTTGTGGGTTTGAATTCCCATTGCCCAGGAACCCACACTGGAACAGCCAGGACTCAGGATATGCACGACTGGCAGCACTCCCAGCTGCCACTGTCACCACAGGGTACAAGCCCTGGGGAAGAAGTGGCACATGGACACTGGAAAATGGATTTCCAGTTAGCAGGGAACTCATGCTTTTGGGCAGGCCTGCAGGATTACTGCTCTGTGTAAGATTTTGAATATTTATAGGGAAAAAAAAATAGAAATCAAAGTTCCATGTCCAAAGCAGCAGTGGTGGCATTTGAATGTCAAGATGTGGGAACAAAATTAGGAGAAACTCAAAATTTTCTTGCCATGTTCTGTTTGCCAATTAAGGACCTGCAGGCAGGTGTGTCAGGACAGAAGGTCTGATTTACACATTGTCTAGCACAGACACATTTCAGTTTGATTCTCATGGCAGATTACCCATCTAGAAGGTATATAAGGAAAAAAATTAAGACAACTTGGATTATCTGTGGTAATTGGGGGCTGGAATGAGAGGATCTTTAAGGTTCCTTCCAACCCGAAGTATTTCATGATCCTGTGATTAGCACTGCATAAAACAGTCAACCTAGTGATAAATACGGTGATAAATAAATGTGATAAATAAAGCCAACATGGTGATAAATAACCACCTAGACTTTCACCTCCCTGTCCATCCATTCCAGAAGCAAGCTCAGACTGTAAAATCAGTGACAAGCACAGGTAAATCAGCTTCCCTCCTCCCTCACTGCGAGCAGTGGCTCGCTCTGGCTTTGGCCAATTTACACCACAGGGAGAAGGTTGATTTTCCCCATGTCCCTGCTGGCTGGGTGTGTCAGAGCCCC
The DNA here is from genome assembly GCA_013400955.1 of Drymodes brunneopygia. Lineage (NCBI taxonomy): Eukaryota > Metazoa > Chordata > Aves > Passeriformes > Petroicidae > Drymodes > Drymodes brunneopygia. The sequence continues at coordinate 170,673 of VZTZ01027324.1, forward strand.
CTGCACCTGCAGGATCTCCAGCACGGCCACGGGCTGCAGGACCCCGCTGTAGTGCTGCAGCAGCCCTGCCTGCGTCACGCCCGGCCTCGTCATCACATGGTAGAGCACGGCCTCCATCATCCCCTTGCACACGGGCTTGTTCAGGTTCCCATCCACGATCCTCCATGGCCTCCCGACGAAGCAAACGCTCTCACAGGCCCTGCCAAGGACAGGGAACACTTGGCTGTCAGGAGTTCTTTGGGATGGGTTCCCCATCAGTGCAGTTTCTGCCTAACAGAGGTTCTCGCTACATCCATTTTATCCCAGCTGTAACTCCTGTGGCTGCTCTCAGCAGGGGCTGGTGCTGCTCTACCCAATCTGCATTTTTCACCCCTTTTAGCACCATTACAACACCCAGCAGTTGCCTTGGGTCTCGATGAGCAGGGAAGCTTTGTTCAGCAAATATCCTAATATCCTCCAAAAGTTACCCAAGACCTGCACCACACAGCAACAGTGCTCTTATGGGAAGCAAACTCCTCATTTTTAGCATTTTGGTGTCCAAAAGACAGACCCTGCATGGAAATTCACATTTCTCATACTGCAGTTTCTCCAGGCCTTTCCTGGGCACCTGGAAGCTGGCACTGGGCTTATTTGTGCAGTAAAATCAGTTTTCCTCCTATGATATTTGGAGTTTGTTGGTTTTTGGGTAAAAATATCTATCAGAGACATTTCAGCATGCACAGGAGCACAAGGAACATCAACAAGAACAATGGAGTGGGGTTTCTCCATCATCAATGCTCACTGCCCATCAGAGCATAAACCTGAGGTATCCAAACCACTGCCACCAGCATTCTTCTGGCAGTGCCAAGTGTTTGGTATTCTGCAGGCATGGCTGTTACTCACCGCTCCCTGGCTGCCTGGGAGACATCTGTCACAGAGCTTCCTGCAAAGAAAAGGACACGTATTTTCTAATTAACTCAAACTCCTTATCTCATGGAAGGAGAGTTAAAGGTGGCCAAGCTGTGAAGTGCAAGAGCTTGCTAGGAAACCACTCCAGCGAACTACTCCAAGTGCTGCTCTCAGTTTTGGGGAGCTCTGAGCTGCCCCTCTGCCCTGCCTGCAGCAGACTCTTCCTCCCATAACCACATCTCTATTCAACCCCACTTTTTGTGGTTCCTTTCCCCAGTCCCAGCAGGTTTTATTCCTAGAAGTCTGAACCTTGGTGAGTGTATGGGCTGAGAGAACTGAGGTTCAGAGAGCTGTGCAGGGCTTCAGCCTGGAGCTCTCCCAGGGGTCTGGGTAACCCAAAGCTCCTGGGAATCAGAGGGAAGTTGGGCAGAACTCCAAGGAGAATGCAAACTCAGGACTCCAGCAGGGCTCAGGACTCCAGCAGGGCTCAGTTTCAAAGCAAAGGCTGTCTCTGCAACTCCCATTACATTATGTCATGGGTTTTAATTAGACAATTACTTAACGAGGTATTCCTACCACACCCAGAGGGTAACAGCTTTGGCTTAAGCACATGTAAACATTCAGTGGCCAGTGAGAACTCTGTGTTTGATAACAGAACTCCTGTTTTTTCCCTCCTATGCTACAAACAAGGCAAGGATGTTAAATCCAGGAGAGTACTTCAGTAGTTTAATGTAAGGACTGCTGAGGTCTCTGCTGTTTAGACAGCCCCGAGTGCATTTCCTGCAGGAAGGCTCCAGTTAAACAATCCCAAGCTGTGGGATGTGAGGGATCACCCTCTGGACCTGGGTACTGGCAGGGCTTGGCAAGGTACCACAGGAGCAGTGAGCTTGTGGTTCAGTCTGGGATCAGAGCTCATAAAAACCAAACCAAAATGAAATCCCTCACAAAGTACTAAATGCAAAGCTTGGCAAGAACCACTAGCTATTAGAAAACTGGCAGTAAAAAGGAAAGGAAAATGAAGTCCAATTGGGTTACAAATGAGGCTGTTAATCTCACTGGCATGTGCTGCTTCCTGGTGAATGCTGTAATGAGTTTAGGACTTTCAGCCATGGACATTCCAGCTAAATGCACATCAGCAATGCTATTTTCTAGGCTTAGAGATGTCTGACCTTTGGACTGAAGCCAGAGATGAGAGACTTCAGATCCAAATTATTTTGGAGAAGTTGAAGATGTGGAAACAAGTTTCTAAGGAAAACATACTTCTGGACTAGTCATTCCAGCAACAGCATAGGAAGGATTATTTGATGTACTTGATAACTCTGAGACCTTCCAGATGAATTAGTGCTATCCCAATTTATCTGTGAGAGAAGACAATCTCTCTGGTACAGCTTCATAAAGAGTCTAGGATTTGCTTATAAAATGGAGCTACTGGTTTGGGATCAACTGCTGATTTGCTGGTTTGTATTTAGGGATGCAGAGGGCTCCTCCATACCTTTAGAGACTCCTGGGTTCTCCTGGAAGTAGGAAAGATCATCATCCTGCTCACTGGCTGATTGTTCATGGATAGGGATCTGCTTGTTGTGCTCAGTGCTGAGCTCATCATTCCCTACTTCGAGTTCTTTGTGCTCGGAACAAGATTTATCTTGTTCCTTGTAAGTGTCCACATCCACAGTCTCTGGAGCAGGCTCTGGCAGTTCAGCTGGGAGTTCTTCCTGCCCTGCCAGGGAGCCTCCTCCTGGAGCTTCTTCACCCCCAGGAACAGCTTCTTTCCTTGGGACAGGCTCAGAAACAGCTGCATCCAAATTCCTGCCATCTGCACTTCCCAGAGCAGGCTGCGCACCCTGGCAGAGGTCACTGTCACCCTCAAGGACATCAGTCCTGCATCTCTTCCTCGGGGGTTCATCATCACTGGCACACTGTGGGTCTCTTCCCAGCTGCTCCTCCTCTCCCAGACATTCCTGACCCTCCCCTGGCTCCGAGGGCAGGGGATCCTGAGGCAGGTCTGGGGGAGCAGAGTCTGCCCCTGGCTGCTCAGCATCCTCTGCTTTGCTCTTCAGGCACACTGAGCGTAGCAGCCAGGGCTTGGCAAACACTATTGCCACCAGCCTGACAGAGTGGCCTCCTACTTCTAACACCTGCTGCATTTCAATGAGGTCCTGCAAAAAACAAACAAAAAACCCCACAACTAATTATCTCAGGAGCTTTCACTGAAAAATGTCACTTTAACCCAGTGTCATGGAATTATCATGATTTAACTGGCAGCAAGGAAAGAGCAAGAGCTTAGTAGAATATGCAATTTTGCTCCATGCTGCACTGAAGTTGAAAAGATGTTTTACCCCTTAAAGCTTCCTGAAATTACAGCACAAGACGTTTTTCTTCAGCTTAAAGTAAGTTAAAAGTATAACTGGGAAAGAGTACTTTGCTTCCAAAGGTTGATGTTGGCACCTCTAGGTTTCTGAAACAGTTAATTCCTATCTTTGATTAAGTGCTGCTTTCATTTTTGGCCTTCCTAACTTTGAGGCAAGCTTGCTCTCAGGTGTGGGGTGTGATCTCCTGCTTAACATAAATAATTCTGTTCAATTTATAGCTGCTTCTGACAGCCTGGAAGCTCGTCCTGCTCAAGGGGAATACTGAGCATGCAGACATTAATGTATGGAGAGCAGCTGGCTGTAAACCCACCTGAATGTACTGCTCCAAGCTCCTGCTGCGTTCAGCTTCCACCTGCTCATAGCTGCAGAAACGTTTGCTCAGCTCAGCTTTGCAAATCCCAAAGTGGGAAGTGGCCTCTATGGCCTTCCTGATCTCCAGAGCAGCCGCCGCATCCGCGGGGCTGTACCCATAACGCTCCATGCACTCATGGAGAAACTTATCCACCTCATAGTTTTCCTCCTGGATTTTTATCAGCTTGGTGAAGGTTTCAGGGAGGCAGGAGATGCCCACAGACATGTGATCCAGCAGGGAAGGAACTGCAAAGCAAATAAACCACGGGAGTTTAAGCTGTGGAAGCAGCAACACACTGCAGGAAGACAAACAGATTAGAGTTGTTCTAAACCAATTAAAAACAGAGCTCAGTTTTCCCTCTTCATTGCTGCAGTTCCCTTTTTCCTTTCTGCCTTGCATGTCTGTCTCTGAAAAGACCTGTAAAGAAGAGCAAACTGGTTTACAAGGGCTCACCCTCCCAGCAAAGTGAATTACAGCTGGAAGGCAGTGAGCTCTTAATGGTGCTCTCTCTAGCACTGGGTCAGCTCAGCTCTGAGTTAATGAGGGAATCCTCTCCTTTTTTCTTGAAGAAGGTCAAGTGAAAATTCTAGGGCAAGGAAATGCTGTAGAGGACACTTTTAATCAAAACTCCACAGCAGAAAGCTGTTGGCCAGATATGGTTTGAACTATCAGTCGACAATGCTTCAGACAATGAGTTCAACAAAGCCTCTCTGTGTTCAGTGACAGGTCCAGCACTGCCCCAAACTGACCCCCTGAACAGAGTATCTACAACTGAAGCTATGTCACCCCTGTCCTAGTCCTGGCTGATCTGGGGGAGGCTCTGGCTCTGCTCTTCCTGCTCCTTTCCCTTTTACCTGCAGGCTGCTCCATGTTTGCCTCTGGAACACTCAGGGCGGCTGCCAAGGGAAAATGGGATCAGCTGTAATGAGCTCAGCACAGCTGGAGGGCAGGAGAGGCAGCAGAGACAGGAGAGAGAATTTGTTTTACTTCTGTCACAGCAGCAATGGAAATGGGCAGGGACAGCACTAGACCACTTCAGCTGAAGAGCTCAAGGCTCTGGAGACATTTGCACTACAGCTGAAAACAAGATGCTCTTTAAGAAGGGCAGTGCTGATGAACTGCAGACAGTCAAGCTCTAAAGATTATAAAAATGTTTAAATTACTGAGGTAAGAGGCCAGACATTGGATACCACTATTTCAGGCACTTGCGTGAGACAAGTTAATTGAGAATTTCCATTCAAGGAGCTCTGAAAGATTTTCTTTTGTCTTTACAGAAGAGAAAGCCTTACTGTAACATCATATGGTATTTTAAGTTGTTGAAGGGACTGAAAAACCTCCTGGAGAGGGGTAACAGAGCAGAGGACAGATTGCAGTAATAGTTTAACATAACATGAAATAGAGGCAAGGCCTTGTTATACTAACAAAACCTAAGTCAGCCATCTGTTTTCAGTCAGGAGAGAAAGCTTTACAAACTTGATGTGTAATGAAAACAGAATGTTCCTGCTAGGGGGCTTTGTTTAAATCAGTTCCTCAGCAGGTGAGTTCACCATCCCTCCTGCTCCAAGCCCTTTCTGTGCACTTTAGGCCAAGCAGAACTAACCTGGAGAGCTGAGCCTTCCTGGGACGGGGGTGCATCTGAGCCTGACCTTCACCTGGCAGGAGTTGACCACGATGTTGTCACTGGGGCTCAGGTTGCGGGTGCTGACAATGCCAGGGGAGTAGTAGCCTCTCATCAGTAAATAATTGGTGTGGGAGGCCTGGCGAGGTTTCACTTCGATCCTGCGTTTGCCTCCAGAGCTCTCATCCAACTCATCGTCGTCATCGTCGTCATCCTCAAGTCCCTCCTTTCCCAAGCTACAGCAAACACAGGAGGTTAGAGTTGTTTGCTGGGCTTTTTCCCAAAAGAAGAAGGTGATTCATGACACTGAGCAGAGCAAGGACACTCCTGCACTCCGGGTTTAGTCCTGGACAGCTGGGGCAGTGTCCACACCAGGCTGATTTAGAGCACTGAGAACAAGAGCTACAGAAAAGGAAATACACTAAAGGTTCCTGGGAAAGGAAACTCTCTCTTTGTTTGCAAATGTGTTGAAATGAACCCAAAATAGCTTCCAGTGCTGAAGCTCTTTGGTTCAGCAGATGCTTCATCTTGAGGGAACATCTGTTAGACACTGCGAGCATGAGGGATGCTGCAGGATGGGGCAGACAGTGTTTATTTTAAGGGTGAAAAGGAGGAGAGACGGTTAGAGACCAAAGATTTTAGTTACTTTAAAAAATAATAATTAAAAAACCACCAAAAACCAAACAGCAGACATCCTCCAAGCAAAGAAAAGAATAGCAGTAGCAGCCAGGATGGATTTCCCAGAAACGAACTTAGTCAAACCAACATTATTTATTTCCAGAACATGACAAGAGCCACTGTGGATAAAGCTGAAGGCTCTGAACAACCTGATCTCTGAAGTTGCCTCTGTTTAAAGCAGGTTATGCCAGGGACAATGAAAGGTTCCTCCCAACCTTTTCTAAGATGAGTTAGACCTTAAGTATCTTCTTTTAAAACATATTGAAAATCGAGAAATCATTTAGAAAAAAAAAGTGAGTGCACAACTCAAGATGCTCCTATTCAGCAATGGGACCAGTGCAGGGCTCAGTGTGATTTTGTTAATGACCTGGCTGATTAAACAGCTCATTCAGCTTGCACAGGATCACCCAACTGAGGACACTGCAAGTATATAAGGAGCTGGGATTTGCATTCAGCACATCTCCAGCACACTGGAGAGTCAGCCTGGAAAAGGGCAGGGAGCAATTCCCTATGACAAATGCATGTTATTTATATTATTGTGCTCCCTCCACACTGAGAGGGAACAATTAACCAGATAAAGGAAAAGCAGCTTGTTAGAGTGAGTCACAAGAACCATAAGCATAGAACACTGCACTGGGGGGGTTTGGCTGCTTTTTTTGGCAAGGCTGTGGCCCTTCAGCATCTTGGGATGCATTAGCAGGTGTTTCACCTATATAACAGCATGGAATTAGCACAGAGCTGCCAGCAAGGGCGTGGCATTTTTCTGACATCACAGTTCAGTGCAGAAGAAAATAATGAGAAAGACAGAGATCTGGGTAACATGAATAAAGTGCAGGAACTGCAGCTGCTCATTTTAAAGAACAGCATGTTATGGGAGAGGGACCACAATAACAATCCTCAAATAGGTATTAAGCTGCTCTAAAGAGAAAGAGAACAAAGTATTTTCCATGTGTGTTCCCAATAGGAAGCAGCAGGTTAAATTACTAAGAGATTTTAGTTGCGCTTTTAAGAAGCACATAATGACTGGAAGGAAAAGGGCTCACAGGCTCCCACTGCCTGGGGACAGTTTCCGTTTATGCCATTACTGCAGGCTTACAGGAAAATTAAATCCAAGAGGAGACAGTGCACAGAAGCACTGCTGTGGTGAGAGGTTTCACTGATAAAGCTGAAACCTTGTTACCAACCCTCTCAGTCTGTGACATGGCAAGGCATAATGTTGATGAAAATGCTCCTGTAGCACCCAGTGCTCTCCTTTCCATGTCAGCTCTGATGGCACTGAAGTGCCAAGCAATTGAAATGTCACAAGTGAAGGCAAACGCAGCCCAGGGCTGTAATGACAGGCACTAACTTTAGTGCCATTAAGTCTCCTCAGAAATAAAAATCTAAACAATAGCACAGTAAAAATGCCACACTGTAGTGCAGGAAATGCTAATTCCTGTCCAATTTCATCCAAGTTCTCCCCAAACTGTATTCTCTAATAGAAATAACAGCATTTACCTTTTTATCACTTCATTTTCCACCATGGAACTGTCCACCACGATGATCTGCTCTGGGATTCTCACACTCACAGCCACCAGGCCCAGGGAGAACAGGGAAAGCATGGCCACACACTGGCCACCAGGGCCATCCATGGGAAATGCCACCATGCCTTCTGATGATGCATTTTCTTCATCTTTAAATGAGAAGCTGTGTGGCTGGTCTGATTTTTCAGCATCCTTAAGCTTCTCCAGGAACTGGAAGGACTCTGTACAGATGGTACTGGGGAAGCGCCACGTAAAAACTCTGCACAAAAACACAAAGCAGCACAAATCCTTCAAAATCTGCTTACTGAGAATGAGTTTTACAATTAAGGTAGCACAGACGAGTCAAACAGTTGAAGTTTGCACCCTCAGCTGAAGGTTCCTTCCCTCAGCACCCTCTGCTGAAGGTTCCTTGCTCTGGACACTCCTCCATGTCACGCTTCAGTAGCTTTTTTTCTTTGCTCAGAGCCCAGCAGTGCCCACCCTGCCACCCACCTGTAGTAGCTCTGGGACAGCTGATAGCATGAAGCTAGGAGCTGGTGATCGAGTACCTTCCACACCTGCCTTCACAGTCCTTTTACTATTTCCAGAACATCAGGTATTTATGCACTGTGTAAAGGTCAGGTAGCAAGTACAAATATAGCAAATACACAGCAAAGGTATCAACCATCTTTAGCTTCACAGGAGTGCTAAAGAAATCTTCCCACCACGTGTACAACTGTGGTGCTGCATCTCCTCCCCCCTCCATGTGTCTCTGAAGCCCTGCCCAGCACCCTTGGCTGCCCTGATTGCTCCCCACATGATGCCAGTTTCACCTTCACCTTCCTCTGCACCCTCAGCTGAAGGTTCCTTGCTCTGGACACTTCCCGTGTGTTGTGACCTCCATGCCACGCTTGGGTAGATTTTTCCCGTTGCTCAGAGCCCAGCAGTGCCCACCCTGCCACCCACCTGTAGTAGCTCTGGGACAGCTGGTAGGACATGGGCACGAAGGGCAGGGCGCGGCTCTTCTTGGGCCCCAGCGTGTGGTTGACCCTGCGCCGGTTCACCAGGCTCCTCCTCTGGCACTCCAGGAAAGCCTTCACCAGGATGTCATCCCGGTACTCCTGGTACAGCCTGAACGTCTGCAAGACACCCTCAGTGAGCTCCAGCTCACAGGCACTCCATGCATGGGAAGCCACAAGCCAGAATGAAAATCATCCATATAAATTCACTTTACTCCTCTGTTCCTTTATGGCCTCCCAGACTTGCTGTGGTAAACGGCAATTAAATTAATTAAATACCATACAACACTTGATATTCAAAATGGGATCAGGTTCCCAGTGGAATTACAGATGTGAAAAATGCTCCTCTGCCACACATTTTGGTGAATTCTTCCCGATTTCAGTAGGAACACTTAGTTCTGTGAGCTTGGCTATCCAAGTTCCACTCTTGCTTATGAGCTGTTAAACTTCCTTTGAACTTCAACCTTACTAAAACACTTGACTGATTGATGATCTCTTTTTGTTGTCCCCAGTGCTGAAGGAGAGACACCCAACACCAGTGTCAGCTGGGTATTAGGATTGTTTTTGTGCCATCTCCTCCAGAACATTCCAGCTGCTCAGGTAGGCACTATGGCATGGTACAGTTTGATCCACTGGAAGTGATGTGGAGATGATTTCATATGGTTTTTGGGGATTGCTTCAACTCACATCCTCACATCTTGCAATCTCATCCTTAGAAAGAAAACAACCAACTAAAAATCTCCCTACAATATATGATTTACTAAAAGCAGAATACTCCCCACAGAATGGGAACAAATCCAGCCTTCTGGATTTCTTTTCTCCCATTTGAAAAAGGAATGTGCCAGGGGTGGGAGGAGAAACTTTAGGGTTGTATAATTACATGTGGATGTGGCACTTGGGGACATGGTTTAGTGGTGGCCTTGGCAGTGCTGGGCTGATGGTTGGACTTGATGATCTTAAAGGTCTTTTCCACCCTAAACAATTCCATGATTCTGTGAGCAGTAAAGTTTGGTTCAGATATTGTACCTGAAATGACTGGCAAGATTCCATCTGGTTATCTGAGAGTGCCAGTGTGCTCTGAATCAGATTCTGCAGCACTAGAAAATGAATATCATAAATACTGAAAAAAAAAAAAAAAAAAGAGAAAACCATTTAATCCTGGTGAGTTTTGAACATGAGGTACCCATTAAACTAGCACAAAAATCTACAAACTCCATCACCTGCTTCTGAAACAGAACCATAAAGGCATGGGATCCTACTGCTCAGGATCACTCATGTAAAGGAATCTGTTACATCTTCCCCAACCTTCCACCCTGAATTTTTGGATCAGTCCACATAATCTGACACAAACCAAAAGTTCTCCCTGACACCATCTCCTCCTCTTAAGATACAACACCCACATGGAAAGTGTACACTGTTGTCTCAGTGATAAAATCATTCTGAGGCCATCTCTGTCATCATTTTATCTACCAAATCTATGTCAGAGGTCCCTACAGCTTTGTCAAGGTGTTTTTCTGTTAATAAATTTATACACTGCAAGAAACAGATGAAAACACTGAATTAGGACACTCTTTACATGACTTCCACAGATGGGAGGGGCTGATGTGGCCTGGGAGTCCTAATGGGAAAATGGTGCTACTGCTACTCACCTGCTCAGATTATCCTCTTTTGTGCCTTGATTTGTGTCTTCTCCAATTGCCAGCACTCGAAATCTAGTTAAGGGAAGGGAAAGGAGAACACTGGAACCAGATTTTCTGTGATTTTCTATGATTTTGCATCAGCCATGAAGCCCAGAGGCTGATGAGCACAACTGCTAACGAGGCAAGTGCTGGCCAGCCCAGGGGACTGCCTGCTCCAGCAGCCCCAGCACAGGGGTCAGACAGGAAAAGAACTGCCAAGAACAATCTCCACTCAAATATCTGTTGACAAGGAGATAAAACAACAGACAGGAGACAGTTCCAGCCCTGGAAGGATTTGTCATTTTATTGAAGTTTTGGACTTCCAGTTACTGCCAGCAGCACTTTTGCTGTAATGCAGAACTCTTCCCAAAATAAGAAAAATTGCAAAGGTGCTAAATTTATAATCATAAAATGGTCTGAGACACAATTTTTCCACACTGCTCTTCAAGTGTTAATCATTATGAAAAAGCTTAATGACCTGGAGCTGGAGAATGCTCTACAAGGCTGAGTGCTCCTCCTTATCAATACTTTTAGCAGCACTGAGATGATTCAGCTGAGCAACCAGCTACAAATTGTGATAGAAAATGGGGCCAGTTAATCTGGAAAATGCTGGATTTCTATTGCAATGAAAAGCTACACCTGAGTAGCAACATCTCTAACACCAAGCTTGAGGACTTGACAATTTAGGAAAATCTGCTGTGGTGAATTTCTGGTTTAAAAGTCTTATTTAGCAATAAGAATGGTCTGAAATCAGCACAATTGTGCAAGTAACTGAAAATCACTTCTATGTATTTAGGAAGTGTGGATATGAAAGAAACACTGTTGGCTGTATTTAGTAAAACTTCTTTCTTACTAAGGGTACAAGTACAGAGGGTGTAGATCATGCACCCTGCTCTGAATTGCACCCTGCAGACCTGCTCTGAATTGCTGTCCCCTCTCACTGTCTCACCCCACGTGCAGAGCCAAAAGCACCATGATTAAAGTACCTGGAGAAGAGTTCCTCCAGAGTGTCAGGAATCTCCAGTTTGGGATTCCCCAGGGTCGAACTGAATTTCTCTTTCAGTCTTTCCACAAACTCTTTAAACTCCTTTGCACAAACCTTAGAAAAGAGGAGACAGAGGTGTCACCAACCTCAATTTCTCAGAGTGGGAAAAACCCTTTTTTGTGCATGGAAATTCTTGTAGCAAATGCTGGGTTTGAATCAGGAAGTCAGAAGCAGTCCAACAGCCGAGGGAAGGCAGGGAAAAGCTCGAGCAGTTTGTGTTTGCTGATTCAGTGAACAGTTGCAGGTTCCATCTGTAATCAGCTCACAGCCACAAGCCAAGCACCATGAACATATGTTCTGAGACAATTTCCTGAATTAACAGCAAGATCTCTTGCTAGAGCTATGTTTAAGCTTCTGCTCAAGCCCTGCAGGCTTTTCCATGAAGTCTGTTTGCACAATCATGGCTTGGAGAACACCTGTTACATCAGAGCAATGTTCTCTGGAAACAAGTTTTTATTTCCTTCCAAAGACAGACTTTGGGGATGGGACACATATTTATTTCAGTGATGTCTCATCAATAAACAACTGCTCTTCCTCTAAGCAACATGAATCTAACAACAGAACTGATGGGCTTTTCTGACAATGGTATGAATTGTCATTCCTGGATAAAAATGATCTTGCTGTGACACTGTCCCAGTTCTGAAAAAATTCCGGAATTCAAAATGGAATTGTTTGCACTGAAGTGTAAGCAACTTTTCAATTTGAAATTAAGGTTCATTTAAATGGAAAAAAATTAATAAAATCTTTTGGCTGCTCAAATAAAGTCTTATAAAATTTACTTGTATTCCTGCACTCATCCACAGAAGCTAAGCTGACATTTCAATGCACAACTGGAATAAAAAATTAGAAATTACACAGCAAAAACGTTTTCTTGCTCAGATAACAAAGTGGCTGAACGGATAAAAAAAGAATCAGCAGATAGAGATGTCTAGTCATGGATGTTTATAAACAAGCCCATTGAAAACAGAATGGTTGTTGCACAGGGGGCTGTTTCTGTGCCTTTGGAAAGCTGCCCTGTGTCCACTTTGCTCCCAAACCAGCAATGATGCTGCATTTTTACACTGATGCTATTTTTAAAATAGCTAAAGGTTCAAGGGAGAGAAAAGACCTAAAATCACAGTAATTCTTACAGTGCAAGTACTCAGCAACCCAAACAGCATAAAGTACTACATCACCTTTTGGAATACTTCCCTTCCTACCTGTGGATCTTCATAATTATTTTCTCTATTCATGAATTCATCGATGAGGGCTTTATCTTGGTAAACCTCAGCAAGGCAAACTCTGCAAGAGACACAATTGAAGGTGTTGCTCAGAGCTGAAATTTTCCCCGTTCAAAACAGATCTGACAGCAGCAGGGTGCAAACAAGATGAAATTTTTAAGTTATGTGAAACAAAAGAGAAGCGTAGGAGGACCATGTCCCCTATATCTACAACACAGAAAATTCTCACTTGTAATTGAGGTAGGTCTGTGGGTTTCTGACAATGTAGCGGGCTCTCCGTCCCACAGAATGGGAAGTTTTATCCAGGGACTCCTCGAAGCTGGAGTGCATGAGGTCCCTCACAACCTGCCAGGGCACAAAGGGCCCTTTCACCTGCGGGAGGAACAGAGGGATCTGCAGTTAAACCTCGCTGTGTGCACACACACGGGAAAAGCAGGACGAGGTCCTGCCTGGTGAAATGTGTGTGCAGCACCCAGCAGCTCCATGCTCTGGGTGTGCTCAGCACCTTGGCATTGAGCACGTGGCTGGCAATCCTGCAGAGCATGAGCAGGCTGTCCTCCTGCACCGTCCAGGTCACGCGCAGCCGCGTCATCCTCAGCAGGGCACTCTGGTCAGCCTTGTCGTGGTAACGCAGCCGTTTGCTTTTGTCTACACAGTCCTCTTCTAACAAAGCCAGGGAAACAAAAAAACATATTCATCTCAGCACTTTATAAACTCAAACTTCTATCACAGGCTCAGAACCAGTTCACATTTGTAAGAATGAGAGATAAGAGTAGGGAAGTAAGCTGCAGTCTAGAAGTGAAATGCAGCAATAGCTTTCCCAGGCAGGAGAAAACAAACACTTTAATTGGCAAACTGACAGCCTAGAGCATCACTTCATGAGGAATCTTTAAGCCAGCTATCAAGAGCTGATGATGGATTGCAGGGAGCTGCTCTGGCACAGACTCCACGAGGACTCCTCCAGCCTGTGCAGCCCAGCAGTGCAGCCGTGGCTCACACACAGCTCATGGGCACCTGAGCCTCTCACTGACAGAGGCAACCCACAAAGCTCCCCTGTCCCACACCCTCTTTTCCAAAGCAGCTTCCAGCAGGCCTAGGAATAGTAAAGAATGCTGCTTTTTCCTGTTTCCTACCTTTCTTTTTCTTCTTTGTCTTCTTTCCAACATCCTTCCTAAGCCTCTTCCTCTTTTGACTTTTTCCACCTCTCACTCGTTTCGTTCGATCCTGGTTTGGTTCTTTACTTATTTCAATACATTCCTCCTTCTGGATAAGTGACTCTGATCCTACCTTTGCTTCTCCCAAAATATTAATTTTGTTACCTAAAATGACACATATTTACAGCAGTGGAGCTTTATAGCAATGACATTCTACAGCGTTAAGGTGTAAAGACCAAATGACAAATTTCAGTAAATTAAAAGACAGATGCCCTCTCAGGATTGCTCTTTGTTAGTCCTGTCATTTCATGCCCCTTTTCTTGGCAGCTCACAGAATAAATTCCTACATTAATGAGGAATCATCAAGTAATTAAATCTATTTTACAGTGCACAAACACAAGGGAACAGAGCTGAGGTTTTACATTCAACCTGAAGCATTTTCTCCTTAGCTCAAACATTAGGCTGGATAACAGTGCTACAAAACATTGGTCCCTCTGGACTTTCTGCAAACTGCACATCAGAAATTACAAAGGATAGAAATTATTGTTCTATAAGAAGTTATTTACACATCTATTTTACAGCCTCAGAAGTATCCTAGATCATTGTAAGGAGACAGGACCAACCCATGTCATCAATACTAGATAAAAAATTATTGTTCCATATAGCCAGTAATAGGGAATGAAATCACTTATCTGTTTTACTGCCCCAGGAGCATCCCAGATTACTGGAAGGAGACAAGAACAACCCACACCCTTCATGCTGGGTTTGACAAAGGCAGGAGGAGCTGTGGCACAGTGTCAGCCCTTACCTCCAGTACTGAGTGGCAGGGGGTGTTTGGTGAGGAAGGTTTGGAGTCTTGCTGTCAGTCCATTTTCAGAAACTGTATTTTCCTAAGACAACACAACTTTAAAAAAAGGTGACATGCAAAAGGGGTGCACTGATTTTAACAACAATCTACTTTATAATCTGAGTAGTGTCAGAAAGAAATTTTCAGTTTCAAGGAAAAGATCCCTGGCTGTAACAAAGAACTCATTTGTATTATTGCTACCACACATTAGAAAGGCTCCAGAGCTTTTCTTAAATCACACTGGAATGACCAGTAGACTGTGAAGGTTAGAAATCTCAAGTTTAAAGCAGTCATTACTGGAAAAGAAATGCTGGACTCTTTCATTGCTACAGAGGCTGAGCAAAGTTTCCTGTAAAACAGTGTTTTTAAAAAGCATTTTACATTTCAAAGGAACTTCTGAAAAGCACAAAACCAAAATGCAAACACAAACACTGAGTAAAATGCCTCCTATAGCACATTCTGCCCACCCTAAATCTGAGCCTGAACCAACTGCAATGTACTGGGAGTTTTTCCATTCTCTGCTAAACCCATTTCTCTTGTGTGGAGTTCACTGGGGTCAGGAGTTGACCACAAGATGTGGACAGGAAAGCAGAGACTGAAGAGCTGCTGGAGGTTATGTGACTGCTCAACAGTGGGGTGACTGAACAGCAGACAGAATTAAGAGCAAAATGATCCTGCCTCAGGGAAATAAATTAGGAACTCTAATTTTGCATCCACTGCTAGGCTCTGATTTGTGCTCTGCTTAGGGGAGGGTAATTACAGGCAGTTCTGTGAAAGTCCCTGCTCAATGCCTGGTGATGGTGAAAAAGCAAAGGAAATGCATGGAATTCTTAGGGAAGTAAAGCAACACTAAGCAGCTGTAAAAATCTGTGTTTGGCCACGACCTTAAAGCACTCTCAGGTTGTATTTCCACCTTAAAAAGGACAGAGTAGAACTATCACAGGTTAAAATAAAGGCAACAGGAATGATTCAGGACAGGATAGTTCCATGCTGGGAATAGTAGATGTCAGTCTTAAGAAAAGAAGACGAATATGAGAGACATGAGAGATGTTTACAAAAATCAAGTGAAACAGCAAGAATAACTGAAAATGTATTTTTCACAGCTTCCCTCAGTCCTACAATAATTGGGGAGTTTAAGGCATCGAAAGGAAGTGGTGGTGGTGGAAGTGGTGGCACATAACAGGAATTTGAAAGACTTTGCCACAGGAGGCTGGGGACAGTAAAGACTTGCATATGCTCAAAACCCAGATAAATTAATGCTGAAAGAAAAAAGCTATTACTGCTTTGAAACATCAGCCCCAGATTTAGAATGGCCTTGAGCCAAAATTGCAGCCAGCTGGGCGAGTATTCTGAGGAAATATCCCTTGCTCTTACAACCTTCCATCAGAGATAGGACATTAGCCAGAATTATGATTTGCATATGTTAGGCTCATTTTTTTGTTTGTTTGTCTTTTTGTTTTTATTTTTTTTCCTTGTGTATTTCCTTGTTCTGGACATTTTGCTTTTTCTCTGACAACAACTACATTCCAGAAAGGCAAGAGGTACCACTGAGTGTGAACTGCTTGGTCATTGAACTATTTCTCCTTTGGTTGAATGTACTAACAAATTCATTGTCACATTCAGTTTTCAAATAAAATTTATGTCCAATTCTTTCATTCACTTCAGCACCAAGATTTGTGAACATCTGGCACTCATTTCTTTCCAGTGATACAAACCCTTACTGAGAGCACGCAAACAGTAAGAATTTGGTGTCACTGTCTCAACCTTAAGAACATTAAAATTTGGAGAAGTCACTCCAGAGTATAAATTTTAAAACACCCACCTTCCTGGTCTTGTTGATGATGTAGCTTGTCCAGATCCAATTGCGTTTCAGGTGCCCATAAAAGCTGGAATCCAGACCTGCAGCTCCCAGCCCATCTCCAGGGATGGATCCATCATCAACCACCTCTCTGCTGCCTCTGCCAGCAAAAGGGACAAAACCCACAGGAATTATTTTGTACAGATGCCTTCTCAGTGCTCTCAGCTGGTGTGCGTGCAATGTGCACAACTCTCCCCTTGCCCTCCCAGTTTAGGGGGTAATATTACACCAACAATTACATCCCCAAACTGTTTCTTTCCTCACAGTTATCCCCAGCATAACTGCAAGTAAACACCAGATATCCAATTTAAAAGATTTACTGCCACACCAAGAGACCACATGAAGAAGTTCAAGCAAGGATCAGTGGAATTGGGTCCCTCAACTCCATTATTTTTTTTAAGATAACTTGATATATCTACCTGCAACATAGAACTAACTGAAAATACTTTAAAACAGATTGTTTATTGAAACAGAATAGAATATTGGCAGAGCTAAACCACAGTGCACAATGAAATATAAAAAATGTGGTTAGGGTTCTGCAAGGCTGTCACAGGCTGTGAGCATGCAACCCTCCCAGGTATTGTGGGTGTGATTAGGCAGAAGATTAAATGCTCCAGAGATCACCTCCAGATCACAGTGCACACCAACATTACATTAGAAATTAATCTGCAACCAATTACAGCCAAGTGCAGCACTAGGGGACAGGATTCAGAATGTAGCACTGGGAAGCTGCTGAAGATATTTAAGCTGCCATGATCTAAAGCATAGAAACAGAGAACCTTGACATTTGTTATTGCTGGCATTCACTGGACTTGGGAAGAAGCATTCCCTCCCTCCCAACTCTGCTCTCCTCAGGACTCTTGCAACACACATCTGTACTGTTCTGAGAGGAAATCCCAATCTGTTTATCCCATTCCTCCAGCAGAGGCAGAAAGTTATTGGGAACACGAAACAGAACTACACCTCCTTTGACTCAGTTCAGCTCTGAGCCCCACAGAACAGCCAGCTGAGATGCTGGAGTCTCATGTGCTTTTGCTATTGAGTGACATCCTCAACCTGAAGATGTTCTTTTTGCCAGCCCTGCCCAAGCAGCTGGAGGGGCCCAGGTGACCTACGTGGTGTATTCCAGCATGGCACACTTCCTCTCCAGGTTGTGTTTGTTCACTGCTGACTCCTGCTCCTTCTCCACATCCAGGGCACTCTCCTCCCCTGCAAGGCTGCTCCTCTTTGTCCGAGGACAGCGGACGACTCCTGCACAGACAGAGGGGTTTTGCTCTCAGCATGACAACTCAGAATTCAACACCCTGCTCTGGCAAACCACTGCCCCCAAAGCACTACCATTGTTACCCCTTCTCAATGCAACATGCCTGCTTCTCACTCTCAACTTTGATACTTCCAATAGGGCAGCAATGCTCTGCCATGAACACAAGTGGATCACAGCTTCAGAGAATTGGACACAGCTCCCAATTCTTTTTTTTGTGATGCACAGGACAACATTCCAAAACAGTAAAAATGACAAAATAGAGCCTGGCTCGAGTTTTAAGAAGGGAAGAGGAATAGTGGTGTGCCCAGAAAGGGGCATTGTGCCATACCCAGGGGTGTGTTCAGGCAGACACACTGCAGATCAAACCAGAAGTTCTCCACGTCCTGCAGGCTGTTGAGGACGTACCAGCGCCGCTCAAAGGGGCGGCTGCTCTGGGCCAGGTTGTAGTGCAGGTCACAGATGGTGGTGTCCACAATCACAGCATTTCTCTTCATGTACACAAACACCTGCCAGACACAGCACAGCTCAGACTGCAAACAGTTTAGAACTGAGTTTCTGTCTTTGCTGTTTTTAGCCACTGTTCTGTCAGAGGCCATACCCATTCCCACACCACTGCACTGTATTCTTAAATTCCCTTGACAGCAATCCAGAATTTTCCTTTCTAGATTTCGAAGTTTCTTTTAACCCCTGTGCACAGGATATTCCAAGTTTCCACAGAGAGTGGCCATTTCCTACAAGTCCTCACTCAGGATTTGAATAGATGTGTTTGGGGGCCTAATTACCTTTCTTATCCTCATAAAGTCTGGTCTCCTTTCCCCTTTGAAGGTGCTCTTTATTTAAAAAATTCATATGAATCTCATTATTTTACTCTGATCAGTGCCTTTATTCTGTGTCAGATATCCAAGCTTAACACCTTGATGGAAAAATACTCATTTTTCATTAAGTCTTGCCCATCTGGGACCTCCTGGATCATTACTGTGTGCAGTGTTAGCATTATACATTTGAGTAGCACCCTTCCAGAGAAAGAGGTGAAAAATTATCTGCACAACTTCCAATCTCACTTGGATCTGAAGGTTTGTACATAGATCTGAAACACCAGTACTTCATTTAAGGTAATTATGAACCCCAAATCTTGAAAAACTTTTGAAAAGCAACCGCCTTTTAAATTTTTTTAAAATTACCTGGTCTTTGTCTTGAAACTTCTCTGTTGGGCCAAACTGCAGCAGTCCCATGTAACATAACCTCTGAAGGTTTTCTACCACTGAGAAGATGTACCTCCTGCAGCAATGGTAGGAGTGTTACAATTAGCACTCATGAAAACAGGAAAAATGCTACCAGAAAATCCAACATTTTCATGCAGCAACCTGAACTTTCAGCAAACCACCAAGCTGTAGAATTTCTGAAGTGGTATTTCTGCTTGAATTATCAACCTATGGAAAACATGTAATACCCCAAGAGTGCAAATTTCCTTTCCTAAAATCACAAACTCAGTATTTTAGCCAAATACAAAGTAAAATTTTGCTAGCAAAAATGAAAATTAGCCAGAAATAACATATGCAAAAATGAATTAAATATGGTCAACAGCAGATCTGCAATTTCATATTATGTAAAGAAGACAGGAGTAAGAAAACATGACTGCTAAATACAGGCCATCACATGTGTATGTGTGAACAACTGGGCAATGATTCTTGGAGCACCGGTTGTTTAAAATTACTGCTCCAAGAAACTGCTTTCAGTTGCTCAAAGCTTTGGCAAAGCAGAAAGCGCAACATTTCCCATCCTGCATACCTACATCTAGGGCAAAATTCTGGCAGCTGCAGGAACCTCCTGCAAGATTTAGTTTCTGAGACAGTTTGTAAAAAATTAGCTTTGCCCACACTTAACTTCACTAAGATCTAATTAAATGCAGTTAAATGGGAGTTGGATTTTGGCAGGAGTTTTCTCTAGGGGTAAGAAAGATCAAGCCTAGAAATTTGGCTCAGTTAGAAGTTTTAGCGAATGGAGGGTGAAGAGACAGCTTGCTTATGTGTGATACTGGTTTGCACCAAGCCATCAGATGGAGCCTGCAGATTTCAGAAAATGCCATCAAATCCACTTTCTGATTTCTGAGATTTAGCAATAGGTTTGGAATTGCAAACCTGGGCTCCCCACGAGCCCTGGCAGCTGATACTGCCCAGCCCTGTTCTCTCACCAATGGCACATTTGCAGGTTTGGAAAATGTCATATAAACCTCCAACCATTCACAAACTGTCAGCAGTGACTTTCTGGGGAAAACTAACACGGTGCTCTTGATTCCACACATTCAAATCACCTTCCTTTCTTCAGTCCAATCTCAAATTTTACATATCCTGGAAGAGGAATGGCAAACCATGGCAGATATGCCGTGGAGAGTGTGAGGAGAAACTGAATGCATGAGAGGCAGGAACTGGGAAAGTGGCACCTCTGGAAAGATTTATGAAGGACAGCAACACTTAGACCCTATTAAATTCTGAATTTAGCAGCAGTCAGGAGTGTGTTTTATACAGAAGCAACATCCTGTTGGTGAGTTATGAAGGACAGAACCTCCCAGCTCTCAAGCACTGCCTGACAGCATACATGAATATTGTTTATTAGTTTCTTATTACCTTCTATTTGGGAGAGAAAAATACAGTCTGGCACACTATCCTTTAAGGATTGATGATCCTTGTCTTAAGTGCCACAGTTCTCTTTGACACAAAGAGGAAATAACTGAGAAAACAATCAGCCACTTCTGGTTCCCCTCTAGAGCCACTTATTTTGACTCATCTGCTTACCTTTTGTAGAGGAGCTGCTGTCGGACTGGCCTTGGAAGAAATCTGATCAGAGTGTGCTTTTTTAGTGGATCATTTAAAAAATCTTCCAGACCTTCCACCTAGAATTATTTTAGAAGTTAATCAAAATGCAAAATATAACTATCCCCTAAAGTATAAAGCTTTGCTATCAGAACTGCCTACTAAATATTTTCTAAGCAAACCTTACTGCTTTTGTAAAATGCTTAAACATTATTCTTGTTAATCAATGAGGCACAGGATTCAGTGAGATTATAAAAAGCTCTTGGCAAAATAGTAGCTTAGGAATTTGCAGTATTACAGGGCTATGCATTTTTTTTTCAGTGAAAGCAACTACTTTTTCTGTAAAGGACTGAAGTGTCTCCTCTCCTCTCCAGGGTCTAGTTTTGCTAACACAGATTAAGAGGACATTTGTTCCAGCCTGTAGGTACAGCTGACATCATCAGGCTTTGAAGGAAAACAAAAAAGCACCGTACCTTGTAGCTGACTTGTACAATCTGAACAAAGACTGAGAGAGGCAGGCAGAGGAGGATGTCACTGACCAGAGCCCAGCCAAACCCAAACTCCCTGTGCAGGGGCAGGGGAGGGATGTAGCGCATCCACGACGAGTCATCCACGTACACTGGCAACAACAACACCAGCTCAGGCTCACACCAAACCCAACCCTCACACCAAGAGTTTCACTCTGAGTGCTCAAGCACATCACAACTGGCAGTTCACAGTCTGAAAATCTAAAATGACCCGAAAATTCTCCAAACCACTGCTTTTCAAACCTTTCTCAAGGAGACTTTTCTCTATTTTTCAGTGTTCAACCATGGCAAAGTCTGTAGTAAAGTCAGGATGTGCCACTTCTTACCTGTTTGATTAGACAGATCTACTTCAGTCTCCTGTGCAGAGGTCTCAGGATTCACCACAGTTGTCACAATTTCTAAGGTCCCATCTGGCTGTGCTTCAATTACAGCTGCATTCTCATCCAGCCCTTGTGTTTTCTCACCATCACTACCTCCTTTTTGCCGTGTTTCATTCAAAGGATGCCCATAAATTAAGTACCAGAGGAACATGTGGACCATTCTTAAACGGGGCATTTTGGGAAGAAAGCCAAGAGAACGTCCAAGTCCTGGAACTGGGAGGGAGGATTAAAGATCAAATAGAAATAAAAAGAGGATTAGAGCAGGAGAAACAGCTCCCTATGCAAAACTAAAGTGAATAAGACTGGAAGGAAAGATGGGCATTTGAAAGTAAATACAAGTTACAAATAGTAAAGAAGTAGTAGTAAATAGAAATGCTCCAGTTCACAATTGCAAAAAACATAAGCAGCTAAGAAAACATTGGATAATGAGACTGGTTTAATATAAATTCAGTTTTACTTCTATAGAGAAGAAAAAAACCCCCTTGTATCTTAGGAGACATCTGATAATCATTATTAATAACAAGTGGGAAGGTGAAGGGCAACAGAAACCTCAAAGTTGGTTGTACCTGTAACAGGGTGATAGTTCTTTAGCTGTGTTACGCCCATTTTTTCATCAGTTTTTTCTGCCCGACCATTATCAGTTTTACACGAGCTTTCTTGTGTTTTTTCTGAACCAGGAACAGCCTCTTGCCCCTGGTTTTCATCCTCACCATGGTCCTGGGATGTTGGTGTCTGAGGGACTTTAATCCTGTAGTAAAACCACACAGCACTTAAGTACAAAATAAGCAGAGTTCAATTCCTGCTTTTCCCTGACTTCAGGAGATACCAGCACAGCTCTGTGCATCCATTCCTCTGTTGCTAAAGAAGACGTTGTTTGTTTGGGGATTTTTGCTTACCTTGTGGTTATTTCCTCTCCATATTTTTGCACATCCTAGATAATCTGAGCTCCCCCAAGCCATCCCCAGCACCCCAGGCACCCCTGACTTGCCTGGTTGCAGTGCTGGAGTTGGAGATGCGGAACCGCACCTGCTCGATGGCGCTTTTCACCAGGGGATCGCTGGGACTCACCGAGGGGTGCACAACAAACTCCACCTGCTCACAGCAGCACAACACAAACAAAAGGTGTTTATGGGGATATGGGCTCTTAATCAGCTGCATAAATTATCTGAGATTAACAGTCCATTAGCAGTAGCCACAATGGATGAATCCTGTGATGGTTTTAATAATTCACAGAACATCAACACTTTTGGATGAAAACTCCTGTTGCTACTTTGCATTAAGCAAGAGGTCAAAGCACATGGTCTTTGTACCAATAAACTGCTAATGATGTTTCTACAAACCTTGGCTTTTGTGTTTTTAAAACCTGAAATACTTGAGAAACAAATACTTTGATTTGTAAATATTAAGCTGAGAGGGATAAATGAAAAGTTAGAGCTCATTAGCTGTAAGGCCAGGCTAACACACATTGCTGCTGAAAGCACACACACAATTCAGATTGGTGAGATTTCATGTGTGCTCTACACTAATTATGCAGCAGGTGACTTTCAGTGAATTCAATTCCCTGCTTATGAGCATTTCACACTAGAGTAAGTGGTAAGTCTCAGCTCCACACCAACAGATGTGACTTCCATAAACCTCACAAACAGTGGATTTTTGTTTTGAAAAAAAAAAAGATCGCATTCTATAAACTTCAACTCAGAAGCTCACTCAGGATTTTTCATACACTCTTGGCTTTCAGAAAAGGTTTTAATAGAATTATGGTACAGCCTGGCAGTGCAGAGAGAGAACCACGAAGCACAGAACTGATAAGGAGCAGAAGCTCTTGGAAGGGAGATTCAAAGACTTTGATCTCTGGCCTGTTCCTTCCTCTCATTAATGGAAAGCAGTGATCTGGTATTCACAGTAGCTTAGTTTGACATGAAGCTTCTGGGTAGCTCCATTGTGGGCTCTGCTGCAAGAAGTGAAGTCACCCCTGCACTCCAGCAGAAAGGCCCAGGGCAGTGTGAGAAATGAGATGAAGGCTGTGTGTGTGCAGTCACCTTCTTGCTGATGCCATCCTGGATGACCGTGGTGCGGTAGAGCCTGAGGAGCCCCTCCCGTGCCAGCCTCTGCACCAGCCGCACGATGGACTTCTTGCAGCACTTGGTGGAGACACCTTCTTGCTTCTCTTGATCCATGACCATCTTCTGAAGTCTAAAAAATGCCAAAGATACCTTGCGTTTCAAGCCAGCAATGCTCCAAACTGCCCAAGTGGATCTGCGGTGAATGGCCATTTCTTTCCCTACTTCAAACAGTCCCTGCTCCCTTTTCCCTTTTGCTAGAGACAACTGGGAACTTTGCTTTACATTTCAGCTCGATTGTCTTTGTACGCAAGCTCTTTCCTCTTAGGGGAGAACTGCTCTTCTGATGACAGCAAACTCTCAATGCCTGATTGCTCTGTGCATGGCTACAGTGCAATTATGAATGCAGCCTCTCTAAGGTCAGGAGAATTTACAGCTTTTTTAGGTGGTGATTTAACAAATCTGTTAAAGTCTGTTCTTGCAGTTGTGAGCTCAGTTCAGCTTGAGACAGAAAGGGTTTATTCAGTGGTTTCGGAGCACAGAAACAGCTCCTGCATTCACAACACAGATACTGATCCACACATCCCAACACTTGAAGCCAGCTCCTTTCTCCCTTCTTCCCTTGCCACAGTTGGCAGGGCTGTGCTCACACCTTATCTCCCCATGCCTTTTCCCATGCATGTTCCCACAAATGCCCCAGACCCTCATTCTGGGCTATTTCAATCCTGGAGAATCAATTCTGAAAAAGACCTGGAAGATAATAGGGGAATGAAGCAGAAACTGAATGTACACATGGACTTCAAACAACTGCCCCAAAAGATTACCACATCCTGGTAATTAACAAATGGAAGGCAAACACCAGTAAATTTCCTTGGCAGAGACTAGAGGGGACATAACTTTCACTGATTCTGAGGGAACCTGTGAGCAACCTGTTGGCAGCACTGAAGGGACAGCAGAGACCTGAAATACCTTCCAAGCCTGTGCTTGGATGTGACTGAATCAATCACTGATAAGGCTGGTGCCAGATGAGGGTCTAATTTTATAACACTCTGCAATTAAACAAGGTGACAGAGGGTTCCAAAATTCTTAGACCAGAGGAGAGTAAGGCCATGATTTCTGACTAAATTCCTACAGCAAGCAGCTCTGGGTATACTGACATGCCAGGATCTTCTGTGCTGACACAGAAGATGGATGGTGCAATCCTATTTATGCCAACACAGTGCTGCCAATTTAGGATCCAGCAGAGCACTAGAATTTCCATTTCTTTTTGGAGGTGAAATCTTAAAGGGCCGAAAGACAATATAACATTTAGGGAAGTATCTTCTGCTCAGATAAGGTGGTAGGAGAAGACATATAACCACATCACATAAGACTGCACTGAAAAGCAAGCTTTGAGGGCCCTGCTAGGAGGCCAGTGACCAGTGACATGAAGACCTGAGTCTCTCCAGTCCATACAGAGTAATACATAAACAGGTTTTCAGACCATGCAGAGAAAAAACTGATGCAGATGCAAGAATTCTGCAGCAGGGAAGTGCTGTACCTCACAGTGTGGATGGATAAACAAGTTCTCTGATCTCTATTTATAAGACATATACTGTACAAAAGCACTCTTGTGTAATTATCTGCATGGAACTATTATTGCTTCCAAACAGCTGATTCAGATTCAACCCCTCACACCTTCCCTGTGCCAGCCTCTCCATCCTTACAGCAATGGTGCCAGCGATGTTTGGGTTTTTGCCGTTTTTTCTTTTCTATGCTCCCTGTACTCTTTGCACATNAGCAGGGACAAGCACAGGCAGAAAGGGCTAAGGCCACAGAGCTCCCAGCACCCCAGGGCTCACGTGAAGAGGCTCTCGATGAGGCGCAGGTTCCTCACGGCCTCCACGATGAGGTTGCGGCGTTTCAGCAGCCTGTAGGTCTCGTGGGGTCTCTCCACTGCTGCAGCCTTGGAACGCTTCTCCTTCTTCTGCCCACAGGGCTTCTGGGGACAGCACAGCACAGCAAAATGGGACATCAACCAGCCAGTGTCTGCAGCCTAACAGGGCCCCTCACACAGCAACAGCTGAGTAGTTCCCAGTTTGGATGGATTTATTTGTATCTACTCAGATGAAGGGTCTCTCTTCTCTCTCCTTCCCAGAAAGGCACACAGAGCAGATGATAAGCAGCACTCGTGCTGCATGAAGTATTGACATGCAGTCAGTCAACACAGAATTTGGAGAGCACCAGGGAACTAACTCAGAACTGTATTTTGGACACTTCCCATCTTGTGGAAGAATTTTCACTTACACCTACAATGCAGTGCAGCCAAAATATGAATGCACTTTGAAATTAATTCAAAAATCCTCCAAACAATTTGATAAATAAATACAAAAACTCTAGTCTGAAGTCTTGCTACAAGAGCCCAAAACTTAGCTCAGACAGCTGTACAACAAGAAAATATTAAGACATGTGATCTTACCTTAGGATCTTCAAGTCTGACTTCCTCCACCACAGTCACATCTCCATCTTCATCCATGGGATGAGCACAGGTGGAAACGCTGGACTCCTGCTTTAGGGTTCCCAAAGTAGAACTCTCTCCTGAAATGTTGTCTGGGAGCTCCTCAGGATCTTCAAGAATTTGAAGGGAAGGCTGCTTCCTCCCTTGAGACATCACAGCTGTTGGCTTTGAGCCTGGTTTGAGAGCAAAAAGCCTTGTAATTGTTCTGCCCTCCCTGTTCAGCTTTTCTCTCTAAGAGGCACTCTCCCATCCACCCAGGTAGCTGCACTTAAAAGCAGTCTGCTACACTTTTCACACATTCTGCCCTGCTGGAAGCAGTGGTTTGACCATGAAAGACTGCATTCAGCCTCCAAAAGTAAAGTTTAAAAAAAAAGTGAACTCTCTGTCATCAAATAATTCTCTCCATGCAAAAACCTTTCACAGCTTGGAAAGCCATGAAAGGCTTATCCAGAAACTGCTGTTTGAAGAAAGGAGAGTTTCTGTCTCAAAGTTTGTCAAGTTCTGCCAGAAACGTGACTTTTCTGACTCAAAGCAGAGTAAGAATTTAGTATTACTCCAAAGATAATCCACATAGAAAAACAGAGATCTCCTCTCTTCCCCTGGATTTTATCAGAGAGTTGTAGGAATATTTAAATAGGTAAAAAAATATGAAGTAAAAAACCCTCATCATATCTTTTTAAAATATGTCCCCCAAAGGCTAGTAGCTTTCACACTAAGATGTTCCAAAGAACTAAAGAAAAAGCTGAGGTAACTAACTTCAGGGGACAAGACATTTTTGTTACAAAATGCTCAGGTGAGTAAGGCTGTGGGTCAAGTCATCCCAGCCCTGAATATCCAAGGAGCACAGTGTGAGAGCTCATTTATTTACACAGGGAGAGAGGGAGACATGGCATGGGGTCAGGAGAGGCAGCACACCAGGGGGACAGACACCAGGGCACACCTCAGCTCTGAAGTGTACAGCTTGGTGTTCCAAACCATAACAATTTGGGGGGAAAGCAGGGGAATAACAAAATAGGCTTAAAAATAAATACGTGACCAAAACCCATAATGGAAGCGAATAACATGTTATTTGTTCCTTAATAAAATGATACAGATGAAAAATGCAGGCTGCTCTCCAGATTTCCTAATCACAAGTTACCTTTGGCTGGTGTTGTCTGATGGGCATTGTCTTGGCCACCTGATTTCAACGGAGAACCAGAGCTGCCCTTTTGACCTTTTCCTCTCTTCCTCCTGTCCTTCCCTTCTACCTCATTGTCAGACTCTGAGGCCACAGCCTCATCTTCTCCAGGAGATGCATCTTCCACAGCTGGGGAATCTTCTGGCACGGGAGCCAAAGTAACTGTAGCCAACTGCTCACTCCTGGCCTTCTCCCTCTCAAACTGACGGTTTAAATCACTCTCCTCTGCAAAAATGTAGGAAATGTACTTTGTTGTCCTTTGCCGACCTTCATCCTCCATGAAACCCTAAGGAAACAGTTGGAATATTATTTTACCATCTTGTTTCTCCATTCTTGCAGTGTTCTCCAGAATCAACAGTGGGAAAATGTTCTCAGTGTTATTCCTCCACATCAAAAGATACACGTTATTCTTTTTTTCTAAGTAACAAAAATGTCCCTAACCTTCACATAGAGAAATCAAAAGGAATTCTGTGCTTGAAGAATAAACAAATCTGCATTACGAATGTACTAGAATGAAACTCCTATGGTATGTGGGATGGAGAAGAGTCTGAAGAGGAACAAATTGTGTGTATTCAGAGTGGAAATCAGTTTTTTCAAGAACAATGTTTGTGAAAAAAGGGCACTGCAGCTCTCTGAGTGACTCAGACTTCAGTGGAGCTGCTGCTGCTCTGCCCTGTCTGCTCCAACAGGAGCTTCCAAGGATCTACAAACTCAAACACTTCACCAACCAATAAGGGAAGGTTTTGTTTTCCTAGTTGACTGGGGAAAAATATGTATAACTATTCCAATGGTTTATACAGTTTAACTCTACAGAACTTTTTACTGAATGACAAGATTTTTCTAAAAAGATTCTCCATTGAGGGAAGATGGCAATTACCCTGCCTTTGTGGAAAAGGACTGTTTGGGTGCATGCACGACATGACAGCTGGTTTTGTCTTGTGAAATGAAAAAACATTGAAATATCTAGAAATAAGAAGTTTAATCATCATAACTCCTAGAGAAGTAACTGTTTTGCTCCAGAATTTCCTGGTATTTTCAAATGGCAAGTATGATTTTCCATGTACAGAGGGTGTCTGATTAGAGCAGGTTACAATCCTAACACTGAACCATTGCCTTACACAGCTTTTACTCAACTAAATTAATTCTCTTTTCAATCTTACCAGGACTCTCCCACTGTCATTCTCAAATCTCTGCTGTTTCTAATGTTTGAGGTTAACAATGCTATACCCAGAGTAACCACAGCTGTACCTTCAGTCTCTGTAAGTATCTAAATTATTTTATTTTAGCCTTACCTTGACAACTTTGTACCTGTCCAGAAGCCGACAGAGCATCCTTGCTTCCAGCTTCCCCACATTCATAGCCAGGCGAATTTCTGCCTGAGAAATACCTTTGGTTCCTCTACTTTCAACTGTTGCAGAAAGGAAAACAAACAAAAAAATATCTCAGGGAAATAATCTGACTGAATTTTATATATGTATTTTTCTATATGCATCAATATTTCCCTGAACGAGAGTACATGCCAGAATATTGAATTTAAGATTCCCCACTAACTAAAGACATTTTTACAGAAACATAAAATATTCAGCCAAAAACTGTCATAAACCAGAATTTCACATGAAGCAATGCCCAGCAGAATGAGGTATGGAGGTGACAGCTTCAAATTAGAAGCACGGATGATTTTTTTTCCCTGGCAGTTTTCTATAGTTAGATATTAATTCCTCCATTCGGAAAGGAAAAGAGATAGGAGAATAAGGAACACTGTTTGCTTCATCTTTTCTCATCCCATCATGACATCCTGTTTCTGCTGGGTAGTACTAAATAGTTGCTAAGCTTCCAGGAAGGGCTAACAGGTGGCAGCACTTCCAGTCTGATCTGGACATAAAAATCATTTTGCTATGAAAGATTGACACTTGGTGATATAAAAGCAACCAGAATGTAAAAACACCTGCAAAATACACATTTCTTTTATACTACAAGGAGAAAGAAGGTAATGGGAAAAGGCTTCAGATGTCTTACATCACCTACTTAGCTGATAAGCCTGGGTGAGCATATCCCTTTCACAAACAATATCCACAGGCTGAACAACTTTTGTGATGATCTCTTCATCATCATCATGATAATCCTCCATTTTCTTCCGAAATTCCTTCAGCAGTTTAAGGCAACGGACCATGACATCAGTCCCTGTGAAAGATGAGTGTCAGTAACAGCTCCTAACAAAGTGCAGGGGGTGTGCACAGCTTTCAGCAGTCTCGTTTCTTTCACCAACATGAAGAAGTAGCAGTGCAATGGGGAACAAATGACTAAGAGAGCTGGGTATTTCTAAAAAAGGTTTGCAACAGCTTTTCCCTTTGTGTGAATCTGGCAATCAGCTGAATTTTTGAGGTGCTCCAAACCTTCCCATCTGTGCCAATGCTAGGCCTTCCCAGTGGGAGAAACTTCCACAGCATAAATAAATCAATGAAGGGATTAAGTGCTGATCCCCAGAATGACACCTGAGGAACAGATATTTGACTGGGAGATTGTTCACTGGGTATAAACCCCTTCCTTTTTACAAGGACAGAACACACTGCTGCCCACCAGCCACAAGATTCTTGTAGATGATTTAATTTCACATCTTAGCATGTCCATCAGCTGTGCTGTGGTAGTTTTCCACTCACTGGGACCTGCCAGCAAAGGGTAGAATGAGGACAGATGGCTGCAGGAGAGCTGAGATCCTGCTCTCTGGTAAAGGGTGACAGTTCTCCTCAGTGTCCCTGAGCTCCTGCTGGACCACTTCACACCAGTGGTAACCAGAACTGAGTTACTGGACACTGCCACCATGGCACGTTGCAGTGATTCTGCAGCAGCTGCAGCAGCAGCAGCCAGTCCATCCTGCAGCAGAGGGGAGAACATCTCCAGCCATCCCTGCTCCTCTGCTACAGACTGCTGTGAAAAGGCCAGCAGAAGGCTTTAGGTGAAATCACTAATGTTTCAGCTGATGAATTTTATTTGGTGTTTATATATCTGAGCAGTTACTGATGCCCAGCTGACACAAAGTTAACCCACAGTCACCTGACCATGTGACTGTGCTCCAGGCCAGATGATTCCATTATTTTTCCTCAAGCTGAGTCCTTTCCCTAGGATGCTGCTTAGGATTTAAGTGCTGACATTTTGGTAGGGTAGCAAGCACTATTATTACATCCTTTGTATTTCTACAGCCCATTAATTCTCACTGGAAGCAGTATTTGAAAACACAAACAAAAAAAACCTCCACACAAAAAAACCCCCTCCCAAAACAAATCAATTTCTTTTCCTTTAGCTCCTGCTGCCCAATGTTCTTCCCACAGCAGATGATCTGGCTTCATCCTCAGTGTGTCCCACATATTTCTATCTCCTTTCCTGTATAACTCCAGAGATTAAACTATCTTGATCTCTGCTGAAAATCAGCTATTATTAATTCATCCTCCTTTAATACCTAGTATTTTTAAGGCATTTTTGTGGATTTTCAGCTTTTACATCTGTAAGATGGAATTATCATTCAAGTGAAAGATTCATCAAGTGGCATTTTTCCCAATAAACTTAAGCAGGAAATGCAGCTGCTGTTCTGCCAGTCTCTTGACAGAGCACAAAACACCACTCCCTTGGGGGCTGCCACCAAGTTTATAACTGGACTTATATCTTCTGGTCTTCTAAGTAAATACCTTAATTGGTAGTTAAATGCTTTTACTACTGCCTATCAACTGTTTTTTAGGAGTGCTGTCAGGTCTTTTGGGTTTTATTTCCAAGTGTTTGCAGCTCATTAGAACACCCCTGAAAGACCTGGCTCATTTCTCTGTCAGCCGTGCTTGATGCTGTACTCACTTCTGGCCCCTGCTTCTCTTTGTTCAGAATACACTTTCCCTACAGAGAATTTCCTTTCCCCAGACTTAAAAGATTTGAAGGAATTTGTCTTATCAAGAGCCTTAATCCAACTCCATGTAATTGGCACTCCTTTTTGTCTTCTGGAGTTTTTCATGGTTTTACTGGCTCTTCCACTTGCTCCTTTAAGATCACTCCTACTCACAAGGACTATGTAATTTGCAATGTTTAGCTCATATTAGCTTTATTTTTTTTCCTCAAAACGAGTTCATTATATCTCTAAAATAGACAATGTTCATCTTTCAGAATTACTTTCTTTTTAACCCTGCAAATCTGCCCCTTAGGATTTTCTGTGATTAAGGATTTGGTTTAGATTGCCTTCAAAAGTACACTAATTCCATTGGTGGTACTATCCTTCCTCATACTTCCCATTATTATTTCTTGTTTTTTCCCTGTGCAGGTTTTATCCGTATCTTTTCCTGAGAACAGTTGTTTCTTTTGTTCCCTTCCCTCATGCAGTCCTGCTCTTCTTTATCTTCCCACTACATGGTTGGAAGTTAGCAGCAGTTCTTGTGAAACAATTAAATTGGCATTCAAAGCTGCTTATGCATTAAACCACCCCTCAGCAGACTGTGGTGTTTTTGGATATCTCACTTACCTCAACCCTGCTATCAGCTCAGGTGGTGAGAGCATGGAGCTAATAATGCCAAGGGTGTGGGTTTGACCCAGTGATCCTCGGAGGTCCCTTCAAACTCAGAATGTTCTGTGAATTTCAAGTGCTGTAAGACCTTACTTCCATGATTTCATAGAAAACTTTTCAGAGAAGCTTTGTATTCTCATGACTTTCAGGAAAAGTCATAACCAAAAATGGTGTAGTTTTTAACTTATTGCATAATGGTCCTTCTTTTCAATATAACTTTTTATATATTTTTGTCAAGTTCATTGACTTGTCATTTAAATTCAACCTGAAAGGTCAGCAGACTGCTTTGCTCCTACCCTGTATTGGCTTGAGCAGTCTAACCAGGTCCCAAGACCACAGCTTACATTGATACCCAACAAACTTGATGGCATTCATTCCTTAAAAATCTGTAACAAATGCTTACTTCAAGTGGGCTGCAGCATCTTAACTTTAGTAGCACATTTATTTACATAACTGCATGGACAGATTTTTTGCTTACACCTCTTCTAATCTAAGCTCACAGATAGAATGGCATCAATGTAATCACACAAAAAGAGAGCAAAACCATTGTTCCAGACACCTTTCTTTGTCTTGTAGGGTCCTCCACTGGGGTTTATATCTTGCAGGGGGACAGACACGACCTTGGCCAGGCCAGCATTCATCATGTACTGATAGAGACGTTTGAAGGTTCTCTCACAAAGGCCCTGATGAAAAAAAAAAAAGGCAAAAGTCACTGCAGCCCAAAAGCTTCACCTGCTGCTGACTGGTATCAAAGGCAGTCATAACAGCTGTTCTTACAACACAGTATTTTTGGGTAGGATATCTATAAGAAACTTAAAAGCCTGTTAGTGCAGAAGCTGAGGTGTTCCTGAGTGTGTTGTATCCCTCCACCTCTGCCATCCACACAAACGGCAGCGTTGGAGAAGTAGGAACTGCACGATGACATCCATTGACAAAACATTTCTGAAGTTGTGGTTGGAAAAGAATTCTTCCCTATGACAAACACCAACAGCAGCTCCATCTGGTAGGTTTTTAAGATCCGTCTTTTGATATCCCCGCCCAGAATTCTGTGCAACTTTAGAAGCAGGTAGTATGAATGAGTGCCTTTGACACTCAGCATCTAGATTCTACTGAGTGAGAATTTAAAAGAGTAATGAATCTCACCAATTCTTCTCTCAAGTTTCCTAATGTTTCCATCTGGTTTGAACGAGCACTTAGCATACTTGAGAGCTTCTCCATCAGAATATCATATTTGCTCCTCCTAACCAAGAAAGAGAATTATTTTACATGTAAGTATGCATATAACTTCATAAACACAAGTTGTAGCTTTAGGAACTGTCAGTCACTAGAGAAAGTATGCTAAGTGTTCTCAGATTGGTTTAGGAATTCTAGTTTTCTTTTCCTCCTGTGAATAGCACATGAGATAATTTATCTCTAAGAAAAGACCTCAATGAAGCAACAATGACTAAGCCCAAGCTGTTACTTCACTGGCAACCCACAGAAGAACAAGTTCTAATCATAAACAAGACAGGAAAACAAAATCTACTAGAAATGTGTTTAAGTGAAAACAGTCAAAATTAATGGAATGTTTAGTGCTACAAAATGAAGAGTTATGTTTATGTAGGCAGGTGACAGGCATTAGAAGAGTCTGCTGTTCACAGCTTCAAGACAAGTTTTAAAGTGTCCGTCATTTGGAAGAGGAGTTAATCAAGAAATTGAAAAGAGTCAGTTCCAGGAACCTTTGATGGTTCTGTGGCAACAGAATAATCCCTCATCACAGTAAAAGGCCAGAGTGTACCCAGGAGGCCCTTAAGCCATACCTATCAACATGGAAGCGAGTCAGCAGCAGCAGGATTGAGTGCTGCTGAGCTCCACTCGGCAGCCGGATGACGTGGGACTGCATCGTTATCAGACCACTTCTGTCCAACACTCTCCTGTGATAATGAAGCTTTCCAGCATCCACTCTAAGGAAAAGATGGCAAGATGTCTATAGAAATAGGAACCTCTGCAAACAGATTCTAATTATCCAGTACCAGAACACTTTATCCATATTACCTATGGCCTAATGCTGATTTTCAAAGTGACAACTCAAAGCTAGGAAGTGTCACAATTAAGAAAACCTGTGACATTTATTTTGATAGTTAATCCAATTAAACAGAGAAATACCTCTGATTTTAACCTAGAGCCTTTATGCACAGGTGTCATGACATGGTTTGATGAAGGGGTTGAATCAGCATTATATCCCCATGCCCTCCTTTCCCACCCTCTCAAACTCATGGTTGTGCTGCAGTCACTGCCCTTCCTGGAACAGCTGTGGTATTCCACCTCCTTGGTGAGCTGACTTGGGCCAGCAAACTGACAGAAAAGCATCCATAAAAGTTCTCCCCTCTGTCCGCATCATCTTAGTTACCTACAAGAGCTTCCCAAGTGGCAAAAAAACAACGCCAGGTGGTGTGCAAGCCACAACCCATTCATGTCCTAAAAGCAGTGAATCCTTCAAGCAATGCTGATATTCTCCAGAACTTCAGAACACATCCACAAGTTCTCTTAAGAAGCTGTGTAATGCTCCTCCATGAGCAAAATACATGGCCTATTTTGGGAGCTGGTCACTCAGGCTCCCACTCAATGGATGTGTCGCACAGGGAAATGCTGTGGACAAAAGGTGGCCATCCAAGAATCCCTGCAGAACTCAGGCAAGATACTTAGCAATTTAGAAAAGGAAACTAAAATCATTTTTCCATCCCAAATTTGAATAAAAAGTTATTTAGAAAAACCAAGAACTTCCACAAATTAGAAAGCTGTGTACTGACCCACCAGAAAAATTTTTGGCTCTCTGTGAAAATACCAGGAAGGATAATGAACTCAAGGATGAGACCAATACAGTTCTAGCAAACAGGCTCCCAGAACTGAGCACTCCTGGAAGCAAGGATGAAACACTACAGTACAGTTCAAATCAACACACAGGAATACTTAAAATAACCCTTGGATTTAATTCACAGAGCAAAATACAAACTTACTTGAAAGCCCCACTGTGAAGGTCCCTCTGCAGCTCTCCCTGCCACCGAGCTCGGCCCAAACGCTCCAGAATGCAGTAGGAAAAGTCAGGCAGTTTCAAGTCAGGGTCCCCCTCCCAGCCTATTAAAGCTCTGTAACGCTGCTCCTGGGACGCAACAATGACTAATTTCTCTCCCCATCTAAGAAACAGAAGGAAAAGTAATGTATTGGTATTGGCTCCATAAAAACAGAGAGATAATCCCTTTCTCTCCACAAATACCATTGCTGATACAATCCGTATAAACTGAGCAAGGACTAAACTTTAAAACTCAGAAGTATTTTAATGCCAGATATAAGGATTTCACTCACTTTTCAACAGCTTCTTTGTAAGTATAACAAGGCTGTAAATCCTTCTTCCTTATTTGATCAGTGATATCTACTCTCTCTTTAAAATACTGGCAGGAACCTTGTATGCCATCTTTGTTATCCAAAATCATGTGGATAGGATAAATATCATCTGAAGAAACAGGATCTCTTTTGGTTTCCAATATTCCTGTTTCAAGGTCTATTTCTTCATATCTGAAATAAAAGCAAAGAGACAATATTTAACCAAGCAAGGAGAATACAAGATTGTCACAAACAATGCTGATACCTCTGGGGAGTATCCCTCCAAAATGAAGCTCCTTTCAAACCACCAAACTGGAAAAACACAAAGAGCTGAGCTGCACTGCTCAAGCATGACCAAACCTCTTCAGCATGCAGAGTGCAGGAGGCAGAAGGAGGGAAATGGATTATTTAATCTTTGAAAAGCCAAGGATATGGTGGGAATAACAAAAGTAGTGGGGGAAAAGGGAAATATATAGTTCACAGGTAAGGAAAATGACAGGTACATCCACCCTGCTGAACCAGGACATATAAATTCTGCCTGTGCCTAAGTAGCAAGCAGTCATTTGAATGCAAATCAAGCCAGGACTCATATACAGGTCTCCTAAATCGTAGAATCATCAAAATTGAAAGAGACCTTTAAGATTATCCAGCCATCCACCAGCACTACCACTGTGACCCCTAAACCCCATCACCCAGCGCCAGATCCACCTCCAGGCACGGTGCCTCCACCACCTCCCTGGGCAACCTACTGCAATGCCTGACCCCCGAACAATGAAAATTCTTTTAATAATACCTGAACAGCCGCTCAGAGCCACCCTCGGCCCCACCTGCTGTCACCGGCTACCGAACTGCTGCTGCAGCACAGCCTGGGCGAGTTTAGCCGGCAGTGAGGCCGGGTTTAGCCCCTCACCCAGGCCGGGTTTAGCAGGCAATGAGCCCGGGTTTAGCCACTCACCCAGGCCGGATTTAGCCAGCAATGAGTCCGGGTTTAGCCCCTCAACGAGGCCCGGGTTTAGCCAGCAATGAGTCCGGGTTTAGCCCCTCACCCAGGCCGGGTTTAGCCCCGCGGCCAAGCCCATGTTTCGCTCAGCACCAGCCCCGGGTTCCCCGGCGGGAAGGGGTCGGTGCCGCCGCGGTCGCGGCTCTCACCGGTCGTGCAGGCGGAGCGGCGGGCGCGGCCGGGGCAGGAGGTAGAAGCGCACGTCGGGCTGGGCGCTGAGCGCGGCCCAGAGCAGTTGCTGCGTGTCGGGCTCCAGCGGCAGCGGGAAGGGCGGCGAGCGGGCGGCCAGGCGGTGCCAGAGCGCGGCCGCGGTGATGCCGTCCAGCCCCTCCAGGGCCACCTCGTCCAGCAGCGCCCACAGCGGCTCCATCGCCTCCATCCCCGGCGCTTCCGGGCCCGCGGCGCGCAGGAACTGACGGAGGCGGCGGCGCGACCGTCGCCAGGGAGACCGAGCAACAGGCCCGGCCCTCCTGAGGTCCGTGTCTGCCCCGGGGCCGTGTCTGCCCTGGGACCGTGTCCGGGGCCGTGTCTGGGTCAGGGTCTGCCCTGAGGCTATGTCCGGGTCAGTGTCCGGTGACTCTGCCCCGGGATCTGCGTCTCTCCGGGGTCTCTTTCCCTGGTCCGTATCCGTCCGGGAGCTCTGCCCGGGGGCTCTGCCCGGGGTCCCTGTCCGTCCAGGAGCTCTGTCGGGGGTCAGTGTCCGTCCCGGGTCCGTGTCCATCTAGGGGCTCTGTCCCGGTGTCAGTGTCCCTCTGGGGCCTTTATCCCGGGTCCGTGTCCGTCCTGGGGCTGTGTCCGGGGGCTGTGTTCATCTGGGGGCTCTATCCCGGGTCGGTGTCCATGTGGGGGCTCTGTCCAGGGCCATTGCCCACCTGGGCGCTCTATCCCGGCTCGGTGTCCTGCTCGGGGCTGTGTCCGGAGGCTCTGTCCCCGGTCCGTGTCTGTCTAGGGGCTCTATCGCGGGTCGGTGTCCGGCCCGGCGCTGTGCCCGGGGCTCCCCCGCTCTCCCCGCACCGCGGAGCTGAGGCGGGGCCGGGCCCAGCCGTGCCTTGGGCCGGGGCCGGGCTCTGGCGCAGCTGCCCTGCGGTCAGTGAGAGACAAAGCAGTATTGGCTGGGGGCTTTCCACCTCCAGCTTTAAAACACAAATCTCTTTGGTACAGAGCTCTACGAAACGTGCTGGTGGCACGTTTAAACTTCTGAGAGTGTAAGAGCACACCCCGGCACAGCTTGTGGCAGCGGCTTGGTGGGGACTGCTGGAACAGTTCAGGTTTCCTGAATGGCAAGCCAGGTAAAATCTTTAATTAAACACTTCAAATATATATAGCCTCTGAACTGACCTAACGAGTAGTAGCAGCAGCTCAGAGAATTCCTTCCACAGCTGGGCTGTGGGCACAGCCCTTCAGCTGTGCCCCAGGGTTGTCTTGCTTACAAGTTCTGGGGTTATAAACTTCTTATAGCATATGCCTTCCACTTCTCGTGTTTTTTGGTTCTTCAGTAGATTCTGAAGGGTTCTGAAAAATAAGTAAAACTACTACTGTTTCCTCTGTTCTTCAGGAGCTTTATTTACAGCCCTGACAGCTTTATGCGTGGCTGAAGGAGGAACCTTTTTCAGTTTATAGCCTTCTCATCTATTGAGGGTGCAAAACCAGTGGTCCTCAATAATAAATCATTCAATGTGACCATTATATTCTCATTTCAGGTTTATGTTAAGACATGGTGACTGACTTTGATGAAAAACATGACGAATATTTAATATCCCTTCAGCAGAAAAACCGGTAAGATTCACATTTGTTACCACTTTGGGTATGAAATATTTGGTGTATTGTATCAAATATCAGCAGTTGTGATGCAAAGTCTCTCTTGCTGTGCCCTAAAACATTCAGGTGTTTCTCTCTTCTTCCCTTTGTTTGCTTAAAGTTCTTATTTCTAAAGATCACAATGTGTCTTCAGCATTTGAAATATAAATACATTTATTAATAAAACAGTTACTTTTTTCCTTTGCTGACAGGGAAGAATTTTGTTTATAGAGCAGACAGGGAAGAATTTTGTTTATAGAGCAAGAGCTTGTAGATTCAGAAGGAACTGGCAGCTCACGCTGTGTGAGGATGTAGTTATGAGGCACAGTTGTTATGTTGTCAGAAAAACAGAAAAGTGGGAAATAAAGGCATCCAGGTTGCCTTTGCAAACTCCGGGGTTTTTCAGACAAGTTTCAAATATTTCTTTTCCTCTTTGTTCATGTGTTCCTGTCACTATACCCTGGACAGGTGAACTTCACAGTTTAATTTAGAGAACCCTACAGAACTTTCCTGCTGGATTCCTTCCTTTAACACAAGCCATGAGATTTCTAATCAGATCCTATAACAAACTGGTTTGGTAAAAAGACCTTGAAGGCCACATTTATGGTAAAAGACCACCCAATTTTTGTGATCTCAGGTTTCTTTTCTATATAGTGTCCTAAAGCAGTTTTAGAAAAGGATAAAACCAGTTTATTTCATGGTTAAACCAACTTGCATCCTTGATATCAGAGCTTAAATTCTGACTGCTGGGGACATGCTCTTGCAAAAAGGTGGCTTGTGTCAACACACAGACACATGGGGGACTTTGGCCTGTGGATTGACCCATCCTGGAGTCAGAGGGGAACCAGGTGGTGCAGGGGAATGCACAAATTGTCACCCACACAATGCCAACCTCCTAGCCTGCATGTCACCTCACCAAAGGACTGAGTATAACCCATGGTGAAAGAAGATAAGATGAGAGTTGGAAGAGGCAGAGCAGCTGCTTCACTGAAACTGAGCCCATGGAAGGGCATTATTTTGATATTATTTTAACCAGCCTTTAATTTTCTGGTATCTCTAACTGCAGTGTTGGCTGGGGGCTTTCCACTTCCAGTTTCAAAACATAAATCATGTTTTTTTTATTCTTGAAAAGAGGTCAACAATTTTTAAGCTCTTTGAAATGCTAAGTGAAATTCTTTAAAATTCTTAAGAAGAAAGGTTAAATATGCAAAATACCAAATGCAAAAAATAATGTGAAATAAGAAATAACATGGAAAAAAACTCAGAAACGAAAAGCTTGGTCAAACTTCATCTGTCACAGAGTGTGGGTGCTCATGCACACATTACAGAACAGGAACAGACCCTGGAAGATGTATTCTGAAAGGGTTCCTTGAACTGGGAACATATTTTTCAGCTTTGTGACATGGTGTGTTGATGTATTTACTGCTGATCTGACCATCTGTGTATGCACTGGGCAAGGATGAATTATTGGCCTTTCTCCTTCAGGCTACAGGAGCGGTTAAAAAGAAAAGATCCTGTGCAAATCAGACTGGAGCAGCTGGAAAAAGGATTTTCTCCGTATGTGAATGGAGCTAACTCCGAGCTGAGAAAGTACCGCAGGAAAGTCACCCCCCACAGCTTCCTGAGAGCCAGGCCCAAACCCACCAGGACAAAGGGTGAGTGCCACGGGAGCCTGGCAGAGCTGCACCAGGGCTGTGACTCAGTCAGACAGGGCACTGGGATCCAGGGGCAGCACCACTGCAGCCTGGTGGGATGAAATTCCATGGAAATCTGAGTGCTTAAGCTGCTTGTGTGTAAGGAATGGTCTCTGCAGTCCCCTATCAATTTTTCACTCCATCCCTCATTAATTCCAACATTTAACTTCCCTGCCTCTTCATTTGTTAAACAGCAGCTCTAACTAAAAGTAGGAGATTAGAAATGTGTATAAATTATATGGGGAAAATAATGGTATACCTTTGACACATAACACCATTAAGAGGATTTAAGATCTGATGGACTTCAGTGTTATCCAAGTCTGGTGTCCCGAGGACAAATGACATCTGATGACATAGACTGTAATCAAATTATATCCTGTAATAGCTTCATTAAGCTCATAAATTATGTTTAAGCTATAATAGTTGTCTTAAAAAGACAGCTAATCTTTATTTAAATATTTGGAGTAAAGAAAATCGACCATTTTTTCCCAGTGATTAGCTGGCTTTATGAAAAAATGGGTATTTTGTTTCTAATTTAAGTCTGTCTGTCATCGAGAGCAGTGCAGTGACAGGAATAATTTTACATGCATGAAAGTATAAAGTATGAGCTTACTGGCCTTCTAATCTATTTAGCATAATGAAAAGAAAGT
The DNA here is from genome assembly GCA_013400955.1 of Drymodes brunneopygia. NCBI lineage: Eukaryota > Metazoa > Chordata > Aves > Passeriformes > Petroicidae > Drymodes > Drymodes brunneopygia. The sequence goes on from VZTZ01027324.1 coordinate 210,655, forward strand.
TGATTTTGCTAAATCCCTGAGTAAAGCAGTTTACGAGCCTTAGTCAGTTATGTTCATGCTTGCTGCAACCTATCTGAGTGTTTTTTAATGTGTGATAGCCTGCTTAAGCTTCATTTTCACCTAAAAATGAAAACAAAGTTAAAAAAGTTACTTACTATGATAATTTATTGATTGAAAGTTTATTAATCTCAACAATACTGGAAACTAACTTTTCCTTCAATAAGTGTTCCAGCCATGGCTCTAACTTAATCTCTCTGATTTGTTTTCCTGGGCACATAGTACTTGTTTGCAGGCTTAGGTGTGTTCAGCTTAGCTGTCTGCTGTGTAATTTCCTGCAGGTTGCGTGGGATGGTGATGAGGAATCAGCTTCTTACCTGGCTCCAGTGTTCTCTGTGAAAGTGAAACTTTTTGTGTAATGATGTAAAAATGATCATATTCTTGGATTCTGGGAAGTGGTGGGAATTGGGTGCTCTGTCACACAGGGCTGATGCACCTTCAAGTAGCTAAAGAGGGTGTAAATCAATGTCTTGGACTTTTTGCTCCAAAAATTGTGAATGGATATTGTGGTAGCAGCTCTAGTGGAACTCTGTCAAGAGAAATTTCCTCCTAAACTTCTGCTTTTCAGTTGTTATATCTAAGCTTAACTAAAATTCTTTATTTTTATGGTCCCTTAATGCCATTTGCTTCAGTCAGGGTAGAATACATGTCTTAGGGATCTCTAAAGACTTCAGTTGCAGTCTCTGCTCCTTTCCTCAACTCCATCAATCAGAGACTGTAGCACCATCTCTGCAGAAGATAACTCAGTGTTTTGCTGTTCTTTAACTCTCCAGTGGTATTGTTTTAAACACATGAAGCTGCAGTGAAAGAGACCAACTGAACCATCATCCTGTCATTTTTCCTCTTCCATTTGGTTTTGCCACTGGAGTCCAGAGTGGGGGTCACTGCTGGTCTGTCTGAGCTTCCTGCCTGGGGGTTCTACCTTAGCAATTTTGTGGTCTCTTTCTTTTCTAGGCATTTCTTCTCAATGGTTGAACATGATTTTACTTACAGAAATGATTCCTAGCTGAGATACAGCACTGAGTTTTCTTCACTATCCATCTCCCATGAGAGTTATTGCATCATTTATTACTTCTAAAGCATCCATCCATAGGATTAGTCTTCACTGAAAAATTAGGAATGGGTGATACTTAATAATCCAGAACGGGCATAAATCCCTCTTTCTGGTTCCTGAAAGTGTCATCATAAATCTATTTGTCAGGACTGTTTTCTTTGTGTTCCCTAGGAGTAATTACTGATAATAGTGATTGATAAAGTTTTTATGCTTAGGATTGGTAATGAATTCAAGTGGGTGATGGGTTGAAGGTTAGTGAAGCTGGGCTCCAGGTGTGCTGCCATTTCTTTGGGTCTATAACCCACACATGGTTTCACAACTCTGTTTGTTGTTCCAGTGAATGTCTGTGTGGTCCCAAATATGTGGCTTGAGGGTAGTGTGGGGTCTCCTTGGATTAGGACTGATATGTTGAGGATGTATTTCTCAGTCTTTGCCTAGTCAAATAGGCACTGACAGCTCAAGTCTCTGAGGGAATGACACCAGTGGAGCTGTTCTGTGTGCCCAGACAGGTCCTGGTTGGTATTCACATCCCATCCATCCCATGGGAGGGATATTTTTGTTCCAAAGTAGTGATTGTTGCACAGATGACTTGCTCAGCTGCATCAACCTCTGCCTGGGATTTGAATTACTCTTTTTGCTGGCTTAGTGAGACCTGGTCACATGAATCCATCACTAAGTAGAGTCATGGAATCACAGAACTGGGAGGGACCTTAAAGCTCATCTTGTTCCACCCCCCTGCCATGGGCAGGGACACCTTCCACTATCCCAGGTTGTTCCAAGCCCTGTCCAACCTGGCCTTGGACACTTCCAGGGGTCCAGGGGCAGCCACAGCTTCTCTGGACAACCTGTGCCAGGGCCTCATCACCCTCACAGGGAACAATTTTTTTGAAATACACAATCTAACCCTGCTCTCTGTCAATGTGAAGCCATTCCCCCTTGTCCTGGCACTCCAAGACTTTCAAAGAGTCTTTTCAGACCCTCAAGCCATTCTGAGGGTGAAGGACTCAGCAGTGGTAACATGAGTCCTGCCATCTCCTGTTGGTTAGTTAGCAACAGAAGAAACACGCGGGTCACAGAGCAGCAGTGGTTTCACCAGGCAGGACCGACCAAAAGCCCTCCCTTCTTTATTTACCTATTTTTATAGGGTTCTAAGGACAGTTAAAGATTGGTGAAAGGGGTCAACACCCCTGAAGGTTTACAAGACAAAGACATGATTAATCATTTTTCTCCACCCCAGGGAAAGGAATGAAAAACAATTTCACAAGTGCAAAACAATCCTGGTTGGTTAAGGAAAACAAGAACCATGTTTACAGAACAAGCATGGGAAACTACAGCTACAGTGTTATAACTTATGGGGCCCTGTAAAACCAGGGCAGCAATCTCCCCCTTTCCTACTTTTATTTGCATCATACATGAGGGGCTTCTGGGCAGTTGCTTTGAAGAGATGGATTCTCAGAGAGTGCAAGGGAAAGGTGCTTCCAGTTGTCTCCCAAAGCAGTGACTGAATCCAGCCATGCCTCTCACAATGTAAGCTCAAGACAGTTCAGCCTCAGCACCAGCAGAGCCTGCAGCAATCAGCACCAATGCTAATGACTCAAAGGATTTCTGGTGTTCCTTGGGAATAGCCTGTTGGAGTAGCAGGCGCTCTAGTTGGAAGAGCTGTTTCTCTTCCTTGGAGCAGTCCATTCCTTCTCCCCTCTGTGTTTGGTCCTGTTTTGGGCCTATGAGACAGAGAGATACTTTGTGCTGGAGCAATAGAACAGCATCCTGTAATGCTGTGATCAGTCCAAATGGACATAAGCAAACACTGTTCTCCAGGATGGTCCTACCCTGGACCTGTTCCCTCCTGTCTGCTTGGACCAGCTTTTGTGCAGTCTCCTTGTGAACAGATTGCCCATGGGCCTACAATTAAAAGGAATCTTTTATGTTTTCCCACAGTTAAAACTTGTCACATCAATTCTCTGGACAGGTCACTGCACAGGTGCCTGTAGGGTTATCCAACCCCAAAAAAAAGAAAATGTGGTATTGAGAGCTGTAATGAGCAACCTAATTTAATTGTGAAGTAAGCCCTGCTTTGAGTGGAAAGCTGGACTTGTTACCCCCAGAGATTCCTTCCAAATGAAATCTTTCTGTGATTCCATGACCTTTGTAGGACAATTGCTTCTTTTATTGGTAGTGCCAGTTCCTGCAGCCTTAGGTTGACCATTAAATTATGGCTTAAAGAAAAAAGGTTTTGCATCAGCTGCTTTTCTCCACAGAGAAGAAATGGAAGTTGTAAATCTGTCTTGGCCATAGGATATGAGATGCCTTTATTTAGGATGCTACTGAGAGTGTTGGTGATGCCCTTGTTCGTTGAGGATGCTGATGTGACCTGCAAATTGTTTGTCTCTTTCTCTCAATCAAAGCGTCTTCTCAAAAATCCATTGTTCCACTCTAAGCTGGAGCCATTTGCAGCACAGGGACCCTTAGTTCTCCTTGACCATATTGAGATTTTTTGCATAAGTTCCTGAACCAGCTCTTCCTTCCCTTAGAAATAAAGGATTATGGTTGTTTGTCCTTTGTTTATGGCTTATACATGGAGAATCCTCTGCACAGTATGTTGAATACCCAATGGATTCTGTTTAATCTGCCAATACCTTATGTTTCCTTAATTTTGGGAGTAAATACACACAATTCCTTTGTAAATCCAGCATAGCACCTGTTGTTCACCAGAAGCCTGTCTGTCAGTCTGCCTGTGGTAGCTGGGTTCTGGGCTCAGCTGGCTTCCTCAGACAGGTTACTTTCTACCCACCTGGGGGTCAGAATGATGTGCACCCCTCTTCTAGAATGTAGTTCTATATTTTCATATCCAAAAAGGTGGAACTTCCCCTGCTGTGAAGTTATTGTATCTTAAAATAATTTATTCTCCTAAAACCACTTGATGATAGCTGTCCCTGAAGAGGTTCAAAACTGCTGCTGCCAGAACTGGCCAGCATCTGATGTGGGATGTCTTTGCAGTTGTTGATTTTATTCATGTGTCAGATTTACTCTTCTGTCCTCAGCTGGGGGGAAAACAAAAACGCACAAATCCATGAGCTGAGGTGTCTGTTTGTTGTGTAATACCATATTTCTAACTTCTGTCTCCTAACTCTTGTGTGTCCCTGCTGAAGAAGCAGCCCAGCTGGAAGAGAGTGGGCTGCCAGAACACAGCACTCAGACTGCCCCAAGCAAGATCCAGCGGAGGAATTGGCTTCAGGTATGGGGCAGGTGGGAGGAATGGGGCTTTGAACTCATTCTTAGGTTGTAAATAAATTTAGGGGAAATTGATTGCAACTGGTACAGAGTGGGCAGCTGGGACTCTCTGAGTGGCTTGTTCTGGATGCTAACATCATGAAGTGCTACCCTGCCCAGTTTTGTGTCTTCTTGGAAGCCTAAAGAGGCAAATCTCATTGAAAGGGTTTGGTTTCACTGACATTCATCAAAGAAACTTTTGTAGCCTGGACTTGAGTGGCTCAGTGTGTCCTCAGCAGAATAGCTGCTGCTGGATAGCTCTGGTGGCACCCTAGGGAATTTATCTAGTGCAAAGGATGGAGAAACTCATTTGGGAGAGATATCCCTGCCTGTTTCTGCTGTTCTCCACCCTGCAACAGGATTGAGGGACAAAGAAATGTAATTTGCATCATTTGAGTTGTAATTTGTGATAAATTCTTGTAGATCATAAGAGAGGGAGATGCATACAGGTAATAAAAATATCCTGTCTATAAGAAATTTGGAACTATCAACTACATAATTAGTTCACCAGAGAAACCTCAGAAGAGAAACCTATTTTCTTTTGGCCTAAAGAAGGATCTGAGTTAACCTGTCAAGGACTTAATTAAAAGAATCAATGTGAATTCAGAACAATAGAGACATGTCACCCAAGTAATTACACTATTTGATTAGCCATTGGCCTGGCTGGATGTCCAGTCTGTGCTTGAGTGATGGGATCATGAGGTCTGTGCCACTGTGGATCAACTGTTTGTGCTACTCAGGTTTTCTTTCAGAAATACTGCACATTCAAGCTTTAAGGCTGCATTACTTTATTTACCACCCTTACTGCTTAGCTGAATTCATTTTCTCAGCTGCTGTTTCTCCCGGTAGATCTCTGCTTCCATTATGGCCTGTCAGGACTTCTCTGCTAAATTTGCCAGATGTGTGGCTCTGGACTAAAACCTGGCTGCTACTTGGAACTAGTTTGGGATGATTCCTTGTCTTTTATACAGCTGGATGGGAGGGCAGGAGTTATATCCTAATGAACAACTGGAATTATTTAGCTAAGGAAAAGTGCAACCACAGACTGAGAAGAAGGTTGTGCCAGATAGCACTTTCCCAGTGATTTTCCATGAGGATTTTTTGGATAACTAGAGCACCCAACAATTCCTGGCCAAACCTTTCAAATTTGGGCTGTGCTAAGGGATGTGAGGGGGAAGGATAGACTGAAAGAATTCACCCAAGTTGTCTTAGGATATTCCCTCTGGGACATCTCTGCCCCTGGCACTTAGAAAATGTTGGAGGAGTGTATGAACAACAGAGAGCAAGGTTTGATATCACTGCCCACTCTGGGCACAGCAGCAGCAGCAGCAGGTGGGGAATGTGACCAGGCTGTTAAACCATAACTCAGGGGCCCAAAGGTGAGCTCAGGGAGGACACAAATCTTTTGTGGAACAGAGGGGAAAAGCAGTGCTTGATCATGCTATATAAAGTGTGATGGTTACTCTTTTTGTGCTGCTGATTCACAGAAGAAATCTGATTTCTCTGAACGCTTCTCTTGACAGAAAACTGTGGCAATTAAAACAGAGACAGGGGGTAAACTCTACATTAAACCATCTCTGCGGTACTCTGAGGATTTTGAACCTTATGAAAGCTTGAGTGTGGCGGAGAGCAGCAGCAGCAGTGATGATGATGATGATGATGGTCCTCTCTCCCAGGTACAATTGGCAGTTGCCTTCTGTTGGCCGTGGCAGTGTCATCTGAAATGTGGACGGGCCCAGGTGTCAGCCTTGGCTGGAGCACCCAAACCCAATCTATAGTGGTGTCTTCTTAGAGAATTTTGCTTTGATGAGATGTGACAAAAACAAGGAAAAAATGTTAAGTAAACTTCTTGGAATATCAAGTCTCAGTCAGCAACACTACAAAATGTTAATCCTTATTTTTTGGAGGTGGAATATTGTCTCTGTTGGGTTGAATCAAGGTATTTCCTGCCAGGAGCCTCTTTCAGTTCAATTAATGGTTGTGCAAGTGAACATCATTCCTGGGTGTCAGCTGAGAGAAAGCTGAAACAACAGCTTTTTGTGCCTTTAGGGTAGTCTTTAAATAATGGTGCTAAAATTGTTGCCTGTCATTGTTTTACCTAACAAAAATCAAACATTTGAAAATGTCATAATCAATGCAGTTGCTTTGCATCAAGGATTGTTGTTATATTGACTGTGCAGCCTTCCATTTGATCACTAATTGCAGTTTGTTCTAGCACACTTCACAAATGTGAAAGAAAACGAATCAATGAACAAAAATTTATGAATGTTTTTCTGCCTAACCAATTAATGACATAAATAAAGCTTTTCTGGGTAGTGGAGTAGCATCTATATATGAAACTGTTTACAGATCTTTCCACTGACATCAGACAAAATTCCCAAGCATATTTTCCTAGTTGGCATCTTTCTCTCGTTCCTATATTGCTCTTGAATTGATTATTATCTCTTGCTCTAAAAACTGGTAACTTGTTTACACTGATGGATATTTATATCATTTATGTGTTTTTAATAGTAAGCTAATAATTTCAACACAACCCCTACTTTTCTTTTTAGTCAAGATGGAAATTATTTTGATTTTGCTGGGGCTCTACTGTGTTTTTTTGAATGTCTTGTTACAATGCAGATGCAGAGTTTCAAAGGGAAAGAAAGCTTGTACAATTTCTTGACAAAGAGCTGGAAATATTAGTTTTGACTGTCATAAAGACATGCTTGATATCAAGGCTCAGGTTCCTTATAAACCCTCTTTTGAACCTGACTTTGTCTGTTCTTTGTAATATATTTCTGTCAACATGCATTTCCTAGCAAGTGTAATCTGTAGCAGCTTGAAGCTTTCATTGCAAACTGAATATAGACTGTCACAGTTCATTTGTACCTGAGGTAGCTTCAGGTTTTCATTTTACACAGTTTGCTTACCTATATTTATCTCAAAACTCTAATACCAACAAAGCAGTGGGGGGAAAAAGCATTTAAGAGATGCAAGGTCTTTTCCTTTTGCAATTATAAAAGCACACAGCTCTCCAGCATCATCTGTGCTGTTTGTGGTGTGTGATGAGAGAGGCAGGGCACTTTTTTCCACAGGAAATTTCAAAATAGGTTATTTTTTGCATAAAATCCTGTTACAGTGTGTCCACTTCAAAAAACTCCATGCAGACTGGGAGCTTAGCCCATTAGACCACAACTCTCTTTCTGCTGGTTTCTGAAGTACAGATGTGTACAAGGCAGGACTGTTATCATCGATCAGTGCTTAAAAAGGAGTTGCTGCTGCATGAGCTTGACAGTCTTGTGAAGGCATTTGGAAAATCTACTCTTCAAATAGCAAGGCACAACTGTGAGACTGCACAAATACATGCCTTTGCTCTCCCCCTTACTTGCTTTTTATAACTTATTCCTAAAAATTGGTTTTGCACATAAAAACTCCTTGGCCTGCAGAATGTTCCTGCAGGATACTGATGAGAAAGAGCACAGGAGTTGTAGGATGATTTTTCTTTACAAGCCCTCATCAAAGGAGCCAAGACACGGCATAGAAATGGGAATATTTTTAGCTGCACTGCAGCTCCAAGTTCATGAGAAGATTTTTCTTCCTCCTGGGGAGGAAGAGGCAGCCACTCTGGTTTATTTTAAATACAAGTCTGGTCTTTTCTGACAGATGTGTTTATATTGCAGCAGGAATTGAGAAGCAGCTTGCAGCGCAGCGTGGAAGGGGAGAGGATGGAAGAAGACTCCTTTAGTGATGATTATGACTCTGTTGAAGAGGATGTGTTTTCAGACCCATCTCCCACTGAGGAAGCAATTTCAGGCTTTGAAGGCCTTCAATTGGATGGCAGTGGGGCACTGCAGAAGGAAGGTTCTGAACATCAGGATGCTGGGAGATGCTCTGGCCTTGATTCTGGTGCCCTGACTGTGCTGGAGTTCAACCAGGATCAAAGCAGTAAGTCTGTGTCTCCCACACTACTACAGTGCTGCAACAATCATTCATAATCAATTGAGGGAATTACTTTTAAGGTTGATCATTAGGAGTTACTGCATACCCTCCTAAGTTCTCATGCTCTTCAGCAAACCTGTTTTGATCTCCTGATTTGGGACACTTGCATCCTTTTGCTACTTCATTAAGATTTTTTTTTGCAAATTCAAAGATACAGCCCTGGTTAATGCACCTGCATCACCAGGTCTAGACCCTTGAATTAAGATTGTCTCAGACTGTCTGTAGGATTTCTCAAGAAATTACTGTGATTTTAGATATATTTTTGAACTGTTTTTGCAGTAATTCAGGCAGCCAAATCTTCCCAGTCTCAACTTTATTTCACATCCTGGGTGCTGGATACTTGTCCCAGTGTTTGCTGTTCATCCCTAGTGAATGACATGAGCCACTTCTTTTTGTCTCTTTTTGTCTCCTTTGGAGACCTCAGTGTGCAAACACAGCCAGTCATTAGGTCTCAAAGATGATTTAACAAAGGCTGGAGAGTTCAGGCAGAAACCAGACCTAGACCTACCTTCAGTATTTCTCAGATTTCCCTCCCTGTTCATTTCAGGTACAGTAATTGGTTTTGGTTTTTTGGTTTTGTTTATTTTACTACTTCTTTCTTTTTTTATTTCTTTTCCTAATCCATAGTTAATTGCATAAATAAGAAGAACAATCTTGGAATAAATTAAGCAGAAGTGTGTTCAGTTCATTATCATAGATGTGAGTGGAGTGAGAATGAGGAGAGGGGCAGAAGAAGAGACAGGAACAAGGGATGGAAGTACAGTGAGGACAAGATCTCTGGGAGAGTGCAGGACTTTTTGTCCAGAGAGAAATTTCAAAGCTGTGATGGAAACAATAGAGGCATTAATAATTCCCAAATCAAAAAGTGAAGAAGTGCTTACATAAACTATTCTAGGCAGCCCTCTTCCCCTTTGAAACTTCTAAACAAGACAACATTTGAGTCTGTATTTTAAGAATTTACTTTGGTATAATTGTGTTAACAAGTGACTCAGGACTCCTTTCTTATTTTTGCTTTTCTTGACAGTAAAGCAGGTAAATATCTGGCAGAGATGAGATATATTGGTACATTATAATACTATTTTTATTCTGTTTCACTGACTTGGTGCCAGCCATGCATATGGTGCTTCTACATCAATAGAACAGTGTCAGTGAAAGGGAGGGAAATTACCACTTTAACTATGCCAACATAATTAAAGTGGCAAAACTTTAGCATTTAAATTTTTCCTGGGCTGGCTGCTTCCACGTAACTTTATTATTTGTGTTTCCTTTTCATCTTGCAGAAGTGAAGGCAGTGCAAGTTCTCTCAGCCAAAAGAAAGGACAGTGCTGAAGTGTGCTTTCCTGTCAAACCAGTCATGCTGAAAAATAAAGGCACTCGGCCGCTCTCTGCTGAGTTCTTGCACCAAGACAGACTTGAAACAATTTGTTCTAGTAAGAAATAAGAATATATGATGTCAATAAGGAGAGTTTTCATGCTTTTTCTCCCTCTGGCTCAGATGCAATTTCAGCACACATCTGTCATTATGTGATTTTTTTTAGCTGTCACTCCCCTGCCTGTTTTTTTTTAAGTGGGATTTTCTGTGCATTTGTTGTTGTTTTTAACACCTCAAATGTTCTGACTTCAGTGAAATTGTGATAAAGTATAAAAGCCTGTACACTTTAATCTTCTGCCACATCTTTGCTATCTTTCTTCTCTTTTTGCTTCTACAGCACAAGATTCTCCCTTTCCCTTTCAGTCCTTGTTCAGTACTTGCTCTGTGTTTCCCACTTCCCTCATGGAGATCTCTTCCCTGTGGTATTAATGAAAATGTGTGTTCTCCCAGTCAGCAGTTGAGGTTTGGTGGAAGAGTTTAACATGACACATTTGTAGTGATACAAAATGCAGAGTTCTCTACCACAATAAAGGCACAGTTTTCCACAGCACCACAAAAGAGCCCTGTGGCTGCTTGGGACTGCACTTGAATTACACCTTGAACACTGAGATCAGTCTGCAGTGCTGGGTAGACATGCCAGTATCTAGGACCATACTGGAAAATATTTTTCTTGGACTGGAGAACATAATTTGGGGCCACTGCTGCTTATTCTAAAAATCTGCTGCTAAGCTGTGGTCTTCACCTGGGGGAAAACTCCAACAAAACACAGCAAACCCCAAATGCAGGGGCTGAAGTCATGACTGCAGTTGTAGCTCAGAGCAATCATTAATTGAACAAGTCTGATCAGCTTGAGTTTTGGAAGGTCTGAGGTGAAGTTTTCAGACCTGCCACACTCTGTGCTCAAGCTGCTCTTTTCAGAAAAGCACAATCCAGATGTGTCCCAAGAAAGCACTAAGGCCAGTGGCTTTGAAAAGCCAAAGTATTGGTTTCTTAATTAGCAGAAAACCAAACAGAGGAGAAGCTGATTCTTTTTGGCTCCAGAATAAATCCCCTTTGTAGCTTCTGAGACCCTCACTCACCATCTGTTGGAGCAGATGTTGCTTTGACTTCCCAGAGGTGTGTGCAGCATTTTCTCAGGTTATAATAGTGCTGGTTGGAACTGTTTCTGTCCAACCACCATGTTGAAGCCTAAATTAATTTCATTTCAGGGGGATAATACAGTACAGGAGAATAAGCAGGTCTTTATTCTGTCCCTGTTTTTGCAGAGGTGACTGATGCTCGTTGAAAGTGTTCATGGATGTACGTGCAAAGAGTGAATGCACACAAATCTCAGCTCAGTCTGAACTTCTTGTCTTTTCAAGGTTACTTCATGTTACTTGCACTGTGCTCTCCTCCCTCAGCACTGAGAGCACTCTGGCACTTCAGCCTGTTCAGCATTTCCCCTTACTCTAAACGTCTGTACAACTTCACTCTCTTCTCTTGACTTTAAAAGCCCTCTGATATAACCACTGTAGTCCAATTTCACATCATCTGTTGTTAAATTTTATTTCCTTTCTTTCAAACCTGTTTCTAGGCTGTGATGTTTCTATTTCTCCATGAAGTTTGGGAAGATTGGGATTCGTGTGGGCATTGTGATGACTGCTTAAGTGATAAGGTCATTTATTTTGCCTCGTAAATAGCAACTCCTGACTCCCCTTGTTTTGCTAGAAGTCTCTGGGGATTCCTCCAAAATAGCTGAACACCTCAATTACAAATTCCTGCTGTGCCTAAATTGTATATACTTCTTTTCAATGGACTATTACAAGGCATTTCCACTAAATACTAGAACAAAGCAATCTAAAAGCATAAAAATTATGTTTCTCATTTGTTGGTTTTGCTCTTCTTACGATGCTGTTTTAACTATTGCCTAAAGAAGATGTGACTTGGAATCTTAACATAAACCCAAACTGGGGGAATTCAGCTTCATTTGGGATGGTTACAGCCTGCTTGAAAAGCCCTGTGTCAGTAACTGAGTGGGATGTTTCAGATGCTGGAATGTTCCATACTTGCAGGTCCTGAACAAATGAATATTTCTTCCCTTTTTGTTTTGGTGGCAGAGCCCTTAAGTCGACCAGAAACATCCCTTTCATTAACCAGGAAGGGTGTGTGTGAGAAGGATCCAGACCTCTCCGTTTCAGCTGTGGTTCAAGCAGTGCAGATTGAGAATCAATTCTTGCAGGCAGATCTGCAAAGGCAAGCACTTGCCACAAACCCCCAAAAGGTATGGCAAAAAAAAAAAAAAGAGAGAGCTGTTTGTTCAAGTAGCAAAACTCCCATGAATTACAATCTCTTACACATTAAGATTGTGTATGAATGAATGGTGATGCCCCCTAAGTGTAATTTAATTTGTATTATTCTTCCAAAGGGTTGTTTCCTTTAATCTGCTTCCTCAGGATGGCATCCCACAGCTCCCTCTTGATTACAGGGATCACTGAGCAGCTGATAGAGCAGCCATATGATGTGTGTGTACAGTGAGATGCACAGCTGCAGGCCCACTTGAGCCATTTTCATCCTGCAAGCTTCTGAAACAAGACATTGTGTGATTTCCCTGCCAGTAAATCCTGCCTTCCTCCAGGACTCATTAATATGGGCACTCTTCCCTGTTAGTGCAGGCTCTGCTTTTGGAGCAGAGCTGTCCTGTACGTTGCAAATCTCATTGAGGAGGAACTGGGGAGGGTTTTCTGCCCCAATGTGTGTTCATCTCTGACCTCCAGAAACCATGTTTAAAATCAATTCAAAGCTCATAAGCAAGGAAATAAAAAAAAAATCAATGAAAAAGTTGAGTAGAGTCAGAGAAAGAGCCCATAGCATTGCAAGAATGCAGCACTTTCCCTCTATTTTGCCTTAGGTGTCTTACTGATAGCTCTGTATTTAAAAAATAAATTATCATTTTGTGCTAACAGAATTGAGGAGTTTGGGGATTTAAAAGACTTTATGATTTTGGAGGAGAAAGTCTGGTAGACCTGTGCCAAAGCTTTGGCCAACCCTGAGTCCTACCAAATGTATACAATGAGATTATATATATATATTTATATACATGTGTGTATATTTTATAGTCCTCAGAGTTTGCTCCGATGTTTTCTCCCACATAGAAGATCAAGCTCCAAGCTTAGCTCTTTAATTGCAAATTAAGACCAGTTCCATTAAATGTGCTTTAATTTATGTAGAGTTACAGATGAGCTGGGCCCAAACTCTTACTTGTTCCAGAGAAGCAGATTGATGCTGTTTGGTGAGAGCAATTTGAATGAAACATGTCCATCTTTTTCTTACTTAGAAGACATTTTGTGTTCAGATGACTGACCCTCCAGAAAAACACCAGTCAAGGACTACAGTCACAAGAGCTGTGGAGAGATTCTGCCCTTTTGGAAGCAGGTATATATTTATATATATTTGCTTTAGGATAGCTTCCTTTTTTGAAGAGATTTTTTTCGAATACCCCCAGTCCAATTGCTACACCTGGTAATCTTCAAATACTTGAGAGACACTGTGCAAGTAGCAAATCAAGCTCTGCAGCTTTAGGTCAGTTTCTGTGGAGCAGGATCTGTCATCATCTCACTTGATTGTCATCAGATCACCTCTGCATTCTCTTGTCACACTGCCTCAGAACCAGCTGGGAGCGGGAGCCCAGTTTTTAACCAAACTCTGTGTATCTAAGGTGGAATGCTGCAAAAGTTGTCATTCAGTGTGTGGGTACATTTTCTTGTGGGGTTCATCCTATCATCTTTTCACCTTTGCGCCAACTGTTTCTTAAAAATGCAGGGATTGTGAGGAAATAACCCAGAATGTGTTGTTTCAGACAAAAGAAGAGATTCCCAACAGCCTTTGTGGAGCATGGGAGCCATTCTGCCTGTGACAGTGACAGATCCCTGGCTGGTGGCAAAGCTGGAGTAAATTCCACATGGAGAGAGAAGGTTTGTGCATATGTGCACCAAAATTGGTGCTTCCCAATGTTATTGAAGTAAAAGTCCATTGAATGAGCTGTGTCCCTCAGTTCTGCCCTCTATCAAGTAATAAACCTATGGCAGGGTGAGAAAAGAGAATTTATCACTGGTCATCAGAATGATAAAGGAATCAGACAAAGAACAGAGAGTTGCCTTCTGTTTAGGCTTTGTAAGAGTGTTGATGTTTGGCAGAATTGGTGGAACCCAGAATGATTGATTGAATGTGATCCAAACAGCCTTGACTTTGCAATCTTTTTGCTTNGGAAATAAAAAAAAAATCAATGAAAAAGTTGAGTAGAGTCAGAGAAAGAGCCCATAGCATTGCAAGAATGCAGCACTTTCCCTCTATTTTGCCTTAGGTGTCTTACTGATAGCTCTGTATTTAAAAAATAAATTATCATTTTGTGCTAACAGAATTGAGGAGTTTGGGGATTTAAAAGACTTTATGATTTTGGAGGAGAAAGTCTGGTAGACCTGTGCCAAAGCTTTGGCCAACCCTGAGTCCTACCAAATGTATACAATGAGATTATATATATATATTTATATACATGTGTGTATATTTTATAGTCCTCAGAGTTTGCTCCGATGTTTTCTCCCACATAGAAGATCAAGCTCCAAGCTTAGCTCTTTAATTGCAAATTAAGACCAGTTCCATTAAATGTGCTTTAATTTATGTAGAGTTACAGATGAGCTGGGCCCAAACTCTTACTTGTTCCAGAGAAGCAGATTGATGCTGTTTGGTGAGAGCAATTTGAATGAAACATGTCCATCTTTTTCTTACTTAGAAGACATTTTGTGTTCAGATGACTGACCCTCCAGAAAAACACCAGTCAAGGACTACAGTCACAAGAGCTGTGGAGAGATTCTGCCCTTTTGGAAGCAGGTATATATTTATATATATTTGCTTTAGGATAGCTTCCTTTTTTGAAGAGATTTTTTTCGAATACCCCCAGTCCAATTGCTACACCTGGTAATCTTCAAATACTTGAGAGACACTGTGCAAGTAGCAAATCAAGCTCTGCAGCTTTAGGTCAGTTTCTGTGGAGCAGGATCTGTCATCATCTCACTTGATTGTCATCAGATCACCTCTGCATTCTCTTGTCACACTGCCTCAGAACCAGCTGGGAGCGGGAGCCCAGTTTTTAACCAAACTCTGTGTATCTAAGGTGGAATGCTGCAAAAGTTGTCATTCAGTGTGTGGGTACATTTTCTTGTGGGGTTCATCCTATCATCTTTTCACCTTTGCACCAACTGTTTCTTAAAAATGCAGGGATTGTGAGGAAATAACCCAGAATGTGTTGTTTCAGACAAAAGAAGAGATTCCCAACAGCCTTTGTGGAGCATGGGAGCCATTCTGCCTGTGACAGTGACAGATCCCTGGCTGGTGGCAAAGCTGGAGTAAATTCCACATGGAGAGAGAAGGTTTGTGCATATGTGCACCAAAATTGGTGCTTCCCAATGTTATTGAAGTAAAAGTCCATTGAATGAGCTGTGTCCCTCAGTTCTGCCCTCTATCAAGTAATAAACCTATGGCAGGGTGAGAAAAGAGAATTTATCACTGGTCATCAGAATGATAAAGGAATCAGACAAAGAACAGAGAGTTGCCTTCTGTTTAGGCTTTGTAAGAGTGTTGATGTTTGGCAGAATTGGTGGAACCCAGAATGATTGATTGAATGTGATCCAAACAGCCTTGACTTTGCAATCTTTTTGCTTCTGACCCATCAGTTTTGCAGTCTGAACAATCTATTTTGTTTCACATTTTATTGGTTTGTCACTGATGTTTTTACCATGTTTCATTTTGGTCCAGATGGCAACCAGTATGGAAGTACATGATGCCATTTATGTGACTATGGAACTTCTTTCTAACTGGGGGAATCCAGCAAATGTGGGCCTGAGCCAGGTGGAATTCTTTGATTTGCACAACGAGAGGATCTTTGTGTCTCCTCATGACGTGGACATTCGGAACGCTGACAACCCAGGGGATTTGTGCTGCCTGGTCAATAAGAACTTAAATGTAAGAGCTTAGTCCTGGGTGTTCAAACCTCTCATTATAATATTACTATAATACTCTTATCACCAGGTTTTTTTGTTCATAAACATTTTGAACCTGACTGCATAACAACTATCTAGTAATTTTAAAACCCTACAAATGTTGCTTATTATTAACAAATCCAGCTCTCCTGTTCAAGACGTTGGTATTCAGTTACAAATTTGTTTTAGAACTGAAATAATCCTTGTGATCTGAAGGTACAGGAGGTTCACTGCTAATTTTTTCCAGATAATACAAATTTAGGTAAATTTATAAAGAAGATGTGCCTGTTTTCTCTTGCTCCCATGTTTTCTTTTTACCTAGGAAAGAATCATGCAAATATTAGATGGTGTAGGTAGTTTTGAACAAGAGATTAAGAAAAATGTATGGCAGGTAAAAGTCTTTCATGGCTCTTGTGTGAGATAGTAAGATGAGGAAATTTGAGGTGCTCCCATACTAATGCCAATGGGCAAAAGCCAGTGAGTGGTGTGAAGGAATTAGCAAATGTTCACAGCCCTTCACACAGCCATAGTTTCATTTGTGCTGCACATTCACTCTGTGTCATTTGTCTTCATGGGCCTTCAGAGCAAGGATTCCAGTAAAAAATTAGTATGATTTTAGTGGACAAGGATACTAAAGGACTTAGTCTATTAAAAATACAAATTTCATGCTAATGGTACTTTTCTGCTGTCAAGGTAGATGAGATTTGAAAGTGGACAAATATGCAGTATTTTGAAATTTAGTTGAAGCTCCTTATGGAGTATTATTTCCAGACAAACTTTTTACCTGAAGCATCTTCCTTACTGAAAATTGTAGTTTGGATCTCATGAATACCCATTCTTCTTTTTGGGCTGTGCTGGCTGGCAGGTGACACTCAGTAGTAGTGGTGGTAGTAGTAGTTGTAGTAGTGACTCTCAGACTCTCCAGATATTTATAAATTATATAGTAATACATTCATTAAGCCATTATGAACCTGTTACTCTCAGTATTACTCATACATTTATAGATCCCATTATTCTTAAGTAATGAACTTTTCTATTTCATTGATGAATATATTCCCTTGATTTGTGACTCTGCAATGTCCTCTCTTGAGGCTGCATCCAAGATGCAATCTGGGCAGGGAATATGCTCTTAGGCTGTGGGTGTGTGGTGCCTGAACTGCAGATTCCTCCAGAAGGCAGAGCAGCATTTCCAGCTTGTGTACATTTCAGATCATACAGGAAAGCTTTAGGGTGAATTAAAAACCCAATAAATTCATCAATCTCCAAGCAACGAACATTTTCAACAGAATGAAAACTTGAAATAAAAACTTATTGTGTGGAAAACTCATTTTACCATGGTTAAAACACTTCCATCTTTGATCATTTAGGTGTGCTTTTATCTTTGAGAATATTCTTATTGAAGATGAGGGATTTTATTTTATTAGTTTATTTATTACCCTTGCAGACTTTTAAGAAGAGCACTAAAACTGCCTCCTTCTTTGTATTTTGTGATATACTGTAAAAGAAAAAATGTCTGGCAGAATATCAGGCGCTCTCAACTTTTAAATTAGATATAAGGAAGGAATTCTTTACTGTGAGGGGGGGGAGGCCCTGGCACAGGGTGCCCAGCGAAGCTGTGGCTGCCCCTGGATCCCTGGCAGTGCCCAGGGCCAGGTTGGACACTGAGGCTTGGAGCAACCTGGGACAGTGGGAGGTGTCCCTGCCCATGGCAGGGGATGGAATGGGATGATCTTTAAGATCCCTTCCAACCCAAACTGTTCTGGAATTCTGTGATAATAGTAAGTCATAGATTAGGTATTTTATTGAAATTGTTTCCCATGAACCTTTTCGGTTCTTATACGCACACAGAGGTCTCTTAAACCTCAGAATAACAGGTAAATATCTAACTAAGGTATTTCTTCCCCATGGGGAGCCCTTAGACCTGTGTCGTTCCTCTTCACAGTGCTTGAGGCTTCCTTTGTTCTCCATCATTTACACCTTCAGTGCCCACAAGAAGGAGTGCCTGAGGCCAATCTCCCACAAAATATTCAAACTAAAGGTTTCCACTCTCCCCTTTTGCCTTGCTTCAAATGTGGTTCCGACTCCTTAATGTATCAGGCTCACCCTGATGCTTCAAAGAGTTTTTGGGTCAGATTGTTCAGCTCTGAGATAGTAACCCCAGGCTCAAGTACCTCTTGTGAAGGCAAAGACCTGACATCACTCTTTGGGGTAAAACATGAGAGTCCTCCACAGTCTCTTGAGTTTTGGCATGGTTCCATCAAGGTGCCTTCAGTTTCTGGTGTCAGGCCTTTGACACCCTGACGGGGACTGTAACACCTGTGAGGCTGTGTGACCTCAGCCTATCAGTTATTTCCACTGATAAACAATGATCCCCATGGCTGCCTCTCACTCAGGACACAACACTCAGCCTGGCTCTGATAAGCCTCTGTTTTTTGGAGCATCATGTGCAGTTTCACAGAGAAACCAGTGAGAATCAGGAACAGGTCTTTCCATTTTGGCTCTGAATCAGGTTCCCTCCTGTGAAGGCACCTCTGACTGTCAGTACACACCAGAACCCACTGATTTTTGGGGAGTCAGCTCCTGACTTGAGAGGTCTGCAGGTGACTTGCTTATCAGGTGTTACCTGCAGTTGGGAAATGGCTTTTTTAACCACTCTTGCTCATAGTATGGCTTCAAAAGCTTGATGCAGCTTTGAAATTGACCCTGGAGTTGGGTTAACTGTGACTTGAGGGCTGTCCTTAATTTCTTTGATGTCAAGAGGCTTCTTTCTTTTTAAGTGGAAAGGATGAACCCTGTCTGGCACTCTTATGGCATTAAAAGCAGAAACAATCTCCCGAGGCTTAATGAGAGGCTCTGGGGCACAGACCCATGAGAGTCTGGAGTACAGAGGTGACCACAATGAGAAGTGATCTGTTCATGATAGCTCTGACAGGGCTCTGCCCTTACCATTGTTAGTCACACAGCTAAAGGACTCTGGAGGCAAGTTCTGTGGTGAATGCCTTCAGGAAAAGCTGAAGCACTCACTTGAGAGAGAAAGGTGTGGAGAAGGACTGCCTGTTATCTTCTGTGTGTGTATCTATGTACTGAGTGTCCCTGAGAACAGGGGGGGAACTAATTTATCAGCTACTTCCAGATCACTGCAATGTTACTGCGTGTGCATTCACTTTGTGCCCTTGTTCATCTCTGTTCTGGGGTAACACTGGACATCAAATATATTAATATTCAATATTTTGATTCTGAAACTTTTTTCTTTCTGCCACATAAGCTTTTCCTGCATTCTGAACATGTAGAGGTGGCAGTTCTTAACAGTGTCCAGAATTAGACATTTCTTGGTACTTTCAAATCTCTTGATTGCCAGTTGTATGTAAAATTCATGTTGAGAATTCTGTGATATCTTAGAAAATTTCCAGTGTAGAGTCCAATATAGCTCTGAGGAATAGACCTGAAAGTGAAGCTGATTATCTGCAAAGTCTGATTAAAATAGAGGCAGGCAGTAGAGTAAAATTCTCTAAGATTCCCCTCCTTAGAGGATGAACCAGAAGCGAAGAAATCGTAAAATGGTTGTAGAGTGTCCATTGTGCTCAGTGATCCCCCCCCAGTGCCAGCAAAGCTGATTAATTTGATTAAAATAAACTGGGCTTGCTCTACCCGTGCTCTGAGCGTGCAGATGTCTCCCTGGGACAGCAGGCAGCTGACCTTTATCTCATTGCCAGGTTGTTGGGAGCTGTCTGGCAGGCTGGAGAGTGGGATTTACTCTTGGGAAACGAGGCTGAGGTTCTGCTCTTTACGTAGCAGATTTTATGAAACATTTCCTTTTCTAATGGCCGCCTGTTCTGCTGGGAGGTGGGGAGTTAATTAAAACACCCTGCTCCAGGAGAAGGAGCATTAGTGAAAGTCTGCTTGTCCATGTTTTTAGCTACCCAAGGAAAGCTGCCTTTGGACGTGCCCTTTCCACCCACCCGTCCAACTTTACTTTGTTATCCGCAATCCCACCCGCTCACGTGACTTTGGTATATCCAAGATCAAGATTTGGAATTACAACACAACAACTCCCAGTGTAAGTAGTCTTTTCTCAACTGCTCTGTGTGTTTGCTCTTGCCTTGCCTAGGGAAATTCAGTGGGATCTTCTTTCTAAAAGCATGAAATAAAAGTAGATACAATTTCCTGTAATAAAGCAGGAGCTGTGAGGTGTCCCTGTCTGCTGTGAAATTTGCTTTTGTCTTAATTGTAAGTGCTAACAATGTAGTGATAATGTTTTCATGGGCACAATGAGCATTTGCTTTCAAAGCTATTAAAGATCACTAAAGACCTAATAAAAAGCTTGCACGTCCTGTCATTAATCCTTTGCTGTGGTGAGAAATAAAGATACAAAGGTAAGTGCATCTTAATATTCAGGGCTTTCAGCTGTTTAATCACGACGTAAATAAATAAGTCTTTAAATATGTGTTTTCTGGTGTCTGTAAATACAAACAGGCTGACTGTTGCTCAGTCTAGGGTTTGTGACTTTAATGAGAATCATAAAATGGTTTGGGTTGGAAGGACCTTAAAGATCATCTAGTTCCAGCCCTCCTCCCTGGGCAGGGACAATTAAAAAGTCCACTACTGTGTGCACATAATAAAACAAGTAATCTACTGTTACAAGAGAGACATATCATGGCAGATGGCAGATGGGCTCGTCTGTGTGTTTGAATGTCACCATGAATATTATTCTTGTTTGTACACTGCAGTGTTAAGAAAAAAAAATCCCAGGTACTGGATCAAAGAGGATTTGCTGTCCTGGATTATAAATAAGAGGCTTTATCCCTCTGGTTTTGCCCTCATCCATGTTCTTATATAAGCACATATGGTAATTTATACATACGGAAATGGCCGTGGAAGGGACGGCTTAAAACAAATTTACTACAACATGATTTGTTTTTCTTTTCCTGGAATTTTAATAGCTTTTCTCACTAAAATGTGGTCTACAGGATGTTCCATCATCATTAGAGTGTGCGAAAGGGCTGCTGTTCTTGGAGGTAATGGTATGATTTGTTACCAAATCTACTGAATGTAATGCAGGAAGTGCACAGAAATGTTTGTCTGTGTTTCAAGGCTCTGCTTCTTTAATAACCTGCTATGAGGCAATGTGTAAAATCCATTGAGAGTCCTATAATCCTATGGATTTTGGTGGAAATGCAGCAGTTTACACTTGCTGAAGAAATGTCTCATTATCCTTAAGATGAAAGAATAATACAAAGCAGTTCTGCCTAATTCTGTGATTTGTCATGAGGAAGTTTTGTCTAAGAAGTATAAAACCCCAAACACGATGAACGAACCATTTTCTTGCTGCTAATGTAAATCCAGAGCCAGATTTCTGTGTGGATTTTGGTAATCATTCTAACTGCCTTCTTTCCCTCAAAAACCAAGTAAGTGAGAGATGTCCAAGTACTGCTTCCAAAAATAGGCTGAAAATTAAGTCAGGCTGGTACTTTTGTGTATTTGAATTTCAGAACTTGAGCCTGAAAGGAGAAAAAATGTGTCTGAAGGAAGCTGTAAAAGTCAGATGACATCATTGTCATAGATTCCTTGAGTCACTGAATTACAAGAAAGTTCTCAGAAGATGCTTCATCTTGCCATTATTTACTTCAGATGAGACCTGCAGAAAAGGAGATAATTTTTAGCCTGCAGGAAGGGAACAAGTGTAAGGGTAGCCAGTTCTTTTCAAGCCTATCTGCAACATGCAGACATTTTGTAACTGCTTGATACAGTCTTGAAATTGCATCGTTACTTGGTGCTATTAAAACTTTTTGCAAAGATCCAGTATAATGTCTGTTGTGTGCCTTCACAAAGCTGGGAATGGAATCAATACTTAGATGCATTAAGGTCTTAGCTGCTCTCCAGTTGAATCATTTTCTCCTTCAGGTGGTTGCTTGTGTGTTTGTTCCTCCTGTGCATATGTTCCTGTCCATTCTCTTGGGGTTTTTTTTCAGTGCTGGATTGCCCTTGGGGTGCATTGTCTGTAAGGATGCAGCAGCTTTCTTCCAGCATGATTAGTTTTGTAGAAGAATTTTCTTTGGTTCTTGACTTCTTTTCTACTGCTTCTTTTTCACCCTTCCCTGAAAAGTCAGGCAGAAGCAATTTCAGGTCCTCTGTCCAGGAGGAATTCTCAGAAAAGTGCCTCTGGTTTTAAGCTCTGTCCTTTGTGCACAAATATCACAGAAATGGCCAGAAATACCATCCTGATTTTCTCTTTGGGAGGCACTGTCCCAGCAGAGACTCTGGGAGGGCTGAGGGTGCAAGCTGAACTTCAAAAGGAACCAGAATTATTTTCACAAAATCTTTTTTTCTTCTGACACTGCTCATACCTACTTGCCTGTTCTGAGACTTTGTGCCCTTTTAATTACTCTTCCAGGAGGGAAAAACTGCCTTGGATGAAGCATTGAGTGTTTGTTTACAGGGTGGGATTACTCCTGAGGAAGGGATTTTTCCAGCCTTCTCAGGCTTGAGGAGAGCTGAGCAGTGGTACTGGAGAAACTAAACTGTCAATATTTCCCACCAGAACAGATCACTAAGCAACTGCAAACTCAGAAGAGAGGTGGGAGGGAATGAAAAAGAGCAGTTCTTAGTCTTGTGCCTGCATATGTTTGTTCTTGGAGTCTCTGAGTTGTGTTCAGATTTCCTCCCTGAGGCTCAGTCTGCTCAGGATTTTGGTGCAGGAGATTTTCATTAGCTCTCCTGAGCTGTCAGCTGCTGGAATGCCTGCTCCAGTCCAGTCTGGCTCTGTTATCCTGGAAATACCTGGCTGCTTCATCTTGCTACAGTTCAGACACCTTTTCTGCTTCCTAAAATACCTCTCCCAGACATTCCAAAGCATCAGAGAACAGTCTCCCACTGACTGGAATAGTAATTTTGAAGTGATTGGCCCTTTTTTGGGCTTGACTGTCCCCTTTTCAAGGAGAATGAGCTCCACTATCTCATTTTGTAGGGTTTTCTCTGTCTACCTGTCCTCCTCTGCTCCTGGTGAGTGTAGGGATTCATTGCAAAACAAGTTGTTCTTAAGAAGTTGCTGATTTTAATTTAAAAAGAAGATATTGATAAGTACTTTTGAAATATACATCTATATTTTTGTGGTTTCCTTCAGTTTATACCTATTTTCAGGTTAAAATGCAGAACTGAGGGCTGAGTATTCCTCACAGCAGTAGAGCTGGAATGTTACAGAGAAATGTTCCAGTTATCCAAAATTCAGCTGTGAATATCCAATATTTCTAACATTAAAGGAGGACATTGGCAGTTTAGACATACAGAAGTTTTAAAAATAGCATTATTGGGGCATCCTGATAGTCTTTGTCTTCCCCATCATAATTCCAGGCAAAGCCATGCAGGTGGTTTTCAACAGATGTAATTATTGAAGTGGTTTGATCCCCAGTTAGATCAATGTAGCAGTGCCCTCGTTCAAGGGGAAAAAATCTCCTGTTTTATGGCTGACTGCATCAGCACAGAAATGCAGCACTTTATGATCCTACAGGAGTTCCACAGGCAGCCAGGTCATAATGGCCAATTAAACTGGGTTTACAGCTCTTCTCTAGGAACCCAGTGAAGGTTATCTTTTCCTATCAGGAATGTGTCCTGCATTCCTGCACCCACTCCCCTCCCTCACTTGCAGCTATCTTGTCATGCCTGCATCTTCTCTTTTTCCTTTGGGTAGGTCCATAACGCATTTTTTGGCCTCATACATGGTGTTACTGGGACGGCAATAGGATGGAAGCTATGGAAACTTGTAAGGCTTAAACAGTGTGTTCAGGAGTGAAGAACCAGAGACACTGGTACTTGGCAGGGAAGGAGTGACTGGTTTAGTCTGGGAGCAGAGGAAAATTCAAATCAGTATTCAAGGAGAACTGGCAGGCAGGATATGAGCAAGAGGGACGAAACTGAAAACTTCTTACTTTCACAAAAAGCTTCTTGGTTTTCACAAAAAGGAGAAAAGAACACAGTCTCTGAAAGACTCCATGAGATGGACAAGTTAGAGAACAGAAAGGAGCTGGATTGTGTCTCATCTTCTATATTTTCTTTGAAGATAATGGTATTTTTGTCAAGAGGGAGAAAAGGTTATATCAAAATGGTGAAGAGAATAGAAAGAACATTAGTTCCAACTTCAATGGAGTAAAAAAATCAGGCATTGGTGAGTGCCACAGAGAAAGAGAACATGGAGATAAAGTTGTGAGTGGCAGAATTGTGTCTGAGATAAAGGCCTGCTGTTTAAAAGGCTAGTTAAGTGTTGGAATAGGCTATCAAGTGAGATTAGTTGAAAACTGTTATAACCAGATTTCCTCACAATGGTGTAGGTTATTTTACATTCTTCAGTGGAAAGAGATGGACTGGATGATTTTTTTTCTGGCTGTACTTCCTAGCTCTGCATTTCTGTAACTCTCTGTGGCTGTTTTTAACTCTGGTGGCTTTGATCTGGGTGGTTGCTCACTGTGGAACATGTTGTGAAAGTGGTGAATCTTAGAGATGCTGAAGCAAATGTGCCTCTGGAATTTATATCCTGATCAAATATAATTGTACTTAATCTAGGCTTTTTCCCTCAAGCTTTTCTAAATAATCAAACCTTGTCAGACAAAATGGTTCATAGCAGTGTCTAGCAGGGTTTTCAGTCCTTAAAAAAAAATCTTATATATTCCACAGTATTTTTTAGTTGTTTTAACTTTAGATTAAAAAGTAGTCAAAAGCATGTACTGACACAGGGTTTGTTTTCATCTGCCTATTGATTAGGTGCTCAAATGTCAGAGTCCCAGAGCAGTGATATCTAAGGCTTGAAAGCTTGATTGAAATCTTCATGCTTTTATTTTTCTAGGACCTTGATGTTGGAGCAAAGAAGGTGAAGCTGTATGTTGATGAGAACCTTGTATTTGATGGTGAATTAGAGAGAGGCTCTGGAGATCTCCTTGCTGACCAGAACACTACAATTGACCTTACAGATCACAAGCAAGGTACCTCAGCATCTGCCTCAGCTGAGAGGAAGGCAGGAAATGCACCTGCAGTCCCAGACAAGAAAACAGACCTACATTTTAAATGCCCAGACTCAAACAATGCTTCACTGAACTGGAAAGCTCTGCCAGAAGAAAATCTTCTTGAGCCTAAGATGAACTCAATCAGCTTTACAAAGAAAAATTTGTCTCAGTTAGAGGATGATCTAAAAGTGTTCCCATCTCAAGTTTGTATAAAAGATGCCAAAGAGGAGGCAGCAGCAGCAGCTCCAGAGCACGTTCTGTCTGATGATGAGCTTTGTTTGACCGAGCAAATGGAAAAGTTAACAGGAAGAAAACTGACTGGCTCTGCAGGTGCAGTGCCTTCTTGGTTACAGTCATCTTCCCAGGTGACACAGAGCAATCAGGCTACTCCCAGTAGGCAGAAGCCTCCGTGGCTTGCTACAGAACAGAATTTCAACTCAAGACTTCCAACACAGCCAGATGAAATCACAAAAAACTTTTCAGATCTGATAAACGAGGATGTCAAATGTCAGAGACATGAACTGGGAGCGCCCAGTAGTAGAAATACACCTGGAGATGGGAGATCACAAATGCTCACCAGAAAGGATGCTGATGTGGACTTGGACATTTTTGAGCACCTTCCTAACAAAAACTGCTGCAGTTTACAGTACCCTACGAGTGGAAGGAGAAGTGTCATGTGTGGTAAAAAGTTGGGATTAAACTCTACAAATCTTGGAGAAGATGATTCTGCTCTCAAAGGTAAGAGGTCACAATAGTAACCTTGGTGCAAGTGCAGGTATGTTCTCCATTTTGCAGAAGCACAAACTCATTTTAGGTGTGAAGGGACCTCTTGAGATTCCTGGAAGTTTAAACAGGGGATATTAGTTTTGCTATTTGTGGTATTTTCCTCATGAGAATACTCTGTCTCTCTCATGGTCCTACACCTGATATGAAACATTCTTCAAAGAAAAATTTACATTCTGGTTTAGAGGCGTTTAATTTATTTGGAGCAGATGGAAGATTAAATTTCCGTAAATTATATTCTCACAATTGACAGTCCTGCAGACAGCAAATGTTTCCTATTATCAATTAAAATCTGCAGGAAGATAAAGACTACATCCTAAATTTGCAGAGGTTATTTGTGTAGGAGCTTTGTGTCTTTCTCAGTGAGAATAGATGCTCAATATATTTATTCAGAGTGAATGGAAAACTGCCCTTCTTTTCCTTCTCTGCTCATAACTTTACAAACCTCTCCCTCAGACATCTTGCTTATTTATGAAGAGTTTTCTAATAAATTTAGCTGTTGTCTGCTCTGTGCTGTTGATTATCTTTTTCCTCCTTCCCCAAAGCTCTTGTTGGAGGTGGAGGATCCAGCTCTGTGCAGTTGTGTTCCGCCTCTGGCAGGATCCAGCCTGTGTCCCCAGGGAACAGCAGGAGAATTGTGCAACTTCCCAAGTTCCCTCCCCTCTCCCAACATCTGGCAATCCATGGCTATGAAATTTTCAGGGCATGGGATGAAATTTTTGTGTTTAATAAGTGTAAATAACAGAAAAGTAGAATTTCTTAGCCACAAGTTCTACTTTGTCTCTCTTTCAGCCAACTTTCCATTGCTTGGGATATGTTTTTCTCTTCCTTTTTCAGTTTCAAGCCGTGTCACTCTGTTTCTTGGACCCTTCATGCCCCTTCCTTGGCATTCTGTAATTCTTCAGCATTCAGTATCTTGTCTCTAATGAAGAATTTAATAGAACAAGGACAACAAGACCCAGAGAATTGGAATAAGATGTTACAAAACTACAAATTGAAAATTTGGGGGTGATTGAACATCAGAACAATTTACATGAAAATGTATCTTGCTGTGTATTGAATCTGGGTGTTTACATGAAAGTAATGGTGACAAGGGACAGAAAATGTACCTAAATGAAGGAGTGCTAGTTCAAATTCTACAGCAGGTACTGCAGGGGTTTTTCAGACAAAGCTGAGGAAAATGATTCTTTCTAAACTTAGAATGTCTGAATTTTTCCTTGTCTGACCTGTGGAGGAAACAGCAATTTCAGCAGTGTATCTGAAGTTATACCTCAAAGAAGAGAAGAACAGGGAAGTTTGGAATAGGTGGCACCTGCCCTTCACCCCCCTGCTCCCTGCAGCCCATTTGCTGTTTCACACATTTTACAGTATCTGTTCCATTAAAACCTTCCCATTGGGAAAACTGCAAATAAATCCCACCTTGGGAAGTTCTGTTCAGTTGTGAAAATGGAAATAAATCAGGAATTTCAATGTAAACTCTAAGATGAGGGTTATAATTTTTCTGTCTAATGCCCTCTGATTTTGCTCAGAGCAGGTTGTCCTGTGGTGCTTAAAGCTCCTGATGTGTTTTAGACCCTGGGAAATTGCAGCCACCCGGCAGCTTTTGTTCTCTCTGCTGTGTGTGCAGGGTAAAGCCATCTTCAAAGTGGAGCTGAGTGAGCTTTAACAACAGGGAAACCTTTTAAGTGTTTCCCTGAGAGTGCTGGATTTTAATTGGCCTGGGGCTGGGAGAAGGGCAGTTCCCCGTGGAGAGTGGGACAAAGGGAAGGCTCAGAGGCTCCTGTGGTTGTCACGGCATGGCTTTGGTCACTAAATGGCTCACAAGAACAACAGGAATTAGTAACAGCACGTACAGGCTTGGCTGGAGTTAATGTTGCTATAAAAACATCAATTTTTCTTTGATAACCAGTTTAATGTGTGAAGGAAATGGTGGGAGTGTGCTGATAAAATTTGCGAATAACATATAATTTTGTTTATTATGAGTTAAAGAGATTGAAGAACTGCACAGAATGATGAACTTGAGGACTGGAGCAATGGAATGCAATTCAGTAGAATGCCTGGAGGCTCACTTGGGGACTAATAACCAAAAATTAAGTTGTAAGCTGAGTAATCATCAATTGCAAATGACCGAGGAAGGGAAGAATCACAGCTGAGTAGCTGATAGCAGATTGAGTGAGATGCTGGTGTGAGCAGTGATTGGAGCAGTGCACTCCCAGGATGGATCAGCACAGGCATTTTGGGTACTTGGGAAACCTCAATAGCTCAACACAGGCACTTGGGAGACCTCGGCTGGAAAACTGCAGCTCTGATCATCCATTTTCAGGAAAGATGATTACCAAGTGGAACAGATACAGAGGAGAGCTTTTAGAATGATTTGGGAAATGAAGCATGTGATTGCAGCATGGAAACATGATTGCTGTTTATAACTGCAGGGAGTAAAAAAAGAGATGAACTCAACAGAGGGTGAAGAAAGGTGGTTTTTTTCTATGTAGTCTTGCCCCAAAATGTCATTTACTAAAGTTCTGAGAGGAACTGTGTGGTGTGTGTTGCCATCAGAAGCTGAATTGGTGGTTAAAGACACTCCTGAACACACAGGGGAGTTGGATGTTTGAGGTGTCATTAATAAATAACGTGTTTTAGATTCTTAAAAGAAAAACAGCCAAACCCTGTAAGCCTTCAGCCATTGACTGACCTCTGCTGTTGGGAGACCTCTGCTTTCCTTTCAGAGCTCCCCTTCTGTTGTCACTCCTTAAAGTAGCTCACAAACCTCTTAACTTCCCATTGCACTAGAGGGGCTTCAGAATTGTAACATCTGGGCTGTTGGAAGGATTTCATGTTTAAAATAAAAGAGAAAACCCCTCCTAAACAAGGAAAGTCAGTGGATGTCAGATACTGTTTTGTAGTCTGCTCATTCCAAAAGTTTCAAGCTTTGACATTTAAGGGGTAAAATATATGTACAGTACTTTGTCCGGGTGAATTGTGAGGCTCTGGGATGGATTGGGGGTCACCCACCTCCTGAGGATCTGTACTGGTAGTGATGGGAGCAAGAAAGTGACTTATAAATGTCTGATGTTCTCCGAAATATGAACCTTTCCTTCATGTCTGCATTTTCCTTGTGGGGTTAGGAGGAGTGGCCAGGTTAGTCTCCAGCCTTTCATTCTGGAAGACAACCCTTTTCCAGGTAGTTTCCCATCTGCTTTAAAATTCTTAATTTTATCTCACGTGTCTCCATTGTAAATGATTATTTGCCATAGAAAGATTAGGAACATTGCCTCTTTCCAGTATTTCCAAAAACACAGTTAAAAGTTAGTCTTGAGCAGTCTTTTGGGAAAACTTTATTTTGCTTTTCACAGCAATTGGCATTTATTCTTGATAACCATTTGTTTTAGTATCCACCCAAGGACATTGTACAGAAGTAAAATCTGGCCCACGGGCCTGTAATTGTTTAGTACTCCACTTCCTTTTCTTCATTTATTGGAAGAAAATACATGAGTGACTGCTTTATTGAAAATCTTGGTTATTATCTGTTCTTAATTGTTTTGAGATGGAAATGAAGCAGTTCCCCAGTGCAGCCACAAGGAGAACATGCTCTGCTCCCACTGTGCCCCTCTGATTTGTTGTACTCACTGCATTCTCATTGGATATCTTGTCATTATCCTCCTTCTACATCTCACACTTGCTGAAAAGTGGGAAAAATATTTGGATGTTACTTGCCTAAAATGCAATGCTCACCTCATCCTCCCTGTATGCTGAACCTACTCCTTTTCCCACCACTTTTCTTTATATACTTGTGGCTCAGTTTGAGAGAAGAACCAGCTTTTCTCTGTAATGCTTTACATTAACCAGTTCAGCCATTTCCAGCTGTATGAAAGATCTGCAGAAATGCTGAAGGATGATTTAAACCCTTGTGACAGCCACACAATAAGTCTCACTGGGCAAAATTCCCAATTCCTTTAAGTGCTGAGGCAAGAATTCACAGCCTCAGACTCAGGTGCAGTTTGTATCATGGCAGGAGTTCTGCTCCTCCACAGGTAAAAGGGATTGTGTTCAATGTGTCTGAGTGGGGAAGGGAAACTGGGGCATGTGGCCCTTCAGGAGAGGGAGGCAAAATAAAACTGCTGCAGTCAGAGAATTTCTCAGAGAAGGACACAGCATCATCCTGCAAAGTCAGTGTTGGAGTGCTTTGCTCCCAGTCCTGTTTGTACATTAAATGCCTTTGTAATGTTGTTTTCAGATGAAAACTTTCCCAGCAAGGATGTAGCAACCTCTAGAATGAAGTGGTGCAGTGAGCAAGAACACACTCTGCAGGAGTCCTGGAACTCCTTGGTGAAATTTAATTATTCCCACCGTGGCCGCATCTCCAACATGGATTTTCAAGGGGACATCTTTGATGAGTTTCTCCATCAACAAAAAATCAGCCGGCCTGGAGAACAGCAGAGAAAAGAGGGACTGCAAACACTACCAAAGAGGCAAGAGGAAGAAAATTTTGTGGAGATACAGGATGGAAGTGATTTTAAAATCCCTGTTTTACCTCATGGGCAGCACTTGGTGATAGACATCCGAACCACGTGGGGAGACAGACATTATGTTGGTCTAAATGGAATTGAAGTCTTCAGTTCTAAAGGAGAGCCTGTGCAGATTGCAAAGATAACAGCTGAACCCCCCGATATAAATATTTTACCAGCTTATGGAAACGATCCCAGGGTGGTAACCAACCTGATAGATGGGGTGAATCGGACCCAGGATGATATGCACCTCTGGCTGGCACCATTCACCCCTGGCAAACCTCACTTTGTCTTTATTGACTTTGTGAGTTCCTGTCAGGTGGCGATGATCAGGATCTGGAATTACAATAAATCCCGAATCCACTCCTTCCGAGGCGTGAAAGACATTATCATGGTGTTGGATGAGCAGTGCATCTTTAAAGGAGAGATTGCCAAAGCCTCAGGAACCTTGTCTGGAGGTAGGCTGTCATTTCTTGTTTTCCTTGTGGAATCAGCAGTGCAATACAAACAAAATACATTCAGCTCGTTTGTTATCGCTTTCCACTTCAATGCAAGCTGGCATTTTGTCTGGTGTTTAATTTAAAAACATAATGCAAAGCCCACTAATGCATTCTCCACTGATACTGGGGATTTTAGCAGCAGACAGAGCCAATCTCCATTTTTAACTACGTCTTAGCAACAAGTCTGTGTTTCAATCACATCAGATAGGCACTAGAAATGTCAAAGCTGCAGCTTTTTGATTGTTTTCACATACATGGTCTTTTGGAAAAGGTGATTGGGAAGCTTTTTTCCCATTTTCTTTCCTATGCATTTGGAATCTGACTGAATTCTCTGGGTTTTTCCATTGTGCAGTATAAGTTTGAGAGTGAAGCCCTAACAATAGCAGCAGTCAGTAGCAATTTGCCATATAGTATCTTTAAGCACTGCTGCAAATTAAATGCAAAGAAGGACCAAAAATAATTTTTCTCATTCTTTATATTCTTTTTGCATTATTTCTCCATTTAATTCTGTGTGTTGCCTTCAGCTCCAGAGCACTTTGGGGATACCATACTGTTCACTACTGATGATGATATTCTTGAAGCCATTTACTGCTATGATGAGCCATTTGATGGAGAAATGGGAGATTCCAGCTCCCTGAGGTATGAGGAAGAGCTGAAGAGGCCAACAACTGCTGACAGGGAGGGAGATGAGAGACCTTTTACACAAGCAGGGTTGAGAACAGACAATCAACAGGTAGGGGCCTCTATGATCAAAACTCTCTATAAATGTCTTTTTGAAACATGGAAGTAATAGACACATTTCCAGGCTGGAGCAAAACTGCAGAAGAAATAACACAATTATGAATATTTTAAAGGTTTTTTTTCATGAGATCAATAATTTATGCTATTTTTTTAAAGCCCTTAAAGTTCTCCAAATTTAGATTTCCCTGATTAATGAATAAGACTACTTCTTTACTTACTTGCACAGAGACTAGAGGGAGTTCTTTTTGATTTGGGTACTCCTGAGGGTTTCTGCACTGTCAGTGATTTTTCCCATACAGTTACTCACATCATGAGTAGCTGTGCTCCGTGGAACTCCAAAAGTTTTCCCATATTTTCCATATTGCTGGTTTCTTCCTCCACAAATGAAGGACATTAAGTGAGAAGGGTCTCCTCCTCTCAACCCTCCCCTTATTTTTCCTCTCTTTCTTTTTTTGACTGGCATCATCATAGGTTTGGGTGCATCTTGTAGCATAAAAATGCCTTTTTTCTATTCCATGCAGAAAGTTTTTCACTCCTTGGAGGAGGGCTGTATTTCCAAGCACTGAGCTCTTGCCTTATGCCATTCCAGCCCAACAGTGCAGTGTCTGAGCAAAGATCCCACAGAATTTTCTCAAGATGGTGTGTGGCACTCTTTGACCTGTTTTCCTTAAAATGTTCTACTTTCTCAGAATCTTCCTGAGCACCTTCTGTGGCATCAGTGAGATTGTCTTTTTCTAGGGTTCACACTCTTACTTTTGAGTCTGTCAGGAGATCCAAAGCTGAATCAATCCAAATTCCAGCTCCTCCAGCCAAAATCTCCCAGGCATGTCTGGTTCCTAATGAGCCTTGTGTGGCTGCCAAACCTTCCCCTCCTGTCTTGTCCTCATTTTCTTGTGGCTCACAAGACAAAAGGAGATCCAATGACACTGGAGTTTGATCTCACTGTTAAGACCACGAGTCAATGACTTTAACCTTTGGACTTCTGCAGTAATTTTGATCCCATCTTTGCTTGCAGTATCTGAATCTGCTCAGAGCCTTGTGCAGTGCAGGATTTCATGAACACAAACTGAAGTTCACCTTTCTTTTCCTGATCACGTGTTTACTGTGAGCATTCACCAGGACCTCTTCCACAGCAGAGGCCTGGCCCTGGACTGTCTGGTCCTTGCTCAGACACAGGCTCTGCTTTCATTTTGCTGCTCAGCTCTGATGCCCTTCCCACCCCTGCTGTAACTCTGAAACTGCTGTGTCAGCAGTGGAATAACAAAAGCTGTTGTGACTGAGCCATTGATCTCCCTGTCACTGTGTATTTGCTGGTACCATCAGGATTTCTGTGGGGGGATGTTTGTGCCACCAGGATGATACAGAATCCTCTGCACAATTTGTCTTCCCCAGCCTACTGTTGTCAGAGCAGTATTGAGCAGTTTGAGCAGTCCCTGCTGTTGATCATTCCTCTTTAGTCCCTGTTGCACATTCAGTAGATGAAATGGTGTGTTTTACTAAAAACTTTCCAAAAGCTCTTACAGGAGCATCTTACTTTTCTGTCAGTGTTATCCATGGCCATCTGTCTGTCCATGAATTCAGGAATCCTTAACATGTTGGTTTTATAGCAGATCAGACCTGTTACTACTGCACTTGATTCAGCTCTAGGCAGTAGTGGCTGCCTGGGGAGAAAGAAAGACCAGCACCAACATAGAGTGGTGTTTCTCTGAAACACTCGTTCAGCCTTTAGGAATGTGTCTCACAAGGACTTTTTAACTTAACCTCTGTGTTTAATATCCTGCCACAGGTTTTTATTGCATTAATTCATCCCCCAGCTTTTTGAACCCACATGCACTTTTAGAATTTACAGTACTCTGTGGCAATTTTCCCAGCTGAACGTGCATGGCACAAAGAACCTCCTTCTGTTTGTTGCTAGCTTTGTTTAACGTCCTCTAGGTTTTGTGTTGGAAGAACTAAACAATTATTCCCCACTCCCTTCTTCAAACCACTCAAGAGATTTATGCCCCTGTGTTAGTCTTCTAATCTTTTCCAGAATGGTTGCTCCTACTTTAGTTATTCCTCCCAGGGAGGTGCTGCACAGCGTGGTCAGGTGTAAGACCATGGTAATACTTTCTACTTTTTATTGCTTTTCCAATAACTCCTGTTTTATGGTAGTGTTTTGTTTGAGCCATAAGAAGCTAAGAACACAGGTAGGACAATGCCCACAAGTTACAATAGTAGAAAATTAGACCATATGTGAAAGAAAATATATTGGGCATCAGTGGAATGGAATCATCAGGAAGGGATCTGAGTAGATAAGACAGGGAGAAATGAGGTGATAATGTGCCTTGGCACAAATGGTTTATGGTCTGCTAGGGAGGGCATTATTTTGCAGTCTGTAAACCCAGTGGCTTTTATTGTGTCCATGGGTTTTGATTTTCAGTCAAGTTGCAAATGTTAATTTCCAGGCTGGTGTTTTAGAATTGTTCTGAGGAACGGAACTGGTTTGTGAGAGAGGTACCTTCAGTGGGAGGGATTTTCCACTTGGTAGGTTCTGTGGGTTTATTTCAGAGCCCATTCCTTGTTCAGTCTCAGCTGAGTTACCTTGATTCCCCTGGGGACATTTGCTGCCACATGAAGGATATTGCAGTCTGGGAACACATGAGATCCTGGGGATCTGTGGTTAAACTGCAGGGATCTAATGGAACAGGAGGAAAAAGGTGTTGACAAGTCTTTATTTATTTTTCTTAGGCACAGTTTAGATCCATTTGATGTATTGTGGATGACAGGAAGTTTATTTCTAATGATGAATTAAAGAGAAGGAGTCTGGACTTCTAATTTCCTGTTTGGCCTTTTGACTACTAATGAGGATTGAGCTGATGTTTTTATAGAGCTACTTATAAAAATGCCAGGATTTCATTCTAATCTGCTATTATTTATTTTGGAGCCCAATATTGGTGTATGTGAAGTTAGGATTATTTTCCCTGTGTGTAACATTTTTACATTTGCCCACAGAGAGCAGGATTTGCCATTTTATGACACTCACTCAATGAAGTGAATTTTATCTGCAATCCTTTGCCATTTTTGTCTTTCCTACCCTGATTGCCCCAGTGTGATCAGCAAATTTTGTCATCTGTTTCTTCACTTTTCTGAATAGCACAGGCAATTTTTAATTAGCATTGCCAGAGCACAAGCACAAGCTTTTGGACAAGTTTGCTTGTTTGTTCTGCCTCTTAATTCTTGAGAAGAAATTGTGGTGGCACTCTCTGGTCTTGACTTCCTTCCAGACTCCTTGTCTCTGCAACAGATTTGCAACATATTGCAAATACAGCATATTATCACTTGCTGATGGCAGTCTGCAGGGAAATAAGTGTGATTTAAGGATTTCAGCCTCTTTGAGAAGAGGTGGCTCACACTATGGAGTCTCTCATTCCACATTTCTATATGCACTAAGCACAAAACCCACCTTAATCTTGGCTTTCTAAGAATCCACCTGATATTCAATGTTTTGGGTCGTGTTTTCCATTATTTGCAGGACAGCCTGGGTAGGGAGGCAGAGGGGAAACTGATAGACAAAAAGAAACAGGCCCAAATATCAGACTTTATAAGCACTCAGTGTAAGTGTAATATTAACCTGTTCTTGCACCTGTTGACTTTCCTTTTAGGTTCAAGAGCCAGACTCTGTCTCTGAATGCCTCCCAAAGGAAACAGGAATATTTACTGGAAAATGTAAGTTCTTACATTAACTTCCCCCAAACACATTATCAAGGAGGATCAGATTTGTCAGAGCTGTACAGCACTTTGTGGCAGATGCCATGTCTAGAATAAAGAAGAGTAATTGAATATTTAAGGCAGAAGCTTTGTTTGCTGTGGCATTTACAACATTATATTGTAACAGTTGGCTTTTAATCTCAGAAAAATAACGTTAGCCATTTGCTTAGTCCCTGAATGGGATTTCTAATAGCTCTGTCCCTTACCCAGTAATTCTCTCCCAATCCTTTGTATTTATGTAGACTGACTGAATTTTTCAGATTGGATTGACAATAGAAACCCTACAGTAAAGCTAGATCAGAGTGTTATATCCCTGATTTATTATCCTGTACCAAACCAGCTCTCTCTGGGCCTTTCAGCTGTTCTCCAGAGGGTTTCTGGATAGCCCAAAAGCTTCAGGAGCAGTTCCTGGTCCTCTGACAAGAATTTCCAGCAGGTGGTTAGGAAATTTTATTCACCATGAGAGCAATACAGCACTGGATTGAGAGGGTTTGGAATGTGTCAGCCTCTGAGACAGATCAGCTTCCTCCTGAGAGCCTCGATGCTGGGCTGGTTCTGAGCCTGGAGCTGCATTGGACACCTCCAGAGGTCCCTTTTCCCCTGTGTCATCCTCAGATCCTGGGAAGGAATAGTAAACTCTGGGGAATACTAAATCTGTGTGGATCCTGCTTCAGTGCAGCTTCCCTCTGGAGAACAGAGTGATTCTCCTGAGAGCTCCTGCCTGCTTGTACCCTGAGCAGGTTTAATCTCAGCACTGGCCTTGGGAATAGTCTGGCAGTGCAGCCAGAGCTCCAGCTTTGTCAGCTGACAGAGCTGTTTATTCCTTGTGTCCCTGCAAATGCCACTGAGATCTTGCACCCAAGTGAATCTCTGGGTGTATCAATCCTTGCTCTGGCTTTTCAGGGCTAACTGGGCTGGATGCTTGTTTGTTTTACAAAATCATGACTAGTGGTGCTTCTACCAGACACTACCCAACCTGATTATTTGTGTAGTGTGTGAAATGAAAGGTATTTTTAATTTACAGGGATGGATTTTTATGGAACCTGATCAGATTGGAATATTACTTGTTATGTCTGTACATGCTATTTCTGTCTTTTCACTAAGGCATAAAACAGGGGGAACAGAAGATTCACATTCAGCCTTTTGTCCATCCAGCTTTTCTTTCCTGTTTGTTTTCTGGAGATACAGCCTAATCAATATTGCTGCTTTTCAGTGATGCTGTCCCATGAAAATACTTCCATGTACCCAGTTCTGGTGTGAAGAAAATAACTTAAAACCATTAGTAAACCACATTTTTTCTTTGCCTTAACTGTGAGTAGGTGTTCTCTAAAAATGTATGGATTTCTGAGAGGCTGGATTTATATGAATTTATATAGACACTTAACTGGTGGAAGATGATGGATAGACTTCAGACTAATGGCTCTTCTCTGTGTCTGCATAATCACAAAATCTGTCATTTAACTGCTTGAATGTGTCACTGGCTGGCTGTCAGTGTGCAGTCCCAGTAATGAGGCACTTGGGAAGGTGCTTGATCAGCACTTGTGTAATGTTAAGTGAACAAGGTGTTGGTAGCACATTAAAGGGCTCTGACACAGATTAAAAGAAGCTGCTGTTACATGGAGGTGGGCAGACAGAGCAGGAAATATCCAATTCCAGCATATAAAGTTATTTATCTATACAAAATATCCGTGCTGCTGCTCACTGGGGTTTGCATGTATGTTTCTATTGGCCCAGTAAGTTTAGAGAGACATTAAATGTATGTTCCTTTCTCTAGGCCTGCAACTGAACTTTACCATGACCTGGGGAGACTCTCATTACCTGGGACTGACAGGACTTGAGGTGATAGGAAAGGATGGTCAAGCACTAAAAATCAATGCAGAACAGATTTCTGCTTCACCCCAAGACTTGAATGATCTTCCAGAGTACACAGGAGATTCCAGAACATTGGAAAAGTAAGTAAAGACAGACTTGGGATACATTTTGCATCAGATTTTCTAAAGTGACAGATTTCTATAAGCTTCTGTTATGTTAACACATGTTAATGTGAACATGATTTTCATCCCATCACTGCTCATTCTTGGATTTCACAGGCTGTCCAGGAACAGCTTGTTGTAGAAACATGAATGAGATGTTTCCAAAAGATGGTGTTTGAGCTGGGAGATGAGAACATGCCTGGTTGGTATTTCTGCCAAGGACTTTCCAGGAAGAAATGTGGGTGTTCTGTAGCATCTGTCTGTGCATACTGAGTGATATTTATGCAGGATTTCTGGATAATTTCAAGGAAAATTTTCAAGTTAGCGAAGAGTGAGGATGTGTTGGGGAATTGCACAAATAGGTGCCATTCTTGTGGCCATTTTGCAGCTTTTTTATTTTTTCTTTTGGCAAATGTAATGAAGTTTTATTCATTGACAAGTATATTTCCTCAGATTAACTTGTGCATCTAAATGGCAGCAGTATACAAATTATAGGCTGTAGATCTGGAGAGGACTTGGCATTTGGATGTTATTGAAGCTGCATCCTGTTGTTTCTGAGTCATCTCTCCATTTTAAAGGGTATTTTTGGTTGTAATCCTGTCTTGCTGGCATGTTTATGGGCTGTGCCCAGGTTTCTGAATTAAGCCTTGTCTTTTCCAAGACTCTGGAGTCTTCCTTAGAACATTGTATTTATCTCCATGCACACTAACTCTGTGGTTTGTAATTTCTGCTAATCTGACTGATGCAGATATCAACCTTACTTGTGTGTAATTCCTTGTTCCTTCTGCCATCCTGTATGAAAATCTCCCCTGTAGGCACCAAGAGCTAAGAAATCTTCCCATGCCATCCCCTGGGATGGAGAGGTTCTGCTGGGGGAGTCTGTCCAGACCCCACCCTGATGGACTCAGATGCAAAGAATTCATTTCCCTTTTCCCTTGGTGCCTTCTCCTCTCTGAATGCTCCTTTTGCAGCCTAGTGATATGTTGGTCCTACAGAATCTCTGGCAAGCTTTCTGCCCCTGATGCATGTGAGGGATTTTATTTATTGTATCTTTTGCTTGCTAACCTTCAGACTCTTTTCTTGGCCTGTGCATACACATTTAACCTTCCAGAGTTTATGACTCTATCAATTTAGGGCTTTTTTGATAATTTTGCTGAAACATGGCTCATAACAACTTTATTTATCCTGCTACTGAGCCAGGCTGGCTTTGAGTTTTCAAGTTCTCCTTTCTAACATCTTTCTTAGTAAGTGGGTTATATTTTTAATTTTTTTTTTACATTCTTGACTGTTTTACTTGAGAACTTTTTTTGGGCACAAGAAACAGAGGCTCTTTTGGCTTTGGATGTTCCTGCAAGCATGTTGAATTTGAGTATATTACAGTGCTCTCAACTGTGGCATTTGGAATAGGTCCCATGTACTATTCAAGACCAAATCAAGAATTATGTCTTCTCTCATGGACTCCCTAATCAGTTCCTCTGTGAAAGAGTCATTATTCAAATCTTTTTCTTTAAGGAATTGCCAAGTCTGGCACTCATTCTTCCATTAAACTTTTAAATAAATAGTAAGTATATTCTTACTTTTTTTGGCAGTGTACCAAAGTAATTACAGTGGAAAATTAATTCATATTCTCCTTTACTCCATCTTTGTATGGCAGAGTTTGTGGCAGAAGCATATAATGTCAGAAAATACCAGATTTAACTTTATTTAGTCAGCCTGAAGCTTGTGCTGTTCTGAAAAGACATTGTCCTGCTGGTTGGAGGCTTTGTAAAATAGCAGGGATGTGCCTAATTGTGTCCATGAAGGGAGAGAGCAAACCCTGCTCCTGCTCAGGGTTATCCAGTTCCTGCTCACATCCAGAAGAGTTGTGTTGGCATAGAAACACCCTGCAGGGTGCCAGATCCACTGCTTTGGGCGTGGAGCTGCCTTAATAAATAATTATCTTGTGGCTGGGCTTAGAGTTCTGCCTTCAGCCACTTGGCTCCAGAGG
Organism: Drymodes brunneopygia; assembly: GCA_013400955.1. NCBI lineage: Eukaryota > Metazoa > Chordata > Aves > Passeriformes > Petroicidae > Drymodes > Drymodes brunneopygia. The sequence continues at coordinate 249,629 of VZTZ01027324.1, forward strand.
CACTTGAGCTTTCCTTTGCCCAGCCCTGTTCACGCAGGGAAAACCTAAGGCTTCTGCTGTTTTTCCTTAAGCAGACCCAACTAAAGAAAATACTGTTTTTTTCTCCCCCCACTGCCTCTAGTTCAATACTTGCACGCTATTGTTGATGTTTTCTGTGCTTTTTAATTGCATGCACAAGGGCACGAGAAGCCCTGGAAGCTGAAAGTGGCATGTAGAATAAAAGGAGCCCTGGGAAGGTCCCTGCTTTTGATGAAAGCCAGCTTTTCTATTTGTGCAGCTAATGGACTTTTCTCTTTGTAGGTTAATAGATGGGACTAATATCACAGTGGAGGATGACCATATGTGGCTCATTCCCTTCTCTTTTGGAGAAGATCATCTGCTCACAATCCATTTTGATAAAACCGAAAGTATTGCAGGGCTCCGCTTTTGGAACTATAATAAATCTCCTGAGGATACCTACAGAGGGGTAAGTAAAAGAAAAGGAGCACTGCCAGCAAAAATATACAGCAGTGCATTGGAAAATTGGTACTGTGATGAATGAATATAGCTGCCTTAATGGAACACCATAAATCTTTCTAGATTGTCTGAGTCTGAATTTTGTGGCAGGGATAATGCATTCCTGTCTCCACAAACAGCAGATACTA
>VZTZ01027324.1:250280-384577 GCA_013400955.1 Drymodes brunneopygia
ATTCTTTTTTCCACAAAAACAAGAAACAAAAAAAAAAAAAAAAAAAGCCAGAGATGGTTTAAAGAACTCTTCACAGCTGATTTTTCCAAGAGACACATACAGTAGCACATACTATTTTCAGGATATATGATTCTGAAGTGGTATCCTCTCAGTATCTTGTATTTAGACCTACCTAAGATTCTGTATTTCCTGAAATGCAGGGAATGATAGGAGGGAAACTTTTCCAAAGAAATTCTGTTTAGTTCAGGTTCAGAAGGTCCCTCAGTACTGCCTTTTCCAGGATGAGTCTTTTGAAATATTAACATTTATTAGGGAAAGTTGCCACCTTTGAGCAGCTAGGTTAAAATAATTTAGCTAAAATTGTATAACATAAATCCTCTCTTCTTTTTACAAATTGCCTGGTTTATGTTTTCTTTTTGTAGTAAATTGTTAGAATTGACAGTGGACATGTGATGGACATAATTTTACACCTTTTCACTCTGAGTTTGGCTGTCCCTCCTTTTTCTGTTATACTTACACATGAAATTATAACACTTGTAATGATAATAAAGCAGAGGTTGCTGTTCATTACACAGAAAGTTTAGGAACCTACTTGTTCCCAGATTTTCCACCTCAAAAGTCAACTGTTGCATTCTCAATGTCCAAATTCAGGCAATAAATAAGAATTAAAATGTTGGCATGTATTAAACTGGAGAGAGACAGGACAAAAAGGATCAGCAAAGTTCTGGAAAAAAGTCTAGAATTGAAATTGGAGGCCTGGATCATCCATGGCGTTGGGCAGGACAGTGGCAGAGTTGCCCAGCTGTGTCTTTGTGTCAATTTACCTTCCAAGAATTGCTGTGATATGAGCCCTGCCTGGCATCCTTTAATATCAGCACGGGGGTTGGTGCTGCCAAAGACTTCCAGAGAGCCAGGGCATAGGATCTTCCAATTAAATCCCAGCTGATCCCAGAGATTTGAACAGAAGGCCCCTGATTTTGTGCTCCATCACATTAGCCCAGCATGTTGGACACAGAGGAGGGTTCTGGAGCATTTTGAGCATTATCATCCAAATATACCCCCTGTATAAAAGAGGGCTTTTAGTGACATTTGTGTCCTGATTTCAGGTGGGATGGAGTTCATTTCCTTCCCAGGAGCTGTGTTTTGGATTTAGGGTGAGAATAATGTTGGTAACTTACTGATAGTTTAGTTGTTCCTGAGCAGTGCTTAGTACATCTCTAAAATCTAACATGGAATTTGGTCTCTGGAGGCCAAACCAAGAAAAAAAGGAAGAAAGGTGTACTTTCAGCTGTTTACTTGGCTAGGTAGGGAAAAGAAGTGAGTCTGAGAGGGGTGTCCACCTGCATGAATACTGAAATTCCCATGAGAGTTAGTGGGTACCACTTAAAGGAGGAGCCCATACATGCAGTCTTGTAGAAGGATAAAATGAATTATTTGGAAAACAAAAGATGCAAGGTCTGCTGGGCCACAGGAAAGGGGGCTTTAGGCTGTAAACCCAGGGCATGCTGACATCTGTCTCTTGAAGTATTGCTGCTCCTTCTAGGATGCAGTCCCTGGGTGTGAGATGGAGTGATTTGTTAGGCAGCTGCAGGCTGGGGGATTCTACTCACAGCTTTAGTGTGAGAGGGTAATGGCAGGGACTGTCAGAATGAAGACTCGGGTGCTATTTGCAGCTCTGTGAAAAATCACCTTGTGAGAGCTTTGTTATGCCATTTGTAAAATGCAATATGTGATGGCTGAGTGCCTCCTCAGATGATGAGAATTACTTAGAAATGAGGGCTGTAAAGGGCACATAAATATAAGCAGCTGTGGTATAATAGGTAAGATTTCATCTCTGACTCTCCAGACTTCCCATTCACTACGTGTTTCCGTTTAGGAAAGTGTATTTCAGTGGATTTCTCACTTCCTCTCCTTAGCCTGGCAGACTTATTCAGCTGGAAAGCAGCATGCAGAAGAGTTTCTCATATGAAAAAGATATTCCCTTTCTTTGATCCCAAGTGTATTCAAGATGAAGCCAGGAATAGTTATTTCTCCACACTTGATAGTCATACAAACATTCCCTCCTAATTAATCTTCATGGAAATGAGCTGAGCCCCTCCTCCAGTCTAGCACAAGCTGGTACTTAGTGAAAGACTCAGGGCAGTAAATGCTGCTTGTGATGAACATTAAGTTATATTTAACATACCAGAGAGCAAGGTGCAGTGATTAATTGTTGCTGCGTGATTGAATTGTTCTGTGCCTGGGATCTTGGATGCAGCTTTACACAGAGCTGGGGGATGTGAAGGGGCCAGGACTCCTGCATCATCTGAATAAGTGTGCCTGAATTATTCACTTTAATCTCCAGAGGCTGAAGGTGTGCTCGCATCTCTGAGGTGGCCACAGCTCAATTGTCTCTGTCTGGTGCAGGTACCTTTTCTTTATTCATGTGCCCCGAGGTTACACACAGCACTGCTTGGCAGAGGAGTTTGTGTGATCCTGGAGAAGTCCAGGTGCCACCTGCCACAAAGATAAATAGAGCTGCTGAAATACAGGCTGCTGAAAATGCAGCAGAGACAGCAAAGTCTGCTCTGGAGAGAGCAGCAGGCTGTGGGATTCCTGGAAGGGAGCCCCCAGGCAGGGCTGGGCAATCACAGCTGACTTAGCAGAGCATTCAGGTGCATGATGTCTCCTCAGATCCCCTTTGTGACATGGGCTGACTTGAGAGCTGAGCCTTCCCCTTCTCTTGATGTGTGTAATTGTTACTGCAGGCTCAGGAATCAGAATTGTTTGGGTTGGGAAAGAGCTGTAAGGTCATCGTGTCAAACTGGAAACCTCACACTGCCAAGGCCAGCACTGACCCATGCCCCACGTGCCTCATCTACACCTCCTTGGAATCCCTCCAGGGCTGGGATCTCCACCCTGTCCCTGGGCAGCCTGTGCCGATGTTTGACCACCCTCTCTGTAGAGAAGGGAAGCTTCACTTTGCTGAGGTCTCATGCTATGCAGTAATTGAAGGATCTGTCAATACATTTTTTTAGTATTTCCCCCCCAAATCCTCACCTCTCCCATCCCCATCAATGATGACATGGACACTATGGATTGCAGCTGGGATCTGCTGGGTTAGGCTTTCTTTTGCCAAAGGAAGTCACACTCTAGAGGAATAGAATAAATACAGCTAAATGAAATGATTTCAGCCTCTGAAGTGAATGGAATTGTTCGCAATCTATTTTAAGTAATGTCATGTCAGGTAACCTTATGCTTTGTTCTTTTAAACCAGGCTAAGGTGGTCCATGTGACACTGGATGGGCACAGCATCTCCCCCCTGGAGGGCTTCCTTATCCGCAAGGGACCAGGCAACTGCCACTTTGACTTTGCCCAAGAAATTCTCTTTCTTGACTATCTACAACCCCAGCCAGCTCCTAAAGTGCACAGGAGGTAAAACAGGGTGTCTTTGTTGTCTGAGCCACACAATTCCTCTTCACTGTTGTTGTAGTGTTATTTCACATTCCCTGTTGGAGCTGACTGTGTGAGGCTCCTGGATGAAAACATGGAGCACTTGGAGCAGAGCTTCACTGGGTTTGAACTCCAGCCAGATTTCACTGAGGGCTGAGGACACTCTAGTCCATCATCACAAGTGGAGGGGTTAGGGGGGTGTTTGTGGAGGTTTAGTTCTTTGGGTTTGTTCCCTTATTTTCTGAATGAGCCAAAGGTACATAAAAAACCTGGTTTGCCTTGTTTGGTTTTTTTTGGCAGGACTGCTTCGAGGACACTGGAACAAGCCAGCATGGACTATGAAGCACCATTAATGCCCTGTGGTTGTATCCTTCCCTGTCATCTTCCTTGTCAGAATATTTGAGTTACATCCCATGGTGAGCTTTTTGAATCCAACAATTTTGGGTGCTTTAAGGTATTAACAAGATACCAAGAATATGAGAAAGGCTTCCATAAAGTATAGCTTAAGAATAAATCAATGAAATACCATATATGAATATGTGGCCTGTTTTCGGATCCTGTAGTTGATCTTTCTACTGAACTGCAAGTAAGAGTGTCTGACATTGTGGGCTGCACAATAATTTTTCAAACTGCAGATTAAATAGTCTGTGAGGACAAAGCTTCTGTGTTGATATTTTCCTTAACAGCATTTTGCTTTCTAGTTATTTTCCAGTTCCAGCTGCTGACGAGCTGGGGTGATCCCTACTACATTGGTTTGAATGGCCTGGAGTTGTTCAATGAGCATGGAGAGCAAATCTTGCTGACTGAGAACAGTATCCTTTGCACACCCTGACCCTGCTGATGCACACTTTACTCCCTGCCAAATTGTCACAGGGAGTGTCACAAATTGTGCCACTTCCACATTGCCAGATTGTCCTGTGTGATTAACACTGCTTCTATTTCTCTGTATTTGGGTGATGAACCTCGTTTCCATATGTTTTTATGAATTCTGTATGCTTCCAGCACATTTCTTCTCAACAAAGCAAAAGGTTAGAGAAGGGAAGGCTTAAGAAGGGCATGGTATTTTCTGCTCTTGACAGTTCTTCTGTGGTGTGGAAGGACCAAAAAGTTTGCTGAGCTACACATTTATAAGAAAAGGTTGAGTTCAGTGCTTTTTTTTAATGGGATCTTTCATTGTGCCTCAAGAAAGAAATTTTTCATAACTCTTGTTCTGGAGATTTAGGCTGTTCTAGACACCCAGTGCAGTCATGAAGATCAGGGCTGAGAGTTTGAATTTGATTCAGTGTTCTCTGGATATCCAGCAGAGGGAATGAAGGGCATGTAGGGAAGATTGATGTTCATCAAGGTTGCACTTTGTGCTCTGTACCAGCTAAAGTCTTTTAAGAGCTGAAACTTTCATACCCCAAGATGCAACTCCCATAGTTCAGGTACATGGAAGGAACATTTCTTAGCCCCCTGGAAAGAAGAAATAGCACAAATGCTGCAGGAATTGTTTGTCTCTGAGTATCCTCACTGCCTAATAAATCAGGAATTCAATGAAATAGAGGCTTTTTCCCCAGTGCTGTTTTGATTTGTATCTTGTATGATACAGCCCGAACTTGAAACATTTGTAATGGACAAGAAACATTTTGAAAGTGAGAAGAGGTAACAAATTGTCTTTGAGAACCAGGGATCTTTAACTGACCTGGTGCAGCTCTACAGTCCAAAAAGTGCCAGGTAAAGAAACCTCAGCTGCTTTTGAATGATCACCTGTTCCTGCCTGTGCAGCTGTGTGTGGGATGGATTGGGATCCCAGAGGAGCATATTTGTCTTAGTGCAGTATTCAATGTGATAATTCACTACTGCATCTGGAGCAAGCTTTTCTTAAACACTTGAGGCATTGCTGTGTCACTCCTTAAATTCTTTATAAATACTTACAGACTTTTAGAGCAGGACAAGGAGAAATTAATGTCCCTCAAACTGGATTGCTCAGGATTCATAATTCTGGAGAGTGCCATCCATCCACGTTTTTTTGCATGTCTTTAACATTCATATATGTTTTTAATGTAAATGTTCTCTCACAGAAAATCTGCTTGCCTGTTCAATGAGGGTTTAATCTTTCCCTCTCAAAGAACTCAAAAAAGGTTTTATTACACAGTTACTGATTTTTGCCACAAACCTTGAGAAATTCAAGCAAAACCTGGTCTGACTGATGACTGCCTCCTGCAAAGATACTCTTCTTGAGATAGGTTTTATATGAGGAATTTTCACAAGTTTATGATAAAAATATGGGACTTTGTCAACAAAAAGCTGGGAAGTGCCTATTCCTGATAACAGAACTTTATTGATGAAGTCATAAATACATATTTGAGAATAAGTTAAATGCAGCTAGTTACTCGATTCCCATTTTAAAAATAAATTTGAATGCCAGAATATCTAAGAGTTGTCCTGCTTTTAAAAGTCTGCCCTCAAGTTCCTCAGCTGTGAAGTCCTGGAAGTACTGCTGTAAAAAACCTCATTCATGGAGTTGGGAAGAGCATAAACTTTTAAATATGGTGTTTTTGAAATATCCCTTTTTGGGTTATTTATGCTTAAAGTTTTTTTCAGATATTGCTGCTTTTCCAGATAGTGTCAACATTTTAGATGATGTATCCGGAGACATCCGGACTCCAGACAAACTGATTGACAGAGTGAATGACACCACTGATGGCAGGCACATGTGGCTGGCACCAGTTCTTCCTGGTTTGGTACATTTTCCCTTTTCATTCTGGTTTAGGGATGGGTGTGGATGGAGCTGGAAGCATGGGGGAAAGGGGAAGCATAGAGAATTCGTAGCTAAATTTGATATTTGTAAGTGATGCTAAATCCCTGCTTTTTAGAAGTTGTTTTTATTGCAGCCTCTCTGCACTGCATAGGCAGCAGCAGTGGAGGTTTCCCATGTTTGTAATCTCCTGTCTCCATGGGGCAACAGCAGAAGATTTTCCAGAGATGGTTTTTGAGTTACAAAAGACACTGATGAAGGAGTTCCATGCAATAAACACCTTTCTGGTGCTCTTAAGTTCATTTTTACAAATTGCAATGAATATTGTTCCAGCAGTGAGAAATAATTTTTTAATCTCATTATCTGTGTTGAATTCAAATTTGTAGATTAGGGATGGCAGACTTAGCATTTCTTGTCCTAAGGCCACAAGTGATTCAGCCCTTTTAGAAGTCCCATGTTTAATAGCTGGGATATCAAAAATCTAAACAGGAAAAGTAGATAAACTTAGATGACTTCTGACCTTGTCCTGGGAAAGGACATCTTTTAGGGGCCTGTAATGGACATAATGAAGGTGGTTTTATTTCTTACAAGAGAATGGATTTGAAAAGAAAACAAAGTTTAAACATGACATGTGGTAAGTCATCACTTACTGTGTTGGAAAAATCCTCACTCCAGATGTTGCAGTTATTAATTAGAATATTAAAAGCAAGGAATTGTTAATTTCTATCATTGTGTGTTGTAATGCAGGGCTATAATTAAGGTAAAGCTTTTAAGTATACTTGGGAATAATGATCACTTGCATCTCCTAGGAAAGTGAAAGGTCTGTGTGGTGCTTGAGGCTCCTGCTGTGTGGGTCCCACATCTTGAACCCTGGCAGTTTGATGGGATGCTCAGATGTCCATTACAGCAGGATGGCTGATTGATTTGACAACCATCTGAGTGTGCTCATGTCCTTAAAAAAGACATGTTTGCAGAGGCTGTTTCACTTGGGGAAAAGGAAAATAATGCCCTGGAGTTCTCTCTCTTTGTGTTGTTCTGCCTGACACCAAAGTACTGCAAAAGAGCACAAAATGCCAGTATTAAAGGGTAAATTGATAATGTGTGAAATGCAGGAGGCAGAAGTGATTTAATGGTGTTTTCTGTCCTTGAACTGTAGCAAATTACACCTCTGTAAGATCCACAGAGTACTTTTCCCTGCTCCATCTTCCCTGGGATGGTTGTTGAGGCAGGAGGTGCTGGATGGAGCAATCAGCCTATTGATGCTCAGCCTCTGGAGCTGGGCTGCTGAACCAGAGCTGGAGAATGCTCCCATCCTCAGTGCAGGCTGCTTGGGAAGCTGCATTAACTCTTTGATGTGTTGAAAGCTTCAGAATCTTGAAGGGAATTGGTATTACAGCCTTTCTTTTCCTCCCTAAATTTCTTTTCGTTTTTAATTCTGAAAGTGGTTTCCTGTTTTTCAAATTCATGACTTACATAAGCAGAATTTGAGTTATTTGTTCCCCTGTTACAGATTGTAATTTCATTTTTTTATTTGAATGGATTTTTAATCAAATACATCATTTGCTGTGGGACTAACAGTTGTTGTTGGAGACAATGCCCCAGTTGTCTCGTGGAAAATCACAGATGCAAACATTTCTATTGATCCAATCTACCTTTCTTTCTTCAGTAAAAAAAAACCCAGCATAATGATTTAATATAACCTACAGTATCTTCTCTAGTACATCAAAGGATTAAAACTTCAGAGGATACTAAAGATGAAGCTTAAGATATGTTGATCCAAAGTTGATATAGTGGCTCATAAAAGGAAAAGCATGGAATTAACTGTAACAGGCAAGATTGGTTTCCTGCCTGCCTAATCTTTGGTCTTAACATCCTGACATTAACGTCACTGAAAGGCAGATGAATAATACCTCAAGCAGTAATTGTTTAGGAAGCATCTGGAGGATTGTCTCTAAATTCCTGGTAGTATCACTCACACAAAAATGGCAACATTTCTGCAAGAGCTTTCAGGGCATGCAGGGAAATTTTAGTCTTGCAAATAGAGAGGTGGATTCCATTTGTGTTTGGCAGAAAGAAATGGAATGGGATGGAATAAAATCATTGATTCACAGCGTGGTTTGGGTTGGAAGGGACCTTAAAGGTCATCCAGTCCTACCCCCTGCCATGGCCAGGGACACCTTCCACTGTCTCAGGCTGCTCCAAGCCCCAATGTCCAGCCTGGCCTTGAACACTTCCAGGGATCCAGGGGCAGCCACAGCTTCTCTGGGCACCCTGTGCCAGGGCCTCCCCACCCTCACAGGGAACAATTCCCTCCCAGTTTCCCATCTAGCCCTGCCCTCTGGCAGTGGGAAGCCATTCCCTGTGTCCTGGCACTCCAGGCCCTTGTAAAGAGTCTCTCTCCATCTTTCTTGCAGGTTCCCTTCAGAACAGAACACAAGAGAAGAGGCACTGCTTTGTCTTATCCTTAAGGACACGTCTGTATTTGGTTTATGAAATACTCATTAAAAGTGTCTCTCTCCCCCTCCTCCAACTTCCAGGCAGTCCAGGATGACAAGGATGGCCTAGATCTCATCTTCTGTACTTTTGAGAGCAGCTGTGGGGTAGAGCCAACATCTGGGAATTATCAGCAGGGATGATAGCTGAACTTCCATCCTCAGCATCACTTATCTCTCCTCCAGCTATAGCTCTTTAAATATGAACCTCTTTTGATGTAACATGCATGAGAATTTAATTTCTTTGGGGACTTTGTGCTGTTAGATATAAATTAATTCTCTTTTGCAGGTGAATAGGGTATATGTCATTTTTGATGTACCTACCACTGTGTCAATGATCAAGTTATGGAATTATGCCAAGACACCTCAGAGAGGTGTGAAGGAGTTTGGTGTAAGTAATTTTCCTGTGCATTTTGTATGTCCTGGTGAGTCAGCTGGCTCCATTCTGTACGTGTTCTCACAGTTTACTGAAGTGTGATTCCATGTAATCTCAAAGGATGGGATTCATCTCATTTAACTCTGCATTTAGTATTAAAATGACTAATCTGTGCCAGTCATCTGTCCTGCCTTTTTTTGTCCAGGGAAAGGAAACTTTATCTGATTTTTGTCTTAGATAATTGTCTTAAGACAGGATAACACTTTCCTTTTTCCCCTGACTGTAGAGTAGGCCTGGAAGACTAGTTTGAACTACAAACTCAAGTTTTAGACAGATGAAGTGAGGTGAGATTCATTAATTCCTAGATTTAAGAGTGATTCACTCCGATGAATAGAATGGCAATTATGTAAAACATGAAATACATTTTTAATTACCTACTTGAAAGCTGCATTGAAAAACATCAGTGAGAAGATAAAAAACTTGAGAAAAAAGAAATCAGACTCCAGCAGCAAATAGAGAGAAATGGAAGTTTTAAGGAACAAAAGCTAGATTAGTGAAACAAATAGGGCAAAATACTTTCTAGTTAATTGCTAGAGGCTGAAAGCGAGGCCTGATTTCAAGATGGATGTTTTTGTTTATTTCTTCCATATTTGTAGCTCCTGGTGGATGATTTGCTGGTGTACAATGGGATCCTGGACATGGTGAGCCGTGTGGTGTCAGGGATCCTCCCCACCTGTGACCCCATAGTCCCCCACCACACCATCCTGTTCACGGATGACGAGAGGATTTGCCACCAGGAGAGGAGAACTGTCATCAGGTATGTGACAGGATCCTGCCTGGGACAGAGAATCCTGGCTTTAAAAACTGGCTTGAGGTGACTGATGTCAGCAATGTGTATATTGCTGAGGAAAATTCCCTTCCAGAGCATCCTTGGCCTCACTTGAGGAGGAATAAGGAGGTTTTTAGATATAAGGACCAAATTACCAGCTTTATTTGCAAGCATGTTTTAGCTCTTCCTGGAATTCATGATTTATATTTACATTTGTTTTCATGAAAGCCTGTAAACACAAAATAAAAAAATTAGGCTTCCTTGGAGAAGGATTAATAAATCTCAATGATATTACATAGAGGGGGAAAAAATAGAAAGTTCATGGAAAAAACCAAGCATCAAAATTAAAGAAAATAAACTCGTCTGATTTGACACAGATGCTAATTAAGGAGCTAGAATTCTATTTTATAAACAGTCTAAAATAATGAACTTCTAAAATGAGAAATGAATTGCATTTGGGGAAATGACACTTTGAAACCACTAAGTTGGCAATCTCATGGAGAATATGATGAAATGCAGTGAAAAATGCACTTATATTTAGGAGGTCAGGATTGGGAGGGTCTAAAAAACAGTCCCTGGCAAGGAAAGTAAAGATTTGAAAGAAAAATTTATTCTAAATGGGATTGAAAAGTGAAAAAATGAAAGCTTATAGAAATGAACACTTTCTTACATGTTGGACAGCTGACAAATAGAGTGTTTGCACATGCATCACTTGGGAAAAAAAAGGCAAGTTTTGCATGGAAAAAGGGTCTGTGATCCACTCAGAATATTCAAACATTCAGAAATTAACAGAAGGGACATGAGATGCCCTGGTTAAAGACAGAAGTTCACATTTGCCTGCAGGGTTTGTTTCCTTGTTTCCCTAAAGTGTTGGCTGTTGGCCACTGGTCCTGTCAGAGGTTAAATAAATTATCATTGTTTGGATGTGTTGTGTTAGACTTGTGTTTTTGTATCAGTGGCTGTGTTGTCATGGTAAATTTGGAGGTGAACAATTTCTCAAAGTGAAAAAGTCACTGAAATGAAAATGCCTTGAGGAAATAAAAGTTTTGAGAAATTTTTCAATGGGATAGAAAAAGGAGGAGGGGAAATGAACCTTTACTTTCCTCAGCTTCAGATCTTTCTATGAGTAAAATTATTTTATTGGAACCAGGGAAGCACCAGCTGCAATCACAGATCTTTTTCCTGTAACTTCCTTTGCACATATTTATAAGACATATGTACTTTGATCTGCTTTAGAGAGGAGTTTTTGGGGTCACAAGCACTGCATGGTCTTTTCTTCAGTGGAGAACATACTGAGCTCTTCTCTTCCAGACCCCTGTGCAGGAGTTTTCTTGGTCTTTCTTCCCTGCCTGGTCTGCAATGATCTTTTCTCTCCCATTCTACTGAAATACAGGGCACTTCAGCAGCCAGAGAAGACCTGCTGGATAATATCCCTTCATTTTACAAATGCTCTAGAGCTTTTAGACATTGTTGCTTGTGATGTTCACCTATTCTCTTTCATGTGGCACTGTTCAGTATTTTATGAACCTGAGCTTGAGTCTGATATTATCATCAGTAGTGTAAGTTTTGGGTTCAGTATTGGCTCTCCTGCATCACTCTGACAGTTTGGGAGACATTACATTTCTCTTCAGAAATACAAACCCATTTTGTGCAGTATTTGGAGAGAAAAGAAAAATACACTTCTTTTATGCAAAGGCACTTTTTTTTTCTTCTATATGAAAGGAAGATGTTATTAGCGATGTTTTCCTTACCTTTTAATTCAGCTCACATTTTCCCTTGTAAATTAAACTAAATTTGTTTAGTTTAATTTACCTTTGAAGTTATTACTTCTTTCCCAAAAAGAAATGGTTAAAATTTTGCAGCAGCCCACAAGCAAAACTTGTCACAGTAAATGAATTTTGTTTAGTTCAGAAAAGTTTCAAATAATGCTATTTCAGAATTACAAAACAGTGTGGAAGTTCCATACAAGGATTTTTATACCCTCTTTGTACAGCTCTGATTTAAAATCTCACTTTGCTTTGTGGTTCAAGATGTGTAGGCAGGTTTGAAAATTGTAGAGTGAATATGATATTTATATTTGAATGTGTGCCTGAATGAATGCCACTAATTAAAACTGGCAAGAAATCCTTCAGGTGGATGAGGACAGGATAATTCCTGTCTGGATAATCCTGTGTAGTGTGGCTGTGCTGTGGAGCTGTTGAGCCTGCAGGACTCCTGCAGGAATCCCTTCTTTGGTAACCTTGTGCATGACTCTCATAACTTTTCCCAAAGTTGATTATTTTGGCCGTTGTACTGATTTCAATCTTTGCAGCAATCATGTGGAGGACCAGGATGTGCGGATGATGAATGAAAATGAGATTGTCACCAACAGCAAAAAGAAACAAGCTGTGGCTGATCCGGGTGAGTTGTGTCTCCCACACTTCTCTTCTGCTCAGTTCCTGCAGGCACAGAGTGCATAATGAGCATTGTTATAGCCCTAAACTGGGAAAAGTGGGGACTCTCATGTACATTTAGCTGTTTTTTCTATCACAGAAAGACGAACTGCAAATTTCATAATCTGCTGGGTTTCTACTCTGTATCTAAATCTGAACGGGGATAATGTGGTTGTGGCTCACAGCACCACAAATGCTGAGATCCTCAGCAAAGAAACTGGCTGAAGATAAATTGAAAATGGCTGTTAATTGTGCAGGTTCATTGATAGCTTTTGGAATAATGGGCTCATTGCATCCCCACTGGCCTTTTAAGCAGCTTCAGAGATGGTGCAGATGTGTCTGAGGATCAGCTGCTTGTCGCTCCTTGAGCAAACCCAGAATCACAGTGAGTGTAACAAGGGGGAAAATGTGTTGCCTCTATTCCTCCCACTGTCTTTCTGGTTGGTCTTTTTGCTTACTAAGTGATAATTAAAAAGACAACCTCTCTTTTTTCCCAAGGAGAAAGAGTAGATTGTATTTATAGTCTGAAGAGTACCAGTCATTCATTGTAAATTACTCAGAATAGCTCCCTAAATACATCTCAAATTCTCAGCCAAGCTGGTATATTCATGATTGGTTTTCTCTCCTGAGCATGACACTTTCTCCAATTAGTTCTCTAGAAAGTGTTACAGATATTATTTGATGGCTTTTAATAGCAGTTGTGTAGGAGAAGGATTTGAAATGCCATTACCTGTAAAAAACCAGTTTGAAAGTTATTATATTTAACAGCAGCCTTGTCAGAAGTATCCTGGACATCTCTGTGCCCACTGGAATGACATCCTGGCTTCCAGAGCAGAGCTGTCCAGTAAAGGACAGCTGCCATTGCCATGGCCATCACACCTTCCAGCACTGAGGACACAGAGCCTCTGGAGTCACCTGAGGGTGGCCTGTTGCCCTCTGCCCCATGTCCCCTCTGCAGTCCTGGCTGGGATCAGCCACAGTGGGTGTTGATAACACATTTGTGGGATGTTTTGGGTTGGAGGAGACCTCAAGGGATTCCCTCCCTGAGGGAAGGTGCAGCCTCCTGCTCAGGTCAGTGTCAACCCTGAATTCAGAGCAGGTTGCACAGGAAAGCAATTCCATGGGATGGGGGAAAGCTGGCAGCACTCCCTGTCAGTGTCAGAAGCATCACTGAGAAGGGCAGCTTGGCTTCATTCTGGGGTGGAAAGAGAAATGGGCACTTTTCTTCCTCCTTTTACTCCGTGGCTTCAGTGTTGGTGTACAGTCCTAAAGCAGCCCTTTATTTTCCTCCACAGCTCTGCGCCCCAAAACCTGCATCTCTGAGACAGGACTGCAGAGGAGGAAAAGATAACAGGGGAAGTCCTGGATGCCAGCCCTGAGTAACTGCAATCCAGATCTCCAAAATGTGCATATCCAAATGGAAGATTTTCCATGTCTGCTGCTGCTGAACCACCTCCTCTCATGAGAGGCAGTTTTATTTGCTACAGGGAATTTTCTTCAGAATGAAATCTAAAGCATGAATTCAGTTTCCTGGGGGTTTTTTTGGTCATGATCTGTCTGAATTCTCCCCCTTATCTCTTAATTGAAAATCCAGGGAAGAAGGAACATAAAGGAGAGAGTGAGAGCCTTTCTGCTGACAGCTGTTCTGCCAAGTACTGAGAACTCGGGTTAAGCAGGATGGCCCACAGGTTTTGTAGATTATTTCTAAAGCTTTTTTTCCTAAACTCTGGCTGGATGATCACGAAGATCCTCACTAGAAGGAGGTGTTTTGTTTCTGATGCCTGTAAATAGTTCTCTGGGAAATGCTCTATTAGGAGAAATACTCTTTAGCTGTCTGTCTCTGGGCATGTTTTGATGCCAGGGCTGTCTGTAGGAGCTGACACCATTTCTGACACCTAGACAGGTGCCACTGGGCTTGCAGAAATGTGATGGATGCTTTTAGGAAATGGAGATCAGGAAGTGGGTTTATCAAGGTTTAATAAGTGCATTTCAACTGTCACCTTTTCATGTTTTGCAGTGAAATAATTATTTCTTTCATCATTTCACTACCATGGAAAAAGCAAGTGAGGTGTTTTGCCTGGAGTGCCACTGACAGGCACTCTGCACATCCTTCAGAGTCCTCCTGCTACAGAGCAATGTTTTTTCCTCCTATTTTGCCTGAATTTATATGAACTAGGAGGCCATGCCTCTGTGCTGCACTGACCAGATGTTGCCAGCAACAGATCTTCACTTTTGAGAAATGGTAAATGCCTTTTAATTAGCAGAAGGTAAGGAGAGAAGTGCATTTTTAAACAAAAAATGCCCTGCACATGTAGTCATTTAAATGAAAACTGCAACCAAATAAATATGCTGCAGGATTTGCTATGCAAATGTGCTTTTCCCTGAAAACTTGGTGTTTGTGACAACCTGTAAATCTCTTCCATGGATTCTCATTTAGAACTTGCTCATTCCTGTGATTCTGTGATTGTTTCCAGAGAGAACTGAATGCTGAAGTCAGGATGTGCTTTTACAGATAAACCAGAGATACTGGTTATACTCCAGCTCAATTTAGAATCAAACTGTGCTGCTTCCCTTTCTGCCCCATCAGGAGTGTAATATCTTGTATATTTGCTTATTAAAACTTCACTGCTGTTGCCTGAGCTGAAAGGACACAAGATAACAATGCATTTCCTGGGTTTCTGTGTGTTGATGGAGCTAAAGAATGTATTTTGTACTAAATACAAACCACTTTACTTCTAAATGTAAAGCAGTGCGTGTGAGTACATTGGACTTTGTTTAAGGGCTCTTCCCAAGCTGCACTGACCAAAGAACCCTCTGTTGTTCTGAGAACTCTCCCCTCATTTGTTTCTGGTGTACTTCTACCAAGAACCAAGTGGTGATTTTTGCTCCAAATCATATAACAGACAGCTCCAAATGAAAAAGAGGAGGAGCTGTGAGGAGGGGTATGGGAAGGGCTCAGAGCAGATATAAATGTCTGTGTTTGGAAGGGGAGAGGCTGTAGCAAGGCTTTCAAGGTTTAAGGCACAATCACAGATTTGTCATGTGGGCAATCTCTGGATAGGATGAGGCCTGTCACATTGTTTGTTCTTGTGAGAAAATTGCATTGGCTGTGCTGAGAAATGAAATCTGCTGCGTTTCCTGGCACTGAACAGCATCTTTCTTATTGATCTGAGAAGGTATGAGGGGGAGAGGACTTCCTGTGCTCACCTGTCTTCTCTCTTTCTGTCTGGAGCATCTCAAGTCCTGTGTGCTGGACTAATGATTTTTCAACCCTAATGCCCCAGGGTTTGGAAATTACTGCAAACTATTTGGTCGAGCCCAGCTGGGTCACATTTCTCTCTGTGTTCCCCTGCCACCAAGTCTTCCTCACCTCAGCTGGTGACTGCAGCCAGTTTTCAACACCCTTGCCCCTGGAAATCTGCATCCAGTGCAGCTGGTCTGGCATCTGCCATGGAGTGCAATGGCTTCAGCCTTTACCATCCTCTCCCAGCAGCCCTTGGACCCATTCAGGACATTCCTCACAACTGCCACACTGTGGAAAGACCATGATAGTCTGGAAAATACTTTAAAAGGTTGTCAAGCTGGGGAACATCCTCCCCTGCAGTGTCTGTGTGTGAAAGAAGGGTTTGCCAGGCTGCTGTCTGGGATGACAAAAACCACCAAGGCACAGCCTAATGGAATCCTTGGTTCCAGTCAGTCATCCTAGAGAGCAGCATAATGTTTAGAAAATACTTCATTCATCTCTGTGGGGTAGGAGCTGTCAGTGTTTGCCCTCTTAATTGGAGCTGAGATGTAATGACCCTTTATATAACCAAAGATAATTAAGAGTCCTAGTCAGCCCTATACACTCAAACATAGACACTTGACTCATTTCCTCAGTGAATCAGGGTTGAAAAAAAGGGTTTATTCCATTTTTCACCTTTTTTTTAACTAACTACTCACAAGTACATTCATGTCAGTCTGGCATTTACAGGAGGGACAAGAGGAAGAGTAAACATGCAATCAAGAAAATCCCCACAGAGCTCTTGAGTCAATGTCAGGCACAGTTTCAGCAGGACTAATTCAGCAAGGATGTGCCCAGGAACATCATTTAACACTGTCAAAAGCACAGCAAAGGAAAAGGAAGGATTCATAAGAATTCTTGCCAAAGATTTTGATGTCAATGAATAAACTTTCACCCAGTTTCAGGATCTGGGCCACGCAAGGACCTTCATGCCATAGTTGCTCAACTTTGCCTGTTGTGATTGGATATAAAGGGCTTGGATCAGATAACAGAAATGAATTTGTTTGTCCCACAGTGACACTGAGAAGGGCAGAGGATAAAGAAATAATCTGTGAGGAAGTACATGCCAGGCTGCCTACTTTTTGATCTAGAAAAAGATATTTTTGTCAGTCTTCACAGTGTAATCTGAAATGCCTGGGAAGGCCTGCAACTTTTCAATTTCTACCTTTTTGTGCTTTAATCCAGTAGCATTTAAACAGCATGGAGAGGCACCTGTCCATGGATAGGGGAGCAAGCAGTGATGCAGGGTGCAAAGGGCAGCCTAGAAGACATGCAGATGTGTGTATTCCTGAGTCAGGACACTCATCCACCAACCCACAGGAGCTGCATCCAACTGCTGAATGGAACTGAGCCCTGCTCATGGCTGAGGCTGGACTGGGACACGAATTGCACTGCAGCATCCTGCCCAGGTGCTGCTGTTCTCTGTAAAACCTGCTCCTCCTGCTGCACTTGTGCCACATCCCTGGTGTGTCCTTCCCCTGGTGATGCCCAGCCCTGCCATGTCAGGGATGTCAGGGCTGGTGGCACTGACAGTGCCCAAGAGGGACTGGGACTGGATGGAGATCTGGGAACACCCTGCAATGGCCAGAGCCAGGAGCTGCTGCCAGTGAGGCTGTGATGGGGACAGCAGTGCGTGAGGGAGGTTGAATGGGGAGTCTTTAAGCTTTCTGAAGTTTCCAGGAAAAGCAGAAGTCAGGTGGGAGCAAACATGAAGGGCTGTATTGATGTCTGGGTTCTGCCCCATGCAGGGGATGAAGTCAGCTTTCCTTTGATTGACTGGAAGGAGAAGCATTCCCTGTTCCTCCTGCTCTCTGCTGTCCTCACTGCTGGGTGCAGCTGCACACCATCCTGGGGAATACAGCGAGTGCTGGGAATCCAGACCTTGTGCAGGGTGCCTTGGGCTGCCCTCCGTGCTCTGGGGCTGCTGATCCACCAGGCTGAGCTCCAACAGGAGCTGCTCTGCTGCTAAAAGTCACTGAAGCAGCCAAATCTCTTCTAACAGTCTTCAAAAAATCCAAACACCAACGCACACCACGTGGTGATGGCTTCACCATTGTCCTTCACCATGTCCTGCAGGTACTGAACCTGTGCACTCTGCAGCATTTGAGGCACCTTCCTGGCTTCCCTTTTAGCTTTTATTCCATCATGACTATCCTTGAGCTGCATCATTGTGCTTAGAAGGTCAATTTCTGCTAAAACCATTCTGAGAGTGACTCAGAGTCACTGTTCTTCGCCTTGCTGGTGTGACCAACCCGTTCCACTCTCCAGACAAACGTGCTCAGATGTGTTGCAGGATTAGTTTCATTTCTTCTGTTTCCCTTATGAAGGGCACTTGCTCCCTGATCTGGGGTGTCACCCACTCCTGTGTCACAGCACTGTTTGAGTGGGGTGCCTGTTTTGGGGGATGGCAGTGCTGTGTGCCTGCTGGGCTATTGTGTGCCAGGAGAACTGTTCGTTTTGGAGCTGTCTCCTCTGAAGAGCAGAGAGGGAGGAGTGACACCCTGGAGGGTGTTTGCTTCCCTCTGTGGCTGAGACCCTGCTGGTCAGAGCACAGGAAGGGACTCCCTGGCTCAGTGGCCTCTTTGCCCATTTCTGTGCCTATTTGCTTGTTTGCTGAGAAATGACTTACAGCCCATGTGAGACACAAACATCCCTTTATCACACAGCTTGTATCACCCTAATGGAATTCTGTCAGCTGAGGATAAAATGTGGACTAAGAAAGCAATTATAGAGTGAATCTCCAAGCTCCAGGAAGGGCTGAGAGATGGGGACTGAGTGCCCAGCTGGAGTAATTTCTTGTCCAACTGGCCTCTAAATCGTACTGGGAAGAGATCAATTTTCCACCCTTGTCTGACAGCATCAGTTCCCTTCACTCTGGCTCAGGACCCTGTGAAGTGCTGCAGTGTTAACATCTGGGCCCAAAAGGAAACATTTGCAGTTGGTGATTTCCTTCTTGCTGACCTAGAAATTACTGGAGAAGGGGGAAATCAGGCTGCAGACCTCCTGTCTGAGAGCTCTCTGCTGTTCCCTTCCTGAGCTGCTGGCTGAAGGAGAGGACTGACCATCCCAGTGAGCAGCAGGGTAGGAGTTTCCCAGCCTGGACTATTGGTTCCAACACCCTGTGAGTCTCCCTCCATGGTTCACTACTCTGGCTGTAATTAGGAGAGGAAAACCTCCACCTCATGACCTGTGAGCCACCATCCCCAGGTGTCCTGGTTATTTCTGGAAGGTCTCAATTATGCACTGAAGCCACAGTGAGATCCTGCCTTTAGCTTTCAGCTCGCTCAAGGTCTCTCTGATGTGACTAAAATCAACTTGACTCACAAACTCTTAGTGTTGGTCTCTGTCCTATTGCTCATGGGACTTGCAAAAATGCCAGCACGCACAGATTTTGCGCAGTTTGTGGAAAGAGAGTGGGCATTTTGGGGAACTATAAATCCAAGGAAATACATCAGACAGGTACAATTAGCTCATGCTCAACTCTTGCCTCTAAGATATCACAGAAGCATTAGGGATGGAAAAGACCTCCAAGATCATCGAGTCCAGCCTGTGACTGATCACCACCTTGTCAACCAGACCAGAGCATTCATAACTCCTCAGTTACAAAGGCAGGCAGGTCTCACATCCAACTGTAAAATAAAACATCCAAAAGAATGGTGGAGGGAAACAACACATTAAAGAATTACAGGATTTTAGTGGCAGCAATGTGGCATCTGCTGGGAAAGTCCTGCTTGTGCAGGAGGTGCACGGAATGGAGCTCCAGGAGGATAAAACACAGAGTGAGGGGACAGGGGCAGCTGTGCTCCTCAGGGAAAATGCAGCCTGCATGAAGGAAGTGAAATGCAGCAGTGCTGGTTGGGGCCATGGAATTTGTTGTTTCAGAGCTCCATTGCTTGTTTTCCTCAGCTTCTCTGGATCTAACTGGAACAGGAGCTTCACACTGGTTTTTGACAGAACACTGTGCTGGGCCAAACATATGGAGCTGAATATGGAGCCAAGCATGTGGAGCAGGGAATGCTGAAAGAACTTAGAAATAGCCAAGAGCAAAGGAGCATTTGCAACCTGAAAGTGTTCTGTCCCTAGAGGAGCCTGGGGTGGGAGCAGTGGAAGGGGCAGTTTAGGGTCTGGACACTGCACCTCAGAGCCATCATAGGGGCCAGGAAGAGACTGGAACTCAGCTGCTGCCTCCTGAGAGTGTGAGCCCACCTGAGAATTACAGACTGAACTGCTCTCCACACTCTGTCCCTGCCCTGCTCTCCAGGCTCTGTCCCTGCCCTGCTCTCCACACTCTGTCCCTGCCCTGCTCTCCAGGCTCTGTTCCTGCCCTGCTCACCACGCTCTGTCCCTGCCCTGCTCTCCAGGCTCTGTTCCTGCCCTGCTCTCCACGCTCTGTCCCTGCCCTGCTCTCCAGGCTCTGTTCCTGCCCTGCTCTCCAGGCTCTGTCCCTGCCCTGCTCTCCACACTCTGTCCCTGCCCTGCTCTCCCGGCTCTGTCCCTGCCCTGCTCTCCAGGCTGTGCCCAGTCAGTGCAGCTGCAGCCGGAACACATGTGGGGCAAACAATCAGATGCAGAGCCAGTGTGCTCAGCAGAAGGGAAAGGGAACACAGGGGAAGCTGCCGTGGCTGGGGAGCTTTCTCAGGGCAATGACTCCTCCCCCAAGGGGACCATTGTGCTGGGGGAAGAGAAGGTTCCTCTGGTAAATACAATCCATGACAGCTGAGCCCTTTTATCTCTTTCACTGAGAATTCTCTTCTGCCTGACAGCGTGAGGTGGCTGCCAGAACAGAGGTTTCTGTGTGAAACAAGCTGGGGAAAGATCTTTCGTCTTGAGCAAGAAGGAGCTTTTATTTCTCATCAGACAGGGCTGGGGGCCGAGGGAGCCCCAGCACAGCAGGAGGATGCTCTGGCAGCACAGGGAGCTGGGGCACGCTGGGGCTCAGCCCTGAAACGCCCCACTGGGGCTGTTCCTGCCTCATTATTCCTGGCTCTGTGCTCCCATTCATCAAAGGCTTCCCTGACTGCTTTCTGTAATTACACACCTCGTTTTTGTAACCTTACAAAAGTCAGACTAGGTTACACAGAACTTCAACCAGCCTGGCCTGGAAAACCTCTAGGGATGGAGGATGCACAGCCTCTCTGGGCAATCTGGTTTAATGCTTAACTGTCCTAATAGGCAAAAAGTTTTTCCTTTGACAATAATAACCTGTACTTCCCCCCCACCCCCTGATTAAAGGTCCAGATCAGCATGGATAAAACTTCTGGCATTACAGAAAGGTCATCTCTGTTGTTGTCATCCAGCTGTGTAATAATAAATTCCATCTCTCAACTCTAATTTCAGATTTGCAGATTAGCAGAAGTCCTATGATCCACCTCTTTCCTGGTATGCTGGAGACTCTGCTAAAAATAGAGTAAGTAGCAAAGCTACCTGAAATGGTCTGAGCCTAAACAGTGCTAAAAACTAATTTACAGTGAATGTCAGTTCTGGCTTGTTTCCAAAGGAATGTTTTGGGATGGCTTGCTATATACTGGAAATTGTTTGGTAAGGATTCGTTGGTGAACAGATGAATCAAAGTGACATTTCCATTACCAACAGGAGATCTGTCCGTGGCCAGAATTCATGGGGAAGGATGTGGGATGATAGTATGACTTTTCATTATGTTTAATATTGTCAGAGAAATTAAATAGCCACTATTATTCATCTCTCTGGGGTAGTAACATATCTGAATATTAACACAAAATGGGAGATCTGATCAAAACCCACTGACCCAGCAAGACATTGATGTGTATTTTAATCACTCTCTTTGGGCCACTCAGATAATTTACTCTTCCTAATAAATCTGCAAGGGGCTATGATCTGCATTTCTCAGGGCAGTGCTTGGGAGGATCAGTGTTCTGTCCTTGAGTGTTTGCCTGAAGCCCTTTGGGATGCCCCAGAGCCACTTTTGTTCCTGGGGGAGCAGCATTAAGGCCCTCAGGACACCTGCCCCTTTGTCACCTGCCTGTGGGGTGGGAATGAGGGTCCAGAGATGATTTATGGGGCACTTGTTTCCCTGTCAGACTCAGAGGAGGGGAGAGGTCCACGGGGGAGGGCTCCAGCTCAGAGTGGAAAAGTAACCACTTACAGAAACATATGAGAAATGGAAAAGGGTCTCGGGAGGCTCTTTCACCTTGGAAAACAAAGATTGTAGGTTTATTGTGAAAATTACTGAAGTCAGGTTGAAATGGAGCATGCCAGAGGCACTGGGTGCATAAATGTACAGAGAACACAGCATGAGGAGCAGGCAGTCAGGTAGGACTAATGGAGAAGGCATTAATAGTAATTAATGGCACTGCCCAGACCCTTGTGACTCACAATTCAGGCTGGATGATGCCCATAATTGATGTAAAGATGCACACAGTTGCCTAAAACTTGCTGTGCTGTATTTTAAGTTATAAAGCAGAAGAGCTGGTGGGCTTGCTTTGCATAAAGCATTTGCATTATGCAGGGATATTATTATTAACAGTACAAAGGGGTAACCCATGAGGTCATAAAATACATGGTTCAGTGAGTGACTTTGACTGCAATTATGCATTAGAGATATTAATGAGAAGGCTGACAAATGAATTGGTGATGCATGTAGATCCAACCACAGCAAAGAGCCCTCCAAACCAGTGCTGCAAAAAGTTTGCCATTTATCTTCTTTATCCACCGATGCAGATGTAAATTAGATTCTTTTTTATCTTTTTTTTTATCATTGTTGTTGTTGTTAGAAGTTTGTTTTCATTGCAGTGGTTTGGTTTTTGCAGCACAGAGTTTATAATTCAGGTTTTTTTACTGGAATGCTGTCTGATCAGAGGGGTTGGACAAGCTGACCTCCAGAGGCTCTTCCCAGCTGAAATTATTCTGTGATTCCATGAGCAGTCTGCATCAGGACTCTTTGTTTAACATAACTTATCTGCTGTAGAATCTGTTCTGCCAACTGGAGCCCATCGAGCCGCAGCAGGGGGGTTATTAATAAGTTGCTTATTTAATGCAATCAATCACTGCAAACTACAGATTGCCCAAGGCTGGAAAAAGTATTGTTATCCTCACACTTCTGACCAGACATCTGCTCTGGGAGATGACATGGGGAAGGCAGCCTGTGCCCTGAGGATCCAGGCAGGGTGAATGCCCAGCAGCCAGCATGAACCTTGAATGAGTGTGATACTAATGACTCTCGATCTGGGCACGGCTGGAAAATAGCAAATGTAATGCCTCTAGTTAAGAGAGAAAAGGAAAGAAAGCCATTTGGTCGGGTATTGGGACTTTGAGCTGGAGAATAAAAGGAAAAAAATAGTTTAATGAAGAGTAGACAGAATGCAACATGGATTTAAAGGCTAATTTTTCACTGTGTGTCTGATTGCCTGCCCTGCCTGTCTCCATCCAAGTGGAGGTGATAACATTTTGGAGAGAAGGCTTATTTATGCTAAGGGGCCGTGCAGGCGGGGTTGGAATCAGTGTGAATTGTCCAAGAAGAACAATGGCTGAATCTCTTTAACTGTCACAGTAATGGGGCTGGGTAATTGCTTTTCTGTCTGAATACCAGGCAGCAAGACCTAGAGCCTCAAGACAGAGCAAGCTTGTAACAGGGCACATTCTGGCAAGCACAGGATGTTAAAAATCAACGCCAAAAAAAAATTGCTTTCAGGCCTGGATATTGAAGACACTGCTGTCTTCGTTTGGTTGTGCTGACTTAGTTTTGTACTCTGCAGGGAGAAGGGCTCTTCCTGCAGGTGTGGGCGGCCAGCCCTTGCCCTCCTGTTGTGTTAGGAGTGGGTGAATACCGAAAAAAATAGACTGGACACAGAAAAACTCTTTGGGATTGTGAGCAGACAGCTGTGCTTCTCTCCCCAGCAATGCAGCAAGGAACGCTGAGACTTGTGGAAGGATAAAAGGACTTGGTAATGCACATCAACAAGAGGAAAATGAGCAGAAAATCAGTGGGTTTTTCTACCTGTGTAAAAATCAGGGAAGGTGCCTCAAACACGAGGAAATGGTCACGAAGATCATGCAGTAACTGAAGACTGAGACAACTTCACAGAGCAGAGCTGCCTTCAGGGTATAAATGCAGCAGAGGGAAAGGAAGAATTGAGCAGTCTGTAAAGAACAGGTGGGGTGGGTTTGCCCTGCTGCTTTCTTCCCCTTCCCTGAGCACTGGGGCTGCTGTGGCTGGCAAGGCTCTGGGACGGACTGTAGGGCTCAGAAGGTGCAGATACCTAATAATAATAATTTATAGAAGCTCTGACAACACTGGCCAGCTCCAGCTGGATGCAAATAACCTGGAAATTGCACTGGAATAGCGAAAAGCCAAGACTATCAGGGTGAAAGACCTAATGCACATCTCCAGAGTGGGTGGAGGGGATTCACAGCACAAGTGACCCTGTAGGAGACACTGAAACCTGACAGGGACCCAGAACTGATACTGTTTGACAGAACCAGCACTGATGATGTAAGGTTAATAAAAATAATTCATCGACTTGTGCTGGTTTTGAGGCATGAGGAGAGTGAGGCTAAAAGAGAAAATCTGAGCATATTGTGTGGCCTGGTGAACATGAACAGAGCCTGTTCTTACAGGAACAAGTGTATTAAGATTTTACAGGCAGGGAGGGCAGGCAGTGCAACATATAAGGATTGATATTGCTAAATGTGCTTTAGTCAGTTCAGTGTCCACTGGAGGTTGTGGAAAGCTCCAAAGAGAGACCTCAGATAGAGCTGGGGGTCTGGTCTGCCATAAAAAATGAGTGTGGAGCAGTGCCCATGGGAGTTCTGCGGGAGGAGGATCAGCCTAGTCCCAACCATGGCATCCAAAGGGACAGGTTTTCCTACAAGAAAGAGCCATGAGAGCAGAACAGGATGCAGGGGGTGTTTGTGTGAGACTCAGACACCCCTCCCACAGTGCACAGAGCCTTCCATTTGATTTCTGATGGTCCACCCTGGGGATTTGCTCTGAGGGGACCCTGCATCTCTGGTTACTCAGATCGTCCTACACAGCCCTGTGCCCACCTGTGGAGGGAGCTGGCTTTTCCCAGTCCCTTTGGGTGCTGTCACTGTCCCAAGGGCACACACTGTGCACGACCCTGTTATCCCTGGAGGTACCTGGAGGTACCTGTGGCTGTGGCTCTTGGCTGCAGTGTGGCACAGAGAGGCTGCGTGGGCAGTGCTGTGCCTATGTCTGCACAGCAGCTTGGAAGTGAAATAAATTGCTGGCAACAGGGAGCTGAAAGCAATGTGTTTGTGAGTGCAGCAGAGACCATCCTGCTGAAAGGCAGGTGGGAGCTGTGCCACTGAAGTCAGTGTCCCCATGGAGATGTGCCCAGCAGGTTCAGAGTTTGTGGCTATGCCCCCTCCTGTTGCCCAAGGTGTCTGGGGCTGTGGTGGCACAGGGAATGATCTGCTCTCAGTGTTTCTGTAATTGGTTTTTTCTGCTCCCTGTTATTTTTGGAATAAGCTTCAGGAGTGGATTATAGCCCAGCAGAGGGGAAAGGGAGTTCAACCTGAGCTGAACTCTCAGGTTGCCTCTTGCCCTCCCTGGGTCCTGGCAGGAGCAGCAGGATGGACATGTTCTGGGTTCTGATGTGTTTGTCACACTGAGACCAGGGGAGTGACTCGTTCCAAGAGGTGTCACTGACCCTGAGAGGGACTGAGTGAACCAGAGGTGCAGGGAAGTGTGGCTGCCACTGGCACTGAGTGCAAGGACATCCCTCCACCCCTCCACTCTCACCTTTACAGAGCAGGCTCCAAGGCCAGGCCTGTGGGCAGAACCTGGGGGACAAACTGTTCATCCATGGCACATTGCTGGTTCCCAGATGGGGAGGAAGGAGCTCCAGGGCCATTTTCCTGCGTGTCCTCCATGAGCAGCAGCCTCCTTCCCTTGGGACAGGCTCCATAGCAGGGCTCACCTTGAGGGACCCTTGCAAGGGGCCACAACCTTTCACCTGGATTAACACATCTGAGCTGGTCTGTCAGCCCAGCCACCACAGACTGGGAGAGCTGGAGGTCACAGACCTTCACCTGTCCCGTGCTGGGTTGGGGATTTAGGAGCACATGGCAGAGTTTTGTGCCCTGGCCCCCGTTACCTGAAAAGGGACCTGGTTGGGCTCACCACAGCTGCTCACCACTGTGCCCTGGGTTTGTGCCCCTGAAACCAAGGATTCAGTTGGGCAGAGGAGGGTTTGAAATGCCCAGGTCTCATTCCAGTGCATGTTCAAGTTATGATACTGATTGATTTGATGTGCGAAGCATTTTTAGACAAATAAATAAAAAAGAACAGGCACGATTTTCTAACAAGTAATGTCATTTAATGAATGATACACTCTAGAAAATAGAAACTACCCAGATGCTGGTTGGTTGGTCTGTTTGGGGCTGGGAGAAGGCCCTTGCTTGGACGTACAACGCCTTCTTGGGATTCTTTTGTCAGCATTTGTAGTTGCTGGAAACAAGGAAACGTCCATAGATTGAAAGAGACACTAAAGGAGCAATTGTTTTCTAAAATGTGGGAAGAGTGCAGGATGCCTTCCCACTCTGTGTCACTGGGCAAGTGGCATGAGGGCTCAGAGCTCACCAACACCTCCACAGACAATCCATACCTAAAAGGGACAGACTCAACTGGCAGGGCCCACCACAGTCCAGAACTCTGGAGTCACTGCAGACCTGGCACTCTGCACAACATCTGTGGGCTCTGCAGTCACTGCACTGCTCTCTGGGTGCTTCTCTGCATGTGCTGTGTCTCCTCCCTCAAGGTCTGGCTGCTGATTCCAGGGAATATGTTTTTCAGAATGTCACAGTAGACCGTGTACAGCTCTGGGTCTATTTTGGGCTTGGGCAGGGCGCGGGAGTTGCAGGCCTGCTCGGTGCCTGGGTGCTGTGGCCAGTAGACATCGCTGAAGAGGGCGGTGAGGATGGTGTGGGCAGCCTTGTAAGGGTCATCCTCAAACTGCACCATGGCCTTGAGCTCCGTCAGGGTGTAGCCGTTGTACCTCTTGCTGTCCTCGGCCAGGGGCTGCACCGTCTCACCGATGTGCCTCACCTTCCACTTCAGGCATTTCAGGTCTTCCTTCACATCCTCTAGCTCTTTCTCCATGGCTTGGAATTCCTGGGTGGTTACAAATCTCCTGCCAAGGAAAGAAGTGGCAGAGACAGGGTGGAGTTCAGAGGCTCTGAGGAGTGGGATCAGCCCAGCTTGCCTGGGGTTGGAGCCAACAGTGGAGGTTTGGGAGGGACATCCCGGTCATGTCACTGAGCACCATCCCTGCTCTGCTCTGTCAGGCTCCCAGTGACAGCAGAGCTTCTCTCTGCTGCTACAGGGACAAGTTGTGCTGCCTTGTTTGGAGGGAAAGGAGGCCCTTGAAAACTGTGTGTGCCCTGCTGGAGGAGCTGAGGTTGACGACCTGACCCTGGACCATGACGACCTCCATGAGGTCTGGAGAGCTAAATGGGTGTATGGAAATGGGGCATTTTGCTTCCTGGGTTACGGGGTTTAGGGGAAGCACAGGGTGGTTACTGAAAAACAAGCACTGGGAACATCTGAATCATAAAAGAGATTTAACTTTTTTCATGGGGGGCTCTTAATGTTTCTATATCAACATGGCTCATTTGAGGACTGTGTGGTCTAGATACATACCTCTCATGATCAGGATCCTCCAGATCTGATTCCAACCCCTTTCCTCTATTCTTTAATTCAGTTTTAGAATAGCCAGGAGCCTGGGAACTCTCTTCAGGAGTCGCTGTTGCTGGAGGCCTTGTGCTTGTCCTGGTTGGGGTCAGTGTGTGATCTGAAGCTGAAGCTCGTACGTTTTGTGCTGTGTGAGGACAGAAGGTGGAGAAGGAAGCTGCATTGATCCCTGGGCTGACTGGAGAGGAGTCAGAGTATTGCTGTGGCTTGGCTGAGCTGGGTGTTAGATTGAGCCTGAGGCTGGCTGGGCAAGATGCTGGAATAGTCCTTGCTCCGAGTGGGCTGGAACACGATATTGCTAAATTTGTATCTCTTTGCTCAGGTGGTTGAGGGTTTGGTGATTCCCCTGGGGCCAATCTAGTGATGGAGGTGATGTCCAGCAGGGTTTGATCCTGAACCATGGAGATCTGGCTGGTTGGTTCTGATGAAAGTGAAGAGCTGCTTGATGTGTCGCTGGAAGAGCTTGACGTAGCGAATGGGGGTATTTTCTGAGCATTATGGTCACTCCTGTTCCTCTGCGGGCTAGTGACACTTAGAGCTGGGTGTTGTGAAGCCCTGAAGAAAGACAAACACACACTTTTTCCTCTGGACTGGGCTAAAGGCTTATAAGACAATTTCAGGCCTATTTTGGGACTATTTTGAGCCTGTTTCCCACAACTACATTCCCCCGCAGGCTGATCTGCCTCTCGGGTCTGTATAAAACCCTCTGCTTCTCATGACCTAGAGCAAAGCATTTGAGAATAAGGCACATAAATTCAGGAGCAGCTTCTCCCTGCTGCCAACTGAGCACTTGTCAGCTATTCTTGGTGTGAGAATCACTGCAACATCCACGTTCTCCTTCCCAAAAGTCACACAGCTCTGCGAACCAAGGATTTGGGGCTGGGGAAGGACAGGAAGGGATGAGAGCTCCTGGCACAATGACTGTGAGAACACAAAATCCTGGCTGCAGGTGGCCACAGCACCTGTCCCTGACCATCCTGCCCTGTGTGAAGACCTGCCTTCCTTCTGGGGCCCTCATGCTTCAGCCTGCCTGGGAACCCAGGTGTTGCACAGCTGCAACAGAAGAAACACGCAGGTTCCAGAGCAGCAGTTGAATCTCCAGGCAGCCCCAACCAAAAGGGCCTGCCCTTCTTTATTCTCTTATTTATATATGTTTCTAAAGACAATTAGGGATTGGTGAGAGGGGTTAACACCTCTGTAAGGTTACAAGACAAAGACATGGTCAATCATCTTTCTCCGCCACAGGGAAAAGGAATGAAAAACAATCTACAAGTGCAAACAATCATGGCCAGTTAGGAAAAACAAGGACTGTGTTTATAGAAAATGCATGGGAACCTGTACTACAAAGTTACAACCATGGAACCCTGCAAAAGCAGGGTGACACCCAGGGAATCAGGGGATGGCAAACTTTTTCTTAGTTTCTCAATACTGATGGCAAGAGAGGAAGATGTTCCACCCCTGTGGCCTGGAACTGTCCTGGAAGGTAGGGAATGCAGCTAGAAATGCCTCGACCTTGCAGGGGAACACAAAGACAACCTCTGTGCAGATCATGGTGCAGGGCTCCTATCAGCCAAAGGACATGACAAACTTTTGTGGTGATGCCAGGGACCAACTGGGTCTTTTTGTGCATCTAGTAAATTCTTGTGGTGGAAACAGCAGCAAATCCTGGTCTGGATGGGATGTGTGAGATCTGGGCATGAGGCCCTGGCCTGTCAGCACCAGTGGCCTGAATTAGCTATACAGTCACTTCTCCACCTCTCTGCACCTTTCTCGGGGTTGGATGCAATTAAACACCAAATATTTAAGGTTCTAAAGAGCATGTCTCACACCTCTGGGCTTCAATAGGGTTAATTTCCTAAATTGCAGCTTAATTATCAGGTTTAAATCAAATTTAAAGGTTTTATAATTGGAAATGCAGGCAGTTACAGAGCTACTGCATAAAAACAGAGCCAAAAAGGAATCATAAAATGGGTTATGTAAAGGGCAGGAGAGAAAACAAGCCCACATAGGGAGCACCTGGGAGTGCCTTGCCTTCTTAACCTGGCTGAATAGGGCTGGAAGGCCAGAACTGCCAGCTGGGCATGAAAGAAAGCTTTTTCACCCTGAGGCTGTGCAAACAGTGGGGTGGAGGCCAGGAGAGGTATTGGGATCTCCATCCTTGAACATGTTCCGATCTCAACTGGACAAGGAATGAAGCAGCCTGATCCAGCCTGGACATCCTGGGAGCACAGGGCTGGGCTAGAGCCCTCTGGGGACTCTGTCCACACTGTTTTGTTCCAGGGTTCTGCCTACTATGACAATAATTTACTCCTCCCCCAGTTCCCCTTGCTCCTCTCACTTTTCTCCCCTGAGTCCCACCTCATCATCCTTCTCTTCCATTGGAGCCTCTGGGCTGTCCCTTTTCCCACTGGCTTTATAGTGCTTGTTGCAGGAGCATCCCTCATGAATGAAAAGGGGTTGAGGGTTTGGTTTTTACTGGAAAACCAGAGTTATTTGGCTCAGAAAGATTGCTGCCCCTTCCTTGCTTGTCAGGGTTGGTGGCTCAGGCTTTGGACCATGGGAGACAAAAGACAGCCCCATTTTAAGGCAATTAAAACAAAAATGCATTTTTGTTGTTAAAATGAAATGTATTTATCCTCAAATATCTCACTGTGTAAAACTGAACCTGAGCTGAGAACAATTCCTACCTCCACTCTAGGGAGGAATGGAATGTGCACAGTAAGTGAAAGGCTATTTGGGTGCATAGACAGTCTGAAAGACTTCATTTCACATGTTTAGCAGTGTGGGACAGGGTTGGCTTTTGGAGGGGGGGTGGTTTGGGCAGTTTTTTTGCATAAATCCAGGATTAGCTGTAGGAGATGAAGCATTTATTGAAAGATGCAATTTAGAAGAGTGACAGAAAGCACGTTTCATAACTAATCCCACTGAAATTTATATAAGAAACCTTTCAATTCACCTGTGCACTGGAGGAAACAAAAAATGTATTATAAACTGTCAGCTTATTTTGCTTCCCTTTTCCACCCCTTAGTTTTCATGGGCTGCCATGCTCCACATGGGACTGCATTTACTTTTATCATCCTCCCTATCTCAGAAGCAGAAAAACTGGTAGCTCAAGAAGCAATGTTAAAGCAAAATGTCAGTGTGGATGTTAGGAGAGGTAAATGAGGACAGAACTGACACCTTTAGCTTTGGAATTTCCTAGTGGGCAAGGCTTTGCCTGGAGACAGGAGTGAGATTCCCACTGCTGTCAGCGCAGCAAGGCTGGATCTTCGACCTGTAACCATGGTGCTCTAGCACTGGGGATCTTTCCCCACCCGTTTTTTTATGTGGTGAATCACTACGAACTGAATAAATTACAGGAAGAATTGCAAGACCTGGAGTTGGAATCAATGCTGACATGAAATAGGCAGCTGATTGCAGCTGTCAGGTACCTCCACAAGGAGAAACCTTGGCTCAACTTTGAGCGACACTTCAAATGCGTCAAGCCCTTGTTGTCTGCCGCCTCCCAGCCTGTGCTGCTCAGCATATAAAGCATGTTCCCCGTTGTCACAGTGACCTTGGCTGCCGTCTGTGCCTTGCCCTCTCCAGCTGAGCTGGTGCTACACACTTTTTTTGAGACATTTGAAAGTTGCCTGCACATCCAGCACCACTTTGCTTCCATGGCGCTTGCGACCGAGGGAAAAAAAACCTCAGTGGATATTCTTTTTTTTTATGAATCATTTCCACCATGTTTTAAACCTAGAGTTCTTCTGATGAACTTGTCTGAATAGAAAAAAATTACACTATGCTTTAGAGAGTGAAGCACTGAGGGGCTGGTTGCATAAATCTCACTGTAGACAGCCGGGGTGGGAGGATGGTAGAGGAGCTGTGGGATGGACCCAGGGGAAATGCCTACAGGGTGATGACATGAGAATAAAACTATTTTTTTCAAGGCCTCCTCTTTGTCAGGTGACCCTTCTGAAATGCCCACGCTGCCAAAACAGTGACATATTATTTCTTTAACACTGAATTAATTTTGAATAATCTTTCAGTTTTCTACAAGAGCAGCTGGTGTCCTGAACCCTGGGTTTATCTGCCTCAAATAACACCAAGGCTTTCAGCCACAGACAGTAAGAATTTGCTGTTTCCTGCTCAGCTCTTGCTCTTCTGGGCTATTTATCTCTTCTTTGGCTCTGCCACCACACCTGTCCCTCCTTGTCCTGTGTGATATTTGTCCTGCCTCTCTCTTGCCCCTTGTTTTACATTTGCATCTGTACCTCTCCCACCTGTCCCGTGGGATCCAGGCTCCTCATATCAATGCCTCATGGTGGGAGAGCTCCGGAGGAAAGGATGGAAGTGGCATGGATATACAGATGTCTGAAATCAGGGACCTTTGCTGGCTGGAGCCTAATAACAGTGAGCATTTCTTGCTAACAAATAACTGTGCAACAACAACAAAAATATCCTGATGTGAAACTTTGTCTATATTTTTGTGCAGTGGTTATACACAGCTGGAACATTGAGATCTCCCAGCCCTGCACTTCTGAAAGAAAAAGTTGAGACCTCCAAGGTCAAAAATGACAGCAAATAGACTTTGAAAGTGTCTGGAAATGCTAAATTTGGTTTGTCCGGGGCTATCAGATGTATAGGGGCCAGTGCCATATGTTTGCACAGGAAGGCAGCCTGGGGAGAGCAGAGGATGCCAAGTTGTACTTAGAGCTCCCTGGTACTGTTCTCAGCCCAGCTCAGGCAACTTTAAACCTTGCTAAAGGGGTTTAAAGCAAATAATTTTCTTTTTAACCCCATTGAAAGAAAATGATAGTTCAGTGATGGACATTAAATGGTTTAACATAGAATTATCAAGACTGAATAATTGCATTGTCCTGATTGAGACTGCTCTGGAATCAAGGTTCTGATGGAATTTATAATTTAAGGCCACTTCTCAAAATGGAGAGCTCAGTGTTGCCAACAGAGGAACCTGATATCCTGTCCTGGCATAAGGCCCTTTGTGCTACCTGTGCTCCCACAGTGCTGTTGGGCTGCTCAAACCCCTTTAATTCTCTCTTCCAAAATCACCTGGCCAGGTAGTGTTTGTCTTCCACAACCGCTTGTTCTCCTCTTTAAAGCTTTTGCTCTTTCCCTCCTCAGCGACACTCCCCCAAATCCTTTCCTCTCAACAAGGACAGATGCCCTGTTTTGTCTTCGTGGGAGGACAGAAAGATTCATGACACTTGAGGGTGAGCCAATATTCCTTCTCTGCTGTCTGGTTAAGATCAGCACCTCCTCAGAGCCCTCCTGGGCGAGGGCAGCTGGCAGGTCCTGCAGGGAATCAGGTGCTGGTTGAGGAGAGCAGAGGAATAACTCCAGGTGGTGCCTCCTGCTGGCACAGGACCACCCGTGTGGGACGTGTCCATGGAGTGCTCCCAGTGACCCGCTGGCATTTCCTCTGCTGCTGGCCCGTGGCTGCTGGGCTGGTGTGTTCCAGGTGACGTGTCCCCTCCTTGCACACCAGCCATGGGCTCAGTGTGACCTTGGTGGCTGCTCTGCCTTTAGCCAAGCCCTTCTCACGCCGTTCTCTCGCCGTTCTCAATCCTCTGCTGGCCATGGGCCCCTGGCATGGGGAATGTGACAAGGACTGGGAGTGTGGGACCCTGGAACCAGCACCAAGAAGGATCCTGGGGTCAGGCACAGGCCAGTTATGGCTTGGTGGACTTGCTCGAGGAAGGAGAGGTTCATCTGAGCGTTGTGAGGCTTTGTGCCATCCCAAGCAGCAGTAACTAATGGTTTTTCCTCCCTAATAAGCATGGATAATGAGCATTGTGCAGCTTCTATTGGATTTGTAAGTAAACTGTGAACTGAGAGCACAGCTTCACTCCTGTCACTTCATTACCATTGATCTGATTTCATTACAGAAGGGATGTGAGCCTGAGACTGATGGAATCCTGAGGAATGGGCACTGTTCTTTAACCTGACCCTGGGCTTCTCATTTGGGGTTTGCTTTCCCAGTGCTGTCAGCACTCTGAGGGGTGAGCTCTGTGTCCTTTAAAATGGAAACATGTGGGACAGGGCTGGCCATAGGACCAGCAGAGCCTACTCCTTGGAACACCTATTGTCAAGATCTGTCATTTGTTCTTTGAAACAAAGACCTCTGGACAGGCTTCAATAATAAAATAAGCACATTTGAGCACCTGCCAGGAGCTTGGCAGGTGAGGAATTTTCTCAGGAAACATGACCCAGATCTATTTTGTACCAACAGACATTTTCAGGCCTGTGAGAATGAAGGCAATGGATCTGCCTGTGGAAAGGTCCATGACTGACATGACATTTTCAAGGAGCAGGAGTTACCAAGTGAGCTGATGACAAACTGAGCTGGAGAGCAGTGCCAGCACTATCATGCCTGTGGGGACACCACCTGCAGTGACATGGGCCTGGAGAGCTGTTCCAGCAGGTCTGGGGAGGGGTTGGGGTTACAGACACCAAGCTTCCATGAGTATGTGGCTGAGATGTGCATCTCAGCAAGACAGAGGCAGCAAAATGCCATGAGGTTTCCAAATTTTAACAGCGCAGAGCCAGCAAGTCACTCTCCCAAGGCTCCCTCCTGCTGAATGAAGGATCACTTGCTTTCTTTCCAAGGAAATAGATGCATGAAACTGCACACATCTTTCCTGGAGAGTAAAGAAAAAGTATAGTATTCAGAGCAGGGCAGGAGCCGTGCTCCAACATTGCTCTGTACATTGAACCACTGATTCCCATAGCTTAAAGCAAGAGCTTTTGCAAACACTGAATAAAAGCACAGCAATTTCCAGAGAAAGTGCAAGAAAAGGCATTAATTATACCAACGTTATTGTCTACCAAAGCTGCTTTCAATCATTTTTATATTCAATAGCATGCATCATCATGAATTGGTGATAAATATAGATGAAAAAAGGTAGTGATAATGAAAGTTATACAGGTGTAAATTAGAGCATATTTTTAAACTACTATGAAGTCACAGCTTCTTGAGATAACACAAAATTATAGGATGTGTGCACATCCTAAATGGAATGCTGGAGAATTCTGCACTGTTCTTATGCTGGTTGGTTATCTCCTGGGCAGTGCTGTCTGGGAAAGCACCAAACCTGTTTCCAAAGCTTCCTACTCCAAACCTCATTCTGAGCCCCAGGGAGCCAGTGTGGGGACAGAACAAGCCATTGTACATTCGAGCCATGGTCACTTACTATTTGGGGAGCAGCTATGGAGGCACTGTAACCTCAGGTCCCCAGCCTCAGCCCTCTCCTCCTCAGTCCTGGAAAAGAGAATATAGAAGTAGCACCTTTAACAGAAACAAAGGCTGCTCCCAAACGTGCACAAATGGAAGGGTCAAAACCAATAAGAGTCCAACGTACCTGGGCTCCTCCATCTACAGCCAGCCCCACCATGCAGATCCTGAGGGGCTCGGGAAGGGCTTGGCTCCCCTGGCTTTGCCCCTCTTGGGGAAAGCTCCTATAAAGAGGCCATGGGGAATAGAAATGAGGGGCTCAGGGCTGCATCTCTCCACTCTTTCCCTCCTCAGGATGCACCTAAACATGGGGGCCCAGCAGCATTGCACAGTATGTGTGTGTTGGAAGTGGGGATGGTGCTGCTGCTGCTGCTGCTGCACTGTGTTAGTGCCAGTCCATGTGATTTCCAGGAGGAGCAGCTCTGTGGATAAAGCTCCCTGTGTTGCAGAATAAAGCACAGAACAAACCCAAGGCAGGGGGCTGCACTCATCCCTGTGCACTGATGAAAGGGGAATAGGAAGATGGGAAATATTGATGTCTGTGTGAAGACGCACTGACTCTGACAATGGGAGGTACATTGGGTCAGTAACTGAAGCCCTGCTCAGACACCTGGGTGACCAAGGAGGAAATCAGAGCAAAAGGCTGGCATGTCTTTGGAAGGCGTTGGTATGATCTGCACATCTGACACGAGCACAATGGAGTCAGAGGAAGCAAGCTGTGAGCATGAAACATTACAGAAATGTGCAAAAAGGGAAAAAACAGCATGTGAATGATGATTTGAAAAGTCCTGGTTCTCACAGTGTTGGGAATAGTCCTGATTTATTAGCTCTGCAATAGCTTTGGTCCTGCTGTCTGTTTCAAACTGCTCCTAGCACTTAAAACCACATTTTCTGTCCCTGCAGAGACATTTTGTCTGCACTGCTATCGGCGGCAGTTTGAACTCAGCTCACTCCTGAATTTCACCAGTAGCATCTGCCTGCTTAGGTTGGTGCTGCAGATCAGAGTAAGGGCCCAGTCAGCAAGAAAAATGTTGTGAAATCAGCTGCAATGGCACAATGGGTGTTGATGGACAGCTGCAGACGCTGTGCTATGGATGGGTGAGCTGGGGGAGGCTGAATCTCCCAGATTTGTTTGCTAAATGGGTTGGTTTAACAGCCCCTGGTGAGATTTGCTTCACAGGGAGCACGAGGCTGGGAACCAGACTGGAGACAGGGCTGTGCTGATCTCTGGGGTCTCCTCTCAGGGTGGCCTCAGCTCCAGTGGGACTCTGCACCCCTGAGCAGGCCTGGATGCACATCCAAAAGCTGCTCTTGTCCTCACTAAAAGAGTTCATAGATAATTCCAGTTTCCTCACTTCACAAACTTTTCATTCCTTGCCCGAGGCAGTGATGAGCTCTCCACGAGGATCTCACTTGGATTTGATTTCCACCCTTTCAGGCCCTGTATCCCCCACCTCAGGCTTCAGACCTCACCCCAGTACCTTCACCCCCAGCCTGGACATTGCCTTGTCCTGCCTGGAGCCATC
Source organism: Drymodes brunneopygia (assembly GCA_013400955.1). Taxonomy (NCBI): domain Eukaryota; kingdom Metazoa; phylum Chordata; class Aves; order Passeriformes; family Petroicidae; genus Drymodes; species Drymodes brunneopygia. The sequence goes on from VZTZ01027324.1 coordinate 286,317, forward strand.
CCTGTCCTTGTCCCTGCATCTGTGCCCCTTGCCCAGGGCTCCCTCTGCCCCACCTGCACCTCCTGCCCTGCACCCAGCAGAGCAAAGGAGCAGAGAGGAAAGTTTTCATTCTTTACCTGAAAGCAAAATCCACCAAAATCCTAGGAGAAGGGGAAGGTGTGCTGGGGAGGGTGCCTGAAAGGTTTTTTTTAATATATGAAAAAGAAGGCAAGAAACTGAGGACAAACTTGGGAAAGACACTGAGTCTGGGTGAGCTGACTGTGCTGGCCTTGCCTGCATGGATGTGATGATGGTGTTGGTGCAGCCAGTTGGTCTAAACCAGCAGAATTCCTGTGAATGTGTCTTAATTATTACACAGCCATCGGGACAAGGCTGCCAAAACAGCAGGGGAGAGCTGAAGCTGCTCAAACAGCAGCCACTAAACAGCTGGGCAGGGGATGGGGAGAAGGTCTGTCACCGTTCCTGCAGCTGTTGTCACAGAGATTATCAGACCATGTGGAGAGAACAAAGGATCCCTGTCCCTTTGGCTTTTCTGGAGGGATCCTCAGAGCAGGGAGGAAGGAAGCAGGAGGGCAGTGGGGGTTCCTCCTCTGCTGGCTGGGGTAAACCAGAGATAAGGGACTGCGCTCATCACCACATGGAGCAAGAGTATTCATGTGAAACAGAGCAGAGAGAGAAACTGGGAGGGATGGAAGAGAGATACTTGATATGAACTTACACTCAATGAACTAAAAAAACTGAAAAAGATGAACAAAAGTTATGGACAAATATTCATTTCAAAGGGAAACAAGAAAAAAGGAAGGAAAACCACTTAAAGGACAAAGACTGCAAGCTGACTTTGCAGATGATTCTGATAATTTTATAGAACACTTCAAGCATGAATAATACCTGCAAGTCTGTATAATTGACCTGTTTTTCTTGGAGTTACCCTGAGGGCTATTGTACCTATTGTATCTGAAGAGCTCTGGTATCTTTTGATTCTGTGGTGTGAACTACAGACTGTTTTGTCTGGACTTTTTGAAGCACCCCAGGCCTGGATAGGAAATTATTGTCTGTAACACCATGGACCTTTGATTTTTCAGCCTCTGCTGAAATGTTTTCCCAGTGGCAGGAAGAGGGAGGTGCTTGGCTGGTGGGAGACAGGGAGACAGAGGATTTGGGTGTGCTCCTGAGCTGACTGAGGGCTGGGTAAGCTCATGTGCTGCCTGAGGTGGGGTCAGAGCAGAATCTGGAGTGTCCACAGACCTTCATGTGGTGTCAAAGGTCCTCCCCATGTTCTTCAGAGCAGAGTTTGCCCTTGGGCTGTGGAGGCTGAAGCTGAGGAGCAGCAGGGCCACAGAGGTGGCTCATCCCCTGCTGTGCTGGGGACAGGAGCACAGCTGCTGAGCTGGCAGCTCTCAAGGGACCATTCCAGCTCTTACAGCCACATTTCCAGCAAGTCTTCTGCTGTTCTATGCAGTTCCAAGCAATTAAAATGAAGTGCAATACAATGGTATATTTGAGAAAACACGTGCGGGATTAGCAGCATTTTACTGTTGGTACTTCTCATAAAGCAAATTTCTTCCCTGGGAGCAGGGGCCTGTAGGAAAACATTCCAACAAGAAAGTTTTATCATGGAAAATTGGGCTGAAAGTTTCCTTGCCTGAGTCCCAGCTGATAAATGGAGCTGTTGGGAATATGCTAAAGCTGTAATTTCAGCAGACATCCAGGAAATGCCTGTTGAGCATTGTGTGTCCAGCACAGAGGTTGATGTGTGCTCCAGGGGGTGCTGGCTCTGCACTGAGGCAAAGGAACAGGCAAAAAGGGTGAGGATATGTGCACAGTAACTGGAAGGGAGAAAGGCTGGAGGGTTTTATTCATGAGGTATGAAAAGGAACATGGAGGTGGAGGAGTAGGAGGGAATGTGAAGTATCCCTGGGTGTGTGCACAGGAAGGAAAGAGGATTTATTTTATTTTCTGGTTGTGCAAAGGCAGATGGGAGCTCAGGGAAGTTGTGTGGGACTCAGGGCACCCACAGTGTGCAGCAACAGGGTGTTGTTAATGGCCAGCCCTGGACCCCTGCACCCAGAGCATTCCCAGGGCACAGCAGAGAAGCTGAGCACCAATATGATCACTTAAAAAATTAAAAACTTTCTGTATTTCTGCACAGCTTTAAATCTCCAGAATGATCCCATGGTAACACTGTCTCTGGGCTTAATATTATGCATTCAGATACAACAATTAAAATAATGTGATGTAAAAAAAGAAAGTCATAATCATGAAGTTTGGGAACACCACATGCTTGAGCTGAGTGTGCCAAGTGCGTGTGGAAGGGCTGGGAGGAGGTGACCGAGGAGGGAAGTGCTGGGGGTGGAATTGTGTCATGTTGTGAGGGCAAGAGGAGCCCAAATCAAACCCACAATGCCCATGTGAGAGAAAGACATCCCTGTCCTCTGGGCCATTAATGGATTTTGCTATTTACTGTTCCAGAAAGGGCAGTAGTGGTGCTCTAACAAGTTCCCTAAGCATTACCTAATCTAACTCAGAATACTGTTCCTTATGATTCTCCTGGGCTCTTATCTGCAATCCTCACTTCAATAATTTCTCTGGTTTCCTTCCCTGAGTGTTGGTTTACCCTGAGGCACACGCTGACCCCTTCCTCTTCGCTGTGTCTGGGCTTTCTTTTCTCCCACAGAGAGTTTTTTAGAATTCACTGTCATGTCCAAATGCAAAATTAGGAAAATCATGGTTGTTTGCTTCATTTCCCTTTTCCTTCCAGTCTGGCTGAAAGGTAGAGTGAAAACTTGGACATAGCAGGGGGAGAACTGTAACAGCAGAAAAACAAAGGAGATAACCAAGGAAAAGCAATAAACATGGGAGCCCTCTGGTTCTGCCCCTCAGGAGAGCTCCTCACTCTGCTGGTGAGGTGCTGATCATCCCAAACCTTCTGTCCCCTCAGAGCTTCCCAGCCCTTCTCTTCCACCATGGAGAAACTGCCCCACTGGTCTGACAAGCAGCAATGCATCCTGCTTATACTTTCTGCCCCTAAAATATCTTTATATCACTTCAGTCCATAGACTTCTGGTGAGGATTTTCTGCACTTCTCAGCTCTTCATGCTGTGAAAGTCCTTCACCCTGTGGAGCCCATCCCTGCTGTGTGAGCCCAGGATCTGTGTGCTCTTCACAGTCCACAGCTTTAGACAAAGCCTCAACTTTCTCACCAGAGAATGAGGGCAGCAGGTTCCTGGAGCAGCCCCAGGTTCCAGGGACCAGCAGCTGGTCACAGTGACAGAGCATCTCTGGGCCTTGGGACCCACCAGGACTCCAGTCCAGCCAAGAGCCTGGTGGCAGTGGGGGTGGCACCCTGTGGGTGTTTTGCTGTATTTGTGTGGATTTGCTCCAGAGGAGGGGTCCTGCAAAGAATGGATTGTAAGGCCTGTGACAGTGGGAGATGGCAGCTCCAAAGTGGCCTGGTGGTGGCTGGACAATGCCTCAGCAGCTCTTGGGATTATTGGGAGGTGCCTGCTGCAGGTGCTAAGAAAAGATGGATGTCACATTTGGCACCCCCCACAATTTTACCTTTCTAGAGAGGGAAATTCAGCTCACGTTGGCAGCACAGATTTTTGTGAATTGGGTGCATATTGTAAGGACTTTTACTGAGTATGGGAGAAAGGTTGGGCACTGGGACATCACAAAATTTAAGAAAAAACAAATGAAGGAGGACCTTTTGCATTTGCCTTTCACACACACCTTCTCCAGGTGTCTCAGAGACTTCACCCACGTGTGCTGAAGTGGGTGAGAGGCTGGATTTTGTGAAACCAGCAGAGTCCATGGAGACCTCCCCTGATGGAGTGACTGACTGCACTGACCTTTCTCTGAAGTACTTGATGGCCTCCTGGTCTAGGAAGTTCTGCTCTTCTCGAAAGCCCTGCTCAAAGATTTTGCGCTTGTGCCTGAACTCGATGACAGTCTTGGTGTAGGAGTTGAGGGTGGTGACAGAGGCAGCCATGCAGCAGGTGAAGGAGCCCCACGCCAGACTGTGGAGAGAGAAACCAGCACACAGAGCTGGGTTAACACAGCAGCTCAGCTCTGTTTCTGACACACACACACACACACACACAGGGTTGGACCAGGCAGGGAGGGAGGTGACATTCCCATTCTCACCTTATCTCGATGACCTGTGGCTCGTGCTCAGGCACGCTGGGCTGGGCTGGGGGCTGGGCACAGCCTTCATCCCATGGAGAACCCTGTGCTGAGGTGAACACTTGGTGCTCTCTGACACCAGGGCCAAACAGCTCCTCATTTCCCTCTGAGATGCCTCAGAGCCTTGCAGATGAGTGCTAAAATCCATGCACTCCTGAAGGAGTAATGCCCCAGAGAGGCTTTTGGAGTGGTTTTCCAGCATCCATGGGACACTGGCTGCACAAAGCCACTGCAGGGATGGTTTCTAATCATGCCTTCATCAGACTACTGCATTTCCTTCTTTCCTGGTTCATGGACACTTCTGCCATTCCTGGCTTGTGTCTGGTCTCAGAAAGCCTGACCAGAACAGAAGACAACACTTCATTTTGTCTCCTGACTGACCCCCCCAGTGTGAAGGCAGTGCCAGCCAACCTTGGCCAGCCAGGGGCAGGACACCTGCAAGTACCAGCCAGGAGCACAGGGAGGCAGAGGGAGAAGGAAAGTGGAAGAAGAAAAAAAAGGCTGGCCCAGTGCCAAGCTGGAAGAGCAGCAAGTGCTGTCCTGGGTGTCCTGGCAAGCAGGGTCAGCTCTGTTCCCTGCTGGCTGGCAGGGCTTCCCCCCAGCTTCTTCTGCCCTCCCTGACCTCCAGTTCAGATGGGGCTGGCGAGGGACTCATGGCCCCAAGGAGCTGAGATGCTTTTTGAGCATGAAGTGAGGCTGCAAGAAAAGGCCCTGAATTCCTCCTTTTGTCTGCAGAGCTCTGCCTTCCAGCTCTCCTTGGCTTCACACTCAGCCCATCAGCTCTGGCTACACAGAGTTCAAGTGGCTCCCTGACTAAGTTGGATTAACTCCATCATCTGTGATGGGGACACACTTTACCTGCTCCTTTTTGCACTTTTTTCTACAACAAATTGATCTGAATTATGCAGAGCAGAAAGAATCCAGCCCCAGTAGCATTATCTTATAAATACGCATTGTCAACATAGCCCTCAGCATGAGCTATTTTCCCATTCTGCAAGGGACCTGCAGACAAGGAAGCAGTTTCTCATTTCAAATTAGACAAAACTTGAAAAAGAGCACATATTCATGGGCTGAAAAATCTGGGGAAAAAATGGCTCAAGTAAACAGAAATGGCTCATTTCAATGATTTCAAAATTCAGCTTATAACAAGTCCTGCAGGGACTCCTGAGGCAATGAGACGTGTGGAGGCAGCTCTTTCCCTGACTGTTCTGAACCTGTTTGCCAGATGCAACCAAATGAGAAGGAAATGCAGTGACCCCTGGGGTGACCAAGTTCCCTGAAGTTTCCCATGGCTGGGAGGAGAAGTGAGAAGGGAACTGGTGCTGGGCACAGCATCTTCCTGGCCTGGCATAAGCCTGCCTCCCACGTGCAGTGTGGGGAAGAGCTCCAGCAGCTGCAAACATTTCCAGCTGGGCTCCTAAGCAGTATCCAGGAAGAAGCCAGCCAAAACCACATCCCTCACTGTGCCTGGGAGGTGCCTGGGGAATGGCATTTGAGGGAGAATTTCTCTTGGATGTTTCTGATGCTTTCTAATCATGGAATCAGAAGTGCTGAAAGGTTCAGAGAAGGAAATACAGAATGAGGGCTCTCAGTGCCTGGCATTTGGGAAATCATAGTAATTAGGCAATTAGGATAGATGTGCTTTAGTCTTTATGGACCTTGCCTAAATGCTATTTTTATTGAATTGTAAAGAGTGGTTGTCCTACCTTAGGAGTTTCACCTGCCCTAGGGGAAGGCCTCTTTAACAGCATTGCTGTTAATGCTCCGTGCCAGCTGTGCCCCACGTGTGCTGGGGCTGTACCCACAGAGCCTCCTGCAGTTCAGCTCAGGGATGGGCTCTCAAGTTCCTCCATGGCTCAAACAGCTCAGGCTTTTTGTATTTCCTTAGAGAGTCTGAACTTGAACATCTCCTGATCCTCAGAGCCACTGAAATCCCCTGCCTGGAGAATCCTCTGGCCCACCCCTGACTCGTGCCAGAGCCCAGAACAACCTCCAGGCCTTGCCAATGCCTTGGGAATGGGGTGGGATAACAGAGAGCAACCCTGAGACATCTGAGCACACCATAAGGAGCCCTTCCTCATTTGGGGAGAGGTATTTTTTTCATTCCCCTTTGACAGAGGGGAAGTAGTCACAGAAAACTTAGTTTTCCCACTGGCACTTGGGAAGGGGATGGCAGTGTGGATCCCCAAGGCCCTTTGGCTCTGGGCCATGGGGACAATGTCCCCTGGCCCCAGCTGCCAGGGCTGTTTCAGTGCTCTGGGTTCTGCTCTGGGGCTGCAGTGGCACATCTACAGCAGACTGGAAATGAGGGTGGTGATTACACTGCTGGGCCAGGGCTTCTCAAAGCTCATGTTCCAGGACATGACCAGAACCCAGATGGAGCAGAAAATAATTCCTACATGTTTGGTTTTCCACCAGGCGGGTGGGCATTTGCAATTAACCCTTCTTAAGGAAGATGTTCAAGCCTGGGTGGTGCCAGAGGAGCCTGAAGCTCTCTGGCCTGTACCACAGTGGTGGCTGAGTGAGCTGCAAGGCAGAAACCTTGGTTTTGCTTCATTTGACTTCCAGACCTTCCTTTTCCAGGTCTGCTACCCATCACTAGCATGGCATGAGGGACCCCATGGCCTTCCTCAGGCTGCTCAGCACTGCTGCAGGCTGAAAATGCTGCTGCTGCTGCTCCCCCCTCTCCCAGCTGAGCTTGGGTTTGCACCATACCCCACATTCAGCATAGATAAATGTGCTGCCTTGGAAAAACCAGGGCAGGGAGGCAGGGAGGGAGACTATGAAATGCCAGAAGGAGCTTTGTGACTGTAGTAGAGGAGCTCAGCTCCCAGGGGACACAGCTCCCAACCCCATCTGCCATGGGAAACAGCTCCCAACCCCATCTGCCATGGGACACAGCCCCATCTGCCATGGGACACAGCTCCCAGCCCCATCTGCCNCCCATCTGCCATGGGACACAGCTCAATCTCTGTGGGACGTTGGTTCCCAGCCCCATCTCCCATAGGGTACTGGCTCCGTCTCTATAGGAAATCAGCTCCCAACCCCATCTGCTGTGGGACACAGCTCCCCATCTCTGTGGGACACAGCTTCCAGCTTCATCTCCTGTGGGATACCCGCTCCCAACTCCATTTCTCATGGGACACCAGCTCCATCTCCCATGGGACACAGCCCCCAGCTCCATCCCAATGGGACACAGCTCCCAGCTCCATCCCAATGGGACACAGCTCCCAGCACAGTGTGTGTGGGATGAGTGGGCCCAGGGAGAGCTCAGGATGCCCTGAGGGACCCTGGTGCCCACTCTGAGCCATGGGAGCTCTTGGCTTGCACAAGATGAAGGAGAATAATCTAATGAGTGTTTATCATGCAAGACACTTAACAACATTTCGAAGTTTGAGTATTGCAGCAAATTAACAAATAGATTACTGAAGACAAATACGACTTATTATTTAAATATATTGAAAATTATACAATTATTGTGACAGAGTTGTTATAAATATTAATATAAATATTATAAATATGTGAATGCAATGTATTTATAAATCCATTATCACATGCAATAAATATTCATTATTGAGACACCAAATAAGCTGTATTTTAAATATAATGTGATTTGTATTTTCTAACATGTTGCTAAAATGGTAGTAACTCCTCCTATGAAACACAGAATAAAGAGGTGAGAAGGAAAGACTAATAATTCCCTGCAGTGCTGTGCATAAGAAGTATTTGTATTTATTTATTGGTGTTAGCAAAGATTGTTGTCTTTGCTTTGAGATGGAAAGAAAATAATGTGCTATATTTAGAAATGACAAAAAGAAAGTATTTTCCCTATCCACCCAAAGAGGCTGATGCCTCTGGAGGAATGGGGATGTTGTTTGCAGGTATTTTTATTCTCCACAGCCTCCTGCTCTTGGTAAGCTTCTTATGAACTTGCAAGCAGTATAGCACAGTTGCTGTGTCTTGGCCAAATTAGTTTTATGTGATTTTAGAAGATAAATGGGAAAGGTAAAAAAAAAAATTCCATGTCCATTTTGCCAAGCCTTCTCCCCATGATCCACAGGGAAGTCTCACCATGCCAGGAGCACTGCACCTTCCTCTGCAGTTGTGCTCAAAGCTGCACCGTAAGGTTCAACTGAGACATTAATTAAAAACGAGGGGAAAAAAACAAAAAAGCTAAAAGTCTCAGAAATGCCATGGCAATTATGTTCCTAAATTGAACTTTAATGAGAGTGCTCAATCTGTGTTGGTGATTGTGGGTGCTGTTTATTTACAAATGCTCTGTACCTGCTGATAGCACAGCTGCTGCTGCTGCTCAGCCACCCAGAGCTGTCCCCCACACCTCAAAACCTGCACGGCCCTGAGGGCCTGTGCTCCTGCAGGTTTGGCAGCTGGAAATCCACAGGTGTGTTCTGGCAACTGGAGGTGAATGTGCAACCTCCCAACAGCTCCAAGGAGAAAAGAGATGAACTGGAGGTGCCACTTACCAGAAGGACCATCCATAGTCCCAGGAATGGGGTCGCCAGTCCTCTGGCCCAAGGCTGACTGTCACTTGGAAAACTTGAGTGTACATCATGTGTGCCACCATCCCCAAGAGACCTGGGAAGCAGGGATTAGAACAGGAATTTTTGTGCCAATGTTTTTTATCATTCTTGAGGGAGCTACTGCTGGAAGTGCTTTGAGAGCTCCAAAAAAGTCTTTGTTGTACTTTTATGCCTCCTGTTCTGCTGTGGAGGAGGGAGCTGCATGGGCAGAGGAAAGATGTGACTGAGAGCTCATTATTTTACATCATTCTGAATTCTCAATTAAAAGAGGAGTTGAAGGAAGAAAATCGTGGAAGAAAATGTTGCAGAATGAGCATCCCCACCAACCCTGCTGTGCTGCAAACCAGGGGTGGCCCACCCACAGTTATCTCACAGCCATCTCAGACAGGCCTCAGGTGAGAGGGAGAGGAGAGAGGCTTCTGCAAGCAATGCAGACTCACTGTTCACACCAAACACCTGTATTTTGTCCCAGCAGTTGCTAAGATTTATGAATTTGAACATTGATAAAACACTTGGAAGTTGCACCAGGAGGTGAAGTGAGCTTGGTTGTCCTGATGATGTGTGGTGAGAGGACACCAGTGGGGTGCTTTTGGGGGTGCAGTGCTGGGGATCCTTTTGTGACACTGGTGGAGCTCACTGAGAGAGCTGCAGCTGGGTGAGGACCAGCCAATGTGTCAGAATTTCAGTGTCTGTGATGCTAAAGAAGATCAGTAAATCCCAGCGTGGCCTGGGTGGCTCTGCCTTTAGCTGGCCACTGTGGTCCTGCAGTTTTAACACAAGAAACCACCTGAACTTTATATTTAAACATCACTCTGATGAAAATCAAACCCCGCTTTTCAAGCAGTGGTGGTCAGGAGGAGCAGCCCTGAGGCCTGGAGGATTTTCTAGCCACAGTAATTTGGGATGTTCCTGCCTTGGCACCTGGGCAGTGCAGGGGTTGATCCCCAACGAGCTCAGGGCAGTGTGGGTTGAGGCTGAGGAGGTGGGGATGGATCACCACATCCCAAACAGTTCTTGGACCTACAGGTGTGCAAAAGCCTCTTGTGCTGCAGTGGCAGCTCCAGGCACTGAGAAATCCCAAAATCTGCCCTGGTGGGCACAGTGAGGGCTCTGTGTTACACTCTGCACCATTCATTCACTGCTCTCTCTGTCCATCTGCTTTTTTCCATGGTTGCCCTTCCTGTACTTGGAAGATCCTGATTTCCCTCCCCCAGCCACACCCAATTTTTGGCTCTTCTTTCATTCTCACTCTCAGAACCTAAACCTCTCCATTAGCCTCCCCAGCCATGGGGATGATTCAGGGCAGTTCTGGGGGAGGGAAGCTGGGCAATGTTTGTGTTGTGGGCACGTTAAGCAGGACCTTCAGCAAGACAAATGCCAGATTTGATCCCAACACCTGCAGAGGCTGAGGAAGACATTGTGCAACAGGGAGCTGGGCTGGTTTGCTCAGCTGCCTCGTGTTGGAGTGACACATTGCAAAGACAGGAGGTGGAAAGAGCAAATCACTCCAGGAGAAATGAGATTTGGGCAGGGTGGGTGGCCTAATGTGAGCACAGCAAAGTGCTGCACACCTTGCTTTTTTTCCTGGCTGTATTTAATTTCCAGAATGCACCGGGAGCTCGCTGAACTTTATAAACCAGTGGATTTTTCTTCAGCTGACAGTCATGCCTTGATCTTAAGTTTGGAGTTTGCTGTTTCTGTGTGTCCTGTCAGTAATTTCTCAAGCCTGATAAAATATTCCAGGCTGCCCTGAGAGCTGTCACAGTCGCTCAGAGGCAGCAGGAGGTTTGACACAGCCCCGGCAGGGCTGAGCTCTCTGTGCTGGCACGCAAACCTCACCCAGGGTTTCAGCCCCTTGTGGGAGGCTGAGGTGACCCTCACTGACCCAGGTGAGGAGGAGCTCACCAGCAAACACTGGAAACGAGGTGTTCTTTGCTTTATTCCTGGTGGCAGGGAGGGATGGGGCTGGATCTGCACCTGGCAGGGCTGGTGGTGCTGTTCTGCCACATCCAATCTAAAGCAGAATAATATAAATATTTTGTTGTGCTGCTTCACTCACTTTTGGTTTGGTCTATTTTAGCTGTGCCTCGCCGAGTTCTCCATGGGGAAACCCTCTGGCCCTTTTTGCTGTGCACTTAATGAGCAATGATGAGCTGCCTGGAACACAAATCCACAGCTGCTGGATGCCCAGGACCATCCTTCCCCCCAGCTGGCTGCTTGGGGTGGGCAGGGAGGGCACGATGCCTGTGCCCATCCAGCCTCCAGGGCAAGAGGGGTTTGCAGATGGAAAGCCCTGGTGATGGGCTGTGCTGGAGGGGTTGGCAGTGCAGGAACACTGACCATTCACACCCTGAGCCCTGCAGGACCAGAGCTGCTTGCAGGTGTCAGTAATGGCAGAGATTAAGGAACTTTGGAAAGCTGGAGATGAAGGAAATTTGAAAAAGACAACGCATTTTCAAGCATTTTCCAATATTTTTTGCTAGAAATGCTATTTATGGAATATATCACATTAATTAAAATGTTTTATTATAAATATTATGTGAGAGACACATGTAAGTTTTTCAGTTTGGGTCAGGTTAAGAGGGATACCAGAACTGTGCTGTTGTGGGGTGTTTTTTAGGGGCTCATAGGAACAGCAATAAGTGACCACAGTGGTGGGATATTTTTTCCTATGTTGAGCTATGAGAATGTGGAGATCTCATTGCATGTTTATGAGGGAACTCAAGCATGAATTTAATGAGGAGTGTTATGCTCCAATGGAAAGTCCTCTTCATTACCTAATTTCTATTAAGCTATGTCATTAGAAATATGCTAAGCTTAAATAAATATAATTTTCTTCTTTCCTCTGATATCCCTGTCATTGCAAATAACAGCCAGCAGTGTGCTGGGGTTTGGGGTTTTATCCTTGTTTCAATTCCTCTATCATTTTTCCCTGTAAAATTTTGAAGTTTATATTTGGACCATCTTGGCAATGCACTTAGAAAGAGGGAAGTCCAAAATAAAAATAGAAAGTTGTGTAGGAAAGAAAACTTCATCATTCTTACAAAACTTTAAAACTGCAGTTAATGGTGAAGGGAGAGAGGAACGGCATGGAAATAATTGACTGAATGCTGAAGAATTCCACATGGTTTGATTTTGAAAACTGAACTTGTTTTTTTTTTTAGTTCCAAATTATATCCAAAGCTGAAAAATATGCTTTGGCAGTTCTTATAAAATTTTTTTGTCACTCAGTTCTACTTCTGGCCTTTTCTTTTTGCTATTATTTCACAATTTGCAGCTATCCCTGAAGTTACAAACTCCTTCCCAGGTTGTTCACTGCCTGTTGCAATGTCTTGCAGCCTGAAATGCAGCAGAATAAAATGCACTTTTATTGCAGAAGTTCTTTCTGCCAGAGAGGCCCATGCAGAAGTGCTCACACCAGCACCCTGGCTGCTCGTATAAATCCTGGAAAGTGGAGGTTTTAGCCAGAAAAAGCTTCACAGGAGTGAAGGGGCACTTAACCACATGGTTGGACTTATTTTAGAGAAGTGAATTCCTCAAGTTCCTGGGGTGAGGGGCCCCAAGCATGAGCTGAGCATGAAAACAGCCCCAGAGAGTTGTTCTGGGAGAGGTGCATGTCCCAGATCCCTCTTGGGGCTGCCCCTCAGTCATTAGAACCCTTTTCATTCTCAATTTTGTTAATTTACAAGATGGGCTCCTTTCTTTGGTTTTCCAGCCTTCGCCTACTTTCAGGATTAATACAGAAGGAAGAATTTTCAGCCTTTCATGTTTTTAATTTTCCTCTGGAAAATGAGTGTGATGATGCTGCAAATGGAGCTGGGGCTGGAGCTGTGGTAATGGCTGTGCAGGCTGGGGAGGGATAATTACTGCATTGCTGCTGTGAAATCAGGAATGAGGATATTCACTTCTCCCTGGCAAGAGGCAGATTTATCATGCAGTCTTTGTGCCAAAGGAACAAAAAATTACAGTGAAAAATTGCGATAGCTAAATGGGGATAAGAGAGTTCTGGAGCCTCTGTTTTTTTTATCCTTTCAAAGTTGTAGAAATTTGCTTTGAGGTGGTGAAAGGGGAAGGGGAGGTTCATACCTGAAAGCACAGTGAAGACAGCAGCAAAGGCATTTAACTTGAGCCCATCTATGACACTGCTTGAATGGAAGAGCTCGAGGCACATGAGGCTGAACCCGACGACCAACAGCATGATGTACAACACCTCGGACACCACTGAGAGCCACAGCACACCTGGGGGCAGAGAGCACAGCCTGCCATTACCTGGGGAATGCTTTCAAGAGGCTAAAGTTGGCAAAAATTAAATAGGAAATCAGCAATATCTAGGAGTAACTGTGTATCAGGATTTTTTAAAAAAAAGTTGGCTGGTTTTTAAGGTTGTCGATTGTAATTGGTTCGTTTTTTTTTTTAATGTTTATCACACCCACTGCATATTGGGAAAAATTTCTTTACTGAAAGAGTTTTTAAGCACAGTCTGCCCAGGGAAGTGATGGAGTCACCATCCCTGGCAGTGTTCAGAAAACAAGTAAAGGTGGCACTCCCCAGTGGGGTTCAGTGAGCACGGGGGCATTTGGTCAAAGGTTGGGGTGCATGGTCTTGGTGTTCTTTTCCAGCCTTAGTGATTCTGTGATTCACAGAGCTTAAACTCAGCAAAACACAGCCCAAACTCTGAAAAACAGCAAAAGTGGTGAATGAAGATGTGAAGAGTGGCAGGGTGGTAAAGACACTGCAGAAAGAACAGGCTGTTGCTTGTTCTTGTTCAGCCTGGCTCAGGAACCTCTGTGGGTATGTGTGAGAACCTCTTGGCTCCTCTGAGCCCAGACCCAGCTCACAGGGCTCATTTCCCCACCCTGTGCCACAGGAACCTCTGTGGGTATGTGTGAGAACCTCTTGGCTCCTCTGAGCCCAGACCCAGCTCACAGGGCTCATTTCCCCACCCTGTGCCCCAGTTTAGATGGGCACAACCCACACACACAGAGGTGGTGGCACAGGTACCTGGCTGTCTGTGTGCTGCTGGGAGCTGGACAGCCTTGGGTGCCTCTTTCCCACAAAAAACACATCTTCAGGCCAGGGTTTAAAATTCTTGCCACAGCACAGTGTTGGGGGCTGTTATCAGAAACTGGAGTGCTGAGGATGGCTGCTCTCACTGGGGGGGTCTGGAGCCACCTCACAGGGATTGTGCCACTGGGACTGGCACAGGAACTGCCACAATTACAGCAGGGTGGGCGTGTTTGTGACACGCTCACATGAGGAGCTGCAGATGCAAAACTGGCTCTGGCTTGTGTTTGCTCAGCCCCTGGGCCCTGCTTTAGCTCTGCAGGACTCAAGGGCAGTGCTCAGGGCAGGGGCAGTGCCCAGCAGGGACTGAGGCACCACCAGGAGATGCCACCTTTGGGAATTCCAGCACAAAACCTCCAGCAGGGTCTGCTGAGTCTGTGAAAGTCACCAAGCCATGGGGTAAATTGGAGAGGATGGGAACAGATGACAACACTGAGTCCCTGCCCAATTTCCAATTGGTGTTTCAGCATGAGAATCTGCTTGGATTCTCCAGTACATTTGCTAACCTGATTGCTAGAGAATTCACCTGGAAACAATGAGCAGTGATGGAAAATTTCAGCCTAAGCAGTTGAAACATGGAAAGTTAAGCATCTGAAGACAATGGCTTATATTAGAAAATGTTAGCTGTAACCATAGAGACTGCTACAGGCTTCACTTATATTAATACCTTCTCTCCCTACTGAGACAGCACATGTGTGATAAAGCCCACAGTCCAGCTTATCAAACCACAGATGCAGTCTCACTTTCATCAAATATTTGAGTGTCCTCTTGGTGACCAGGCTGATCCCAGCTCATATTTTGTCTGGGAACTCATCTTTCTAATTACATCTAATTAATATGTGCTATTTGCTGTTGCTACTGTAGCTGACCTTTGGAGTTCTTAAACCACACTACAGAGATAGCAATAAATAAAGCTTTTAATTGCTCACAGTGGCTGTGTGTGCAATATTGCATCCATCAACAGCAAACAGCTGCTTATCTCACTCCTGTTAGTCAATTTGGTATCAGGCAACTGGCACACTCTTCCAAAAAGGAATGCAAGTGAGACAGAGCAAGGGTGTTGTTCAGAGATACTGCAGGGTTTAGCAGGGATTCTGCCTCATTTTCTTAAACCACCAGTGTCTATGGTGAGAGAATGATGGAATGGTTTGAGTTTGGAAGAATTAGATGATGTGAACCTGCCCCACAAACTGAGGCAGCAAAGAGCCCTCAGTAATGAGCTGTAATTCATTTAGTCCCTGCTTGAAATATTAATGTACAGCACACCTGCCCAGGTGTTTCTTGCCCTGACTGAACCCTTGTGGGCGCCCAGTGGTGCTCTGTGCTGTGACAGTGTCTGCAGCTCACCACTGTGCTGGGGCTCCACCTCTGCCTCCTTGGGGGCACACCTGGGCTCCAGGAGCTGCAGGCCATGGGGTGACATCAGGCTGCTGGTGCTCAGTTTTAGGGCCAGTTCTGTTGGATGTTTTTGTCAATGGCCTGGACACACTTAAGGAAGTTTGCTTCTGGTGATCCTGAATCAGGAGGAGACCCTGAGTCCCTTGAGAGTGGAGGGTCCTTAGAGAGAGCTCTTGGTAGATCTGAGTGTGTCACCAACCTCATGAAATGTGACAAGGACAAAGGCTGGGCTCTGCTCCTGGGCCAGGCTGATCCTGGATGTACCAGCAGAGAGGGGAAGGAGAGGCTGCAGTGCAGCCCTGCAGGGGGGCCTGGGGCTTTGGGTGGTGGTTGTGGGGGTTCAGGTGATGCACTCAGCTCTAGATATTCCCACTCTCCCTGTGGCCCAGCTGTGACCCAGAGCCTGAAGCTGGGGCTGCTCGGACAGAGCAGGAGCTGGGGAGCTGCAGGTGTCCCTGTGGGAGAGCTGGGTCTGTGTGTCCCTTGCAGGGGACACACACAGAGGGACAGGAGGGCTCTGGGGGCTGAGCCTGCAGGGCCTGGGGCACAGCTGGTGCCCTGTACCCTCCTAAGGAAGGAGAAGGGAACAGGAGGGAGGAACACCTGGCTGTGTGGCTGCTGTCACAGGGAGTGCTCTGCCCTCCCTTCCCACGGGGCTGGGTAAGAGTGGCTCTGCCAGCAGGATAACCTTGCAAGGGAATGGTGAAAAGCTCAATGAGATGTGAGTTCTGCTCTCCTGTAAATCCTTCTCCTGATGAGACACAAAGGCTGGGTGAGTTTGCTGTGGGAGGCACAGTCAATTACTCCTTTTTTTGGGGGCCCTGTAGTACAAAGGAGCTCTTATCTTATTCCATGGTGTAACTGAATACCTGCTTTGTGCCTTTTTTTAGTGCATCTAATGTGGGGAAAGGCAAGTCCCACACGCAGTGTTTGCATAGTTCTGAGTATGTCCTGTCCTGCCTGCTCTGATTCTGAATTTCATCTCAAATAATAACACCCAGAAAATGCAACCTGTGTCTGAATTTTGCATTTTCCTGTGGCTGCCTGAAGCAGAGCAGTTGCTTCAGGTTATTAATTCAGGAGACAGAGCCTTTCTGTTCTGAGCTGATGGTGAAGTGATCTCCCACTGCTCCTCTCTCAACATGAGATTCATGAGGCAGTCACTTGGCATCACTTCCACTCACAAACCCTTCCAGCCTCCTTCCTGCAAGGTGGAGAGCTCCTTCTCTTGAGGGGACCTCAGTCATTCCAGGTGACAGGGAAGATCTCCAGGGGATTTTTCTCTTTTCCAATCTTCTCTGCTGTCATCTTTTCTGTCTGCTCCCTCCCCTCCAGCCTGTGTCCTCTGCCCCAGGGATCTGTCTGGCCTAGCTCAGCTTCCATGAAAAATCTTTCCCTCTGAAGAGTCACTTAGAGAGTTCTACCTGGATGGCCTGAGGATCTGCATTCTCATCCATCAACAGATTCCTCTCATCTTTTGCTCTCCATCCTGTCCATGCCTTTTCCTTGCCTGTTCAACAAAGCCCCTGCTGCCTGTGCAGAGAGGGGCTCAGCTGGGATGTGCCATGTGCCAAGGACACTCCAGTGTGACACCTCCCAGGAGAGGAGAGTCTTGGACTTTAAAGCAAAACTAAACCAGGGTGGCTTCAGTCCCACTCCTGCGAGGGTGGAGATGTGTGAGGAGCCCACCCAGCCTGCAGGCACCAGGACACGCTGTGTTCAGCCAATCCTTCCAGGATTCCCTGCAATAATGCAGGGGATGGCAGCTGCCAGCTCCTCCTCATGCCTGCTGGGCTGCTTTAAGGTGAGGAAAACGTGCTGGGTTTGCATGTTCCTTTCTGTCCTGGCCAGGAGCTGGCAGGGACCTGTCACATCTCTGTGGGACATCAGCTTGGTGTCCTGTGTGTCCCTGCTGGTGTCAGAGAGGCTGCAGGGAGGTGGGCACTGTGGTCTGGATGGCCACTGACATCCGGACCATCCTGTTCTAACACACCTTTTCCTGTCTGAACTGTCATTTCTGTCCCTGCTGCAGGCCAGCCAGTCTGTCCCCTGCTCAGCAGTGCTGCTAACAATGACAGAGCTGCTTCTGTGCCCTGTGGGACACTTTGGGTCTTTGCTCCCACCCCACAGATGTGCTGGATGTCCCAGGTGGGGCTGCTCTGAACCTGAGCACCACAGGTTGTGAGGCTTTGCCTGGTGGAAAAGCTTCAGGACAACCTCCCTGTGAAGCAAAATCCTTGAAAAGTACAGGACCTGGGCTCAGCTGCTCACCCAGAATTTGAGATTAAAAAGCTGGGACTCACAAAGATTTCACATAAATCAACTTCTATCACAGGGCTCCTGCATCAGAAGGAATCATATCCCATTCATTTCTGGTCTCAATGCAGGAGGAAGGAGGCACTGCCCAGGACACTGAAGAACTTTGTGTCTCTGAGCTCTGTGACTCCACCCTCAGTGTGTGAGGGACTCTGCCCTGTGCAGCTCGTGGTGGGGAGCTCCAGTGCCCCCTGCTCCAGGAGCATTGTCACATGCCAAGGACATGCATTTTCCAGCACTCCCCCGTGAACTGAATATGCTCCCCACTGGGACTGAGAGGAGAACTGGTACCCACAAGATCACTGGGGTTTTAGGCACTTTTAGGTTCTTGAACCATCTGGCAAGATCAGTCCCTTGCCTTTCTGACAGAGGGCAGAGAGCAGCAGCACAGAAAGAAGATCCACAGGTCTGAGTGCATCTCTGCCAAGCTGCCCATCAAGCTGAGTGCATCCACCTGAACCAAGGTGTTAGAGAAAGGATATTGCAGACAGCCCTGAATGGATGGAAAAAATGGAACTTTTTTTCTACCAGTGAGAGCAAGAATCTTTACCTCAGCCTGCAAAGAGTGTCACAAAATTCTTCCCAGAACCTGAAACCATCTGAGGCCAGCGCTGGCCACTGAGGAGGGCACTGTGAGTGGCCAGGCTGTCACCTCCCACCACGGAGCACTGAGCCAGGGAGCTTCAGTGCTGAGCTTCCTGTGAGACAGGCATTCTGACAGAAGCCATGGGAAGAATCCTGCTCAGAAGAACTTGAGGCATTCAGTGAGTTCCCAATGCAGGAACCCAAAGAACAGCATTGTTAATGACTCACAGGAGGTTTGAGCTGAGTTTGACTGCTTGGTACCCAAAGAGCATTCCTTGCTCAAATCCACTGCCATTTCCTGACCCAAACCAACAGCAGCTGCTGACTCCATCCTTTCCATGAGAGAGCTCTGGTTCACCTGAGGCAGGTCAGGCCTGACACATCCTTCTGTGCCCTTTCCCCACAACAAGCCACGATGATTCCTGTGTTGCATTATTAAAACCATTCTCAGGCTGGTTAGCAATTTGGATTGAAGCACCAAGAGCTTGGATAACATCTGAATGGGATTATGTGCAGGATGATAAAGAAGCATTTGCTGCTGTTTCTGGAATGCCAAAGTTCCATAATTTCAATTACTGTTGGGTTTTTGAGATTCATGCAGCCAACAAACCAGTTCTGGAGGGTTTAAATCACATCTATACCTCCTACCACCTACAGTCACATGCAGCCATGGAGTTTGATGCATGCTTGTCAAAGCAGAAGAGTTGGGTTTTGGTGCCAGCTCACTATGCCAACGGGATCTGATGCCAGATTTTGAGGTCCTATCTCCAGATGAAATAATGAAATCCTCTTCTGGATGCTCCTCCAGGCTGGTCAGGCCATGAAAATGACTGTCAAAGATCCAGTGTTGGTGCATGTTCTCAAGGAAGCACTGAAGAGGTGGCCAACAGAGGAATTGCTGGGCGAGTTCAAAGCATTTTGAATCCATAAACATGAGCTGTTTGCTCTTCAAGGATTTCTTCAGGGAAAATCATATTGCTGTCCCTGAAGGATGTTGCTGAGTCATGTTAACCATGTTATACCCAGCAGAGGCAGGGACTGTGTGCCTGGAAATGTCTGTCTGGCAGTTGGGAGAGTGGCTTGGAAATTACCCAGCATGAAGAAAGCCATAAATGAATGTATTACCTGCCATGCTGTGTGACACTGCCTGCTGAAAGCCCAGCCTCCCTGAGCAGTGCCCAAGAAGAAATGGTCTGGAATCCGTATTGATTTCTGAGGGCCCTTTCAGACAGAAAATTAGCTTCCTAATTGGGGCAAGCTCATTCAGAATGCCTCAGTGGGAATTCCTCCTCCTTAGGAACAGCCCCTGCCCCAACCTGTGCTCCCTCTGTGGGGCTGTGGCTGCTGCACCCCAGCCCTTCCCAGCAGAGCTGCCCTCGTGGGGTCAGGGGCTGAGCAAAGCAGCCTCTCCTGGCCTGTCACACCCTGCCACGCTGTCCCTGAGCCAGTGACCAGGCTGGACAGGGCTGCAGGCAGCCAGAGAGCCCTGGGAGAGGTTTGGAGCTCTCATAACCCAGTGTCACACGTGTGCCCTGACAGCCAGGGTCTGTTAGTCCCCTGCCAGCTCAACCCTGAGCTGCCTGGGGAGGTCTGATGCAGGCAAGCAAAAGCTTTGGGGGGTTTTCTGCATCACAGTTCATCACATGGCAAAAGCCTTCTGTCTGCTCAGAGCAGTGGAGCTGAGCAGTGTGTGCTCCTAAATAACCCCTGAGATGAAATCCAGAGCATGGCACTTGAAGGACAAGCCAGTGCTGTGCTGTTGAGCAGCTGAGGGGACATCACAGTCCAAGCAATGCTGTCCTGGGGGGTGTGGGACCTTCTCAGCTCCCCACTGGCAGCTGCCAACCCTTCCCTGGGGGAGAAAGTGCTCCTCTCACCCTGTGGCTCACAGCCATTGTCCCCAAGATCCCTGAGCTGCCACAAAGCACAGGGAAACCACAGGAGGCTGGGAGATGACAGCTAGACAGAAGTCACCCCCTGTGGGAGGGAAAGAGCCCTGTCTGAGGGCAAGCCCTGGTTCTCAGGGGTGTGAGCTTGCCCAGGGGAAGCCCTGGTGCAGGTGTCATTTCTTTGTGCAGAAGCATTTCATTCTCCTCCTTGGTGCCCATCCACGCTGCAGCAGCCAGGGACATGGGGAGTTTCACCCTTGTTCACATCAGCAGCAAGAGAAAGTTCTGCTCGTGTGTCTCCTGGTCTGTTTTAGCTGTCCTTGTGTTTCTTAACTCATTGCTCTGCTTTTTCAGACCTCGTGACTTTGTTGGAACTGACACCTGGATCTCACTTAAATCTCTCCTCTTCACAACAGAGGAGAGAGGAAAAAATGAGGCAAATGGGCCCACAGTGAGAAATGTTGTGCTCATTGTTTTGGAAGAGCAGTAAAGCCAGCTTCATACAAATCTCACTCTCTCTTCCAGTGCCATTCAGATGGGTTTCATCATCTGCTCTTCTCTGCCACTCCAATCCTGGGAACTACGAGCCAGAAATGCTGGAGTGATCAATAAAAAACGGTGACAGGGATAAAAGCAGGGCCTGTGGCTGTGGCTGGCACCAGGGCTGGGCGCTGCCAGTGAATGCGTCACGGCAGAGCCGACCATCTGCCCGCTCCTCCCGGGCTGCAGAGGGACAGCACTGCCACAGGCACAGCACACACAGACCTGAGCCACCCCAAATGTCACCTGAGCCACCTAGAGCTGCCTCTTCGAGCCAACCAAATCAGGCAGCAAGGGCAGACAAAGGGCTGGCAGCCGGACAAGAGACTGTGCTTCGCAGGACACGGGAAAGCAGAGGAGAAATACCTGACACTGCTGAGGGCAGAGAGGAAAAGCCACAAGGGCTTTGGCTTTGTTCAGCTTTAGCTCTTCATTGGTTTCTCTGTTTTGAAAGGTGAGGTGGAGCTGTGACTCATAAAATGATTCTCTTCTATGTGATGATGTGTTTGCTACGACTTGTGATGGTTGTGGCATGGAGCAGATTGAATCCTGTGCATGACACTGAGCAGACTGTGGGATATCTTTGTATCCATATTCCCTTTCTCCTGCTGTTGTAGTAATATAATGAGTAGAGAGATAGAGTGGAAAAGATGATGAAAAATACTCTAAAGGAGGACTATCCCATAAACCTTACTAGATACATTTGGGCTCAATGCTTCCCTTTGAAGCCCCACAGTGCAGGGCCTGTGATGTTCTTCCACCCTCAGCCCTGGGCTGACAAATGAATGATGCTCAGACCAGTGCTCCCCATGTCTTTGGCATCCCCAGCATGAAAAACAAGATTGCTTCTTCCTGCAGGAACTAAGAATTTAGCTTGAATTCTGCTGGTAAGTATGGTTTCATCTTTGTATGTCTAATTGCCCTTTGAAACTAACTTCAATGATTCATAACAGATGTGTAAGAAAACAGAGATAAAATACAAGTAACACATTTTTTTCCTGCATACTTAATCATAGCTCTCCTATGATAAGAGCACAGGTATTTGTCTGTGTGGATATGGATTTACCCTACTGCAGATATGTGAAGAATTATGCAATATCCAAGAAAAACATAGAGACTTTTTTGGAAAGTGTACAGTTCTTGTGGGAGACCCAGTTACATTTCTTTTTACTGATGCAGGTCTCTAAGTGCTCCTCTTAGAAAATTGATCCTCTGTTTTTCTTCTTGGGAACATCTACCCAGTACATAAAAAAGGAGGTTTGTTTTTTAACTTGGCTGTTACAAGTCTCATTTGTCTCTTTTCCAGCCTGGAATCTGCTCTGCGTTGTCCTTCTCATACAAACAAGTATTTCCCTATTTTTGACCATAAATGCCACTTTTCCCTCCATATCTTTTAAATTTTATTGTCAGTGCTTTGAGCTGGGGCTGGCAGGGGAGGGATGAGAGGTGCTCCCAGGGAGCTGCAGGTGGGTACAGCCTGAGTGCTTGTGGTGGCATGGTGACTTTTTTTGTTTTGTTCTTTGTTTCCTACAGTGATCCTAATATTTCTTTGTCATCTTAATCTCCGCAGAGCAGTGAATTAATGTTTTCATAGAAGTGTCTGTCATCACTCCAAGAGCTCTATCCTGAGGGGAAAAGCTAATTCAGAACCCATCACTGTGTATGTAAATGTGGGATGACTCTTTGTGTTCCCCAATTCTGCATTTATCAACACTGACATTGCCTGCCTTTTGCTCCCAGTCACTCAGTGGCTCAGAAGGGTTTGTGCATCCTTCAGTGGCCTGCAGCACATCCACTGGTTTCAAGGTTTTCAAGCTCCAGTTGTCCTTTTAGCTGAACATTTTAATGTATTTTAATCAACTCTGGCTTTTCTTGGGTTCCTTTCTTCACAACTTCTGAAGGAAGCTGGATCTGTTGGTCACCCACACAAGGGGTCTCTCACTAACATTTTGGATCAAGTGCAGGGGTAAATCAAGGATAACAAGTTTCCCACTAATTTCTCCGTGCTCATATCCAAATTTTGGTTGTGCATGGGGTTTCAGAGTCAGCTCCTGCTGTTTTGTTTCCTGTCCTTACACCTTCTCTGCTATCAAGTTTAACCCTGCTATCTCTGAAGCTGTCCCAGGGGGTGATCACTGACAGAATTCTGCATTTTTTATCTGAACATGGAATCCATCCACAGAGATTGTGTTGCTCATTAATGACATTACCTTGTTATTCTGATTCAGCTTTAGTACATGACATCTGCTTTGTCTTTCAGTGTAATCAGCACCAAGACGTTATTGTCCCTCTAATTATCTTTCTCCCATCAAATTTCTGATACACCTATTATGTCAGGATCCATTAAAATCAGGCATCTAGTTTTTCTCCTCTCATTAATTGCTGTTGGAGTGCTGGTTTAGGAGCATGTAAAGAATTGGCTTAGCTTTCTCTTTTTTCTGTGCTGTGTTTAGCTGAGACTCGATTTGTTTACTTGCTGTTTGCCATGTGCTACTTTAGCTCTGCCAGCCACTTTTTAGGCAATAGAGAATTTTTATTGCTTCATCTCTCCAGGATGCACCATCACAAGCTGTGTAGAGGATGTGCAGGAGGTGTCTCCTACCTCTGCCAGGACAGCCTCTCATTGAAAAAGCCCTCCTGTAAGATTTTGGACTGTTCAATGTTCACTAGCCATGAGCATTTTCCTTCTGCAGGGTTTTGCCTTGCCTCAGCCTCTGTGCTCTCTGGAAAGCCTTGTTTATTTTTTGTGAGTTTATCAATAGGTAGGAAGCAGTGCAATACAGGCAGCTGCTGATGGCCTGCAGCCTTGCCATTCCTTGTGGGAACTGTTCCACAAAATCAGCTACTACAGAGCTTTGGACTAACCTGGACCAGGCTGAACCACACCTGGGACTCCTGCCCTGTGTTTGTGTGGCCATCTCTAAACTTTGAGCCAACACCAACATCTGAGCCTGTCCCTGCAGCAGCTGCCCCCCAGGGCTCCTCAGGCCAGAGCCCCCCCTTGCCATGCTGTGGCCACTCCAGGGGCCTGGACAGGCACAGCCTCCAGCAGCACCATCCCAAACACTGCTGGGGGCACCACAGCTCCTGCACAGCTCTGCTCTCCTTCCAGCACCAGTGCTGCTGATTTCTCTTGCCCAAGGAGTTGGGCTGGGCTCCCCCTCTCTCCCAGCTCTCCCCGGGGCTGGCAGCTGGCAGTGATGCATTCAGAGAAGGATGCAGGAGCTGGAATCACCACACAGCCCCAGGCAGGGGGAGAACACCCGGGGATGTGCCCAGCTGAGTCACTGAAGCCATTCCTCAGATCATTTGATGGGACCTTTTGCTCTCCATTCTGGTGTCATGGTTTCCAGAGGTGTTGTTTGGTCTTGGTTTCTTTCTTTTGAACTCATTCTCCGTGGCCTCTTGGGAGTTCTCTTGGGCAGATTTGAAGATTTGAAGCCATGGGACAGGGATGCCAGAAGGTGCCATGGGAGGAGGAGTGTGATGGGGAATGTCCCAGCCCCAGTGTTCTGGTGGGGCACCCCAACAGGGACTGAAGTGTCTCTCACTGAATAAGTCACCCTTTTCTTCCCCAGGCAGCAAAACATTCAACAGCAACAAAACTTTGATGAAGTTCAGTGGAGAATATCCCAGAAGCAGTTGAGAACTGAAATATCAGGCCCAGCCCACTCTGACAGCTCCCTTCCAACTCCTTTTGGAAATATTTGCTGTCTTACTGCTCACGTCTGTGGTGAAAATTGGAGCACACTTCGTGGGCCCCAACATCTGCTCTGTGAGAGCCCATTAAAAGCTCTGGCCACTGTAACCAGCTATTGCTCTATCATTTTTATCAATAGCAAATGTAAACTGTCATAGGAAAATGGTTTTTTTTCCTCGTTAATATCTACCATCATGGAGCTGATTTTGTTAAGCAGATTTGGCACTAAGAACCAGCAACAGCTAATAAATTCAATGTTAGGCTTATGAGGTTCTGACAGATTGCTGGCAGCTGCCTCAAATGCAGGAAAAAGCTCTCCTAGTGTGGGTTGGAAATGCTTATTTATACCATACTGTGGGTCTGTTTGCCCCAAATTTTGCTGCCTCCTTTTAGTAGATGTCATTGGTGAGATACATGACAAGGGTACAATAACTGATCAGAGATGCATTTTCCAGCTACACTGGAGATCAGCACTAATGCACAAAGATAGGAAGCTCAGCCATAAAATATTAGATTTTTACTGCAAGAATTTTCACTTATGAATGCAAGGTTTGTGGCACAGATGTAACTAGACCTCATCATGGATGGTTTGATTTACTGTGAATTTTCATGATAGAATTTTTTTCTATATCAGAAGGTTTTAAATAATCTGGAGGGGTTTAACACCACCTTGCTGTTAATTGGTGATGGACTCAAGCAAAGTTGGGCTGTAAAACTACACTGAGTTTGTTCTTAACCTGTCTTCAAAGTGAAAGATGATGTGCTCAGAAGCAGGCACGGGCTTCAAGAGCCTGAATTTAGCTTGGAAGTTGGTCAGGCAGGGATCCTCCTTGGATCAGGGAAAACCAACTAAAAGGAAAACCTTGGGAAAGTGCTCAGCTGCAGTAATGGAGCTTGTATGGCAGAGGCATTTCAGATAAACAAAATTACTGAGACAGTTCAGCTAAACAACCACTTTTTGGTGGCAAGTGATGCTAAGAATATGTGCATGAACTGAATGTGTTGCAGTCTCATTGTGAAGGCAAGTTTAGTCCTAAATTTCCCAGTTACACAATTGCCTGTGCAAACCCCAATGTTTGAACTGAACTCAGATTTGCTATTCACTGTATTTCATCCTCTCTCATTGACTTGGACTGGCTGGAATTGAGTGGTTGCTAAGCCTCTGATCATTAAAGTCAATGCTGAGAGAGGGGATGAAGAAATTAAAGGAATGGGAAGTCCCTTCTAACTGGAAAAGAGCAGATTAAGTCAAGATATTAAAGAATTCTTCAGTGAAAGTGCATTGGGCATCAATTTTCTCTTCACACGTGGTGAAAGTAGCTGTGGAGAGTACAAGCCTGATGGTGAAAATTCCAGATTAACCATGTGCATCTTGATGTACAGTTGTGGAATTTGTCCTGTTTTTTTTATGAGTCTGATGGTGAGCACTTTCCATCTCTGACAAAGCATTCCCCTCTCTTTCTGTCAATATGCCTTACAACTCCATGGAGTCTTCTGAAATAGATAGACTTTTCTTTAAAACACTACACAGAAAGAGCCTTCCTTCCTCAAAAAAAAAAAAAAAGAAAAATAGAATAATCTAGAAATATTCACTGACATCATGCAGCAACTCTAAAATTCTCCTGGAAAAAAAAAATGCTGACAGCATTTCACACAACCAAAAGAAATCCTAAAAGTAAAGCACTAAACGCTGTTTTGGAAAGTGTGTGGGTGATGCCACCAAGCATTATGCACCATAATGAAGCTGCACAGAAAGTGGATGAAGCAGAAAACCACCCCAGTGCCTTTCTAGAGGCATTGCTCTGCCCTGCCTGCTGGAGGGGCCACGCTGTGCCCACAGCCCTGGGCATGGGAGAGGCAGGGAGCTCCCCTTCCCTTCCCTTTCCTTCCCTTCCCCAGCTGCCTCTTCAGCCCCTCTCCCACCCCCAGCACTGACCATTCCATGTCCTCTCCCGTGCCTCTCCTTCAGCAGGCAGCCCATCCCTCACCCTGCCCAGATCTCTGCAGAGGTTTGATGTCCTCACTGCCACTCTGGGAGCTGCAGTACCCAGCACAGAATACCCCAGTGAGCTACAGGAGAGTGCAGCTCTCAGCTGTGTGCAGGGCTCACACTGTACAGGATGCTCTGTGCCCTGCCCCTCAGTCCCTCTGCAGTGTTTTCCAGCACAGGGTTTGTTTTCTGGTGGCTGCAGAGTGTGGAGCTGGGTTTCATAAGAGCCCGTGTGCCCCAAGGCCCCATTTGTGAGGGTGAGATTTAACTGGGAGCCCATTAGTGACACTAATCCCAGCCTTGTTCTTCCCTTATGTGCATAATTTATTTGGGGTTTGCTTACAATGAATTTCATAGAGGCTCTGTGGCTGTTTCTCTCCCTGCAGTACCCCCCTGCTTTATTAGCAGTAATTGCCTTTCTTCCCGTTTTCCAGTGGATCAGCAATTCAGGCAAATTAAGGGAAATTGTTCCTTACGCCACTTACTGCTGCTCCACCAAGCCTTCTCAGGCATCCTGTGCCCATGAGATTTTGGGATTGTCTCAACTGACCTGACAAAATACATGGGGCTTCTCATCAGCTGGGTCCAGGATGGGCTCAGTTCACTTTAATTGAACTCTACCTATTATTTTTCCCTTATAGATTTTCAAATGTGGGGTAAATTGCTTCTGAAAATGAAATAAAATCTCATAAATTAATTAATTAAACTCCAATACCAGGGTGAGGAAAACGTTTGCAGCTTGCTTCTGTGCACTTGAATATATAACGTATCACAAGGGTGAACCAATCAAAGAAGCATCTGGATGATTCCCTCTCACAAAGAGATATTTGGTGCTGTGACTGTACTTTCTGACCATAAATGCTTCATGGCCTGAGGAGACCACACAACATCTCCTTCCTCACTAGAGGAGGAAGGGAAATGTCTGTCTTACAATAGAAATCTTTATTTTTCTTGGAAAAAGCCATCTCAGGTAAGATCAAACACGACAGACCTGCATGAAGTGAGCAAACAGCTGTCACAAACCCTTGGTGTTTGTTTTGATGACATGGGGGTCCCTGAGTGCTTCCCCTGGCACTCAGGTACCAGCAGACACAACACAGATGCAATCTGGACAATGGGAAGAAGCCTTGGCTGTATTGTCTTACCTTTTTCAGAAGCTGGGGCAAGGTCAATAAAACTTCGACATTTTTCACCTTGAAAAGAAAAGGATTGTTTTAGGAGAAAGGAGTTGGTTGGTGTTGCTCTGCCTCCTCTTCCTGCCTGGGGTTCCTGCCCTCACTCCCACCCCAGTCTCTGCAGGACCTCGGGGCTGTCCCCCACTGGGGACAGACATTCCCCTGTGCCTCCATCCTGCCCAAACCCACCGTGCCCAAGGGCTGGACTTCCCTTGGGATTGCAGTCCCCTGATCAGGAATGTGGGTTACAGGGAGTGAGGAAAAGCCTCCTTTGCTGGTGAGCCCCTGCTGGGTCAGGGATGCTCTTTCCCAGGGCAGGAGCAGTGCTGGGCTCTGTCTGGAGTGACACAGGGACAAACCCCTCCGGAGGTGGCCCTGGGAGGGCACAGGGCTCTCACCCACCCTTCTGCCCTCCTTCTTGTCACCAGACAGTGCCTGTGCCCCACCCAGAGTGACCAAACCTCCCAGGGCTGGGGGGCACTGCCAGGGGCACAGAGCTCTGCACAGACAGATGTGACACACGTGACAAAGACATACAAAACCTGAAGCACAAAGAAGCTGAACAAATGTATAAACCTTTAAAAAAATGTTTTAAAAGCAGGCAAATGCCTTGCTCTGAGCATGGCAGTGTGTGCCACTCCCTGGGCTCCCCTGTGAATTTAACTCTGACTGTTCAGGACCCCACCTCTGGCTTTGCAGGAATTCTGGAGAAGCTTCTGAACAGGAAATGTATCTTTCTTTTTACTACTTTCCTTTTACTACATCAGGTAACCAAGGATGCTAAAATAATTCCTCTGCCCCAGGTGCATCCCTCCACCAGGTGTACGTGTTCCTTTTGATGCAATGTGCTCCAAGGTGTCCTGGTGTGTCTGCAGAGGTCATGGAATGGAGCCCATTTTGCTCTTTAAGACTTTAATTGATGCAAAGGCAGTTATAGGACTAGGCTGGTTTTTTTTTTTAATTAGCCTTGCTCATTTTTAATTGCAAAGTTCAAAAGAGTAATTTAGGAAGGGTGAGCCATTAAAAAAGAATAAACAGGGAAATGCCACAGTGATGGTGAAGTCAGTGGGTGTTTTTTCCTTATTTGTAATTCAGTATATGTAAAAACCAATATAAAGTCTTCATCTTTGTGGTGTCTTTGCTGGCAAGGTTGAGATAAATGTAATCATTCAAATGATAGCTGTGCTAACACAAGAACCTATTGTTATAATGCTATGATTACTACTTTTTATTCACTTTTTGCAGTTTTAAATCTATGCTAAATACACTGAGAGGTGATGTGTACATAGCCCGTTGTCTGTGTATAAGTAGCAATAAAAGAAAAGGTTCACTTGACATTGAAATGCATATTTTGATGTGTCCAAGGGAAGGATTTCTACTCCTTGAATCCAGAGGGCAGCCAAGGAAAGGAAGTGACACTTGGCTTGGCAAAGCACCATCTCTGTTTCCAAAGGTGGGGCAGGGCAGGCTGTACCTGAGCACAGGGAATGTCAGGTGAGTGAGTCAGGAAGTTTTGGGGCAGACAGATGGAAAGGTAACTGCTGGATCACAGAAATTACCAGCCCTGCACATTTCCTGTCCAGAGCAGGGCCCTGGCTATTCCCACCCAAATTCTGAAATGCTTCAAGGATGGTGACACCCATCCCTCAGGGACTCAGAGATGGAGTTTCTTCCCACTCTGGTCCACTCCTGGAGAAATGTTTCCTTACACACAAACCAAACTTCTGGAGCTGCTCTGGCATCAACGTAGTCATCCTTTCTCTATTTGTAGGGACATGAACAAGCCCAGCTCCCCCAAGTTTTTTACTTTAGACTCCTGACCAAGAAATCCAGATAAATAAGTGGACTATAAATGATAGTAAGGTCTAAGTAGAAATATTCTCATCCAGAGCCTCTGGGTTTTAGGGCATGAGGTTTTTAAGGAATTTTATTGAAATAAAATCAAGGGAATGTAAGGAGAGTGACCTCTAGGTTTTGACTTGATATAAGCAGATTAAACAGGATTTTTTCTTCTAGCCATATGGATCTGTGGTTTGGGTCTGACTTTTGTGGTGTTTTGCGGTTTTTTTTTGTCAGATGTAAGTTATTACTTTCATCACAGTTTTATTTTAACCTGACTTCAAGCTAACTGGCTCTCACTGATCATCCCTCACTTGTGTTACAGTGAATCCAAAGCCATATTATTGAAAACCTTCAACAAATACCTGACTCTCCAGAATGTTATCCCAACACAGGCAAGGGGCATTGTGCAAGTTACAAAAACTGCACGGGCTGCTCTGAGAGCTGGTGGTGCCTTCCAGACACCTGGCAAGGGGCAGAGTTCCTCTGAGTTAGCAGTGTTTGGTGTAGGTGCCTTATCTGCAGGACAGAGGAGAGGGTGGTCACAGGCTGTTGGGAGGAATGGGGATCTCCATCCTCCTTCAAACTCAGCCTGCCCAGAGCACCATCTCTCCCTGTGGTGAGGCCTCCAGTTTGAATAACACGGGTAGAAAGTGCTGGTGTGTCCAGGAGAAGCCCTTTAGGAGCCACAGCAGAAAGAATGACTGGAGACAAAGAAGAGCCTGGATGTCACCTCACTTGGAATGGCTGATTGATTGTGCCTTGTGCCTGGCTTGCTGCTGAAGGTCAGCACAAGCAGTTCCTGACACTTCCCTTTGTTGTTCCTGCAGCTGGAGCACTGGAAAACCCTTCTCTGTTTTCACTGGTAACCACTGGTGGTATTTATAACCCACAGCCCCACTTGCACATGCAGACATGCATCTCGCTGAGAACTGAAGATGTCAGCAGTGCTTTCACTGTTCCTCTTAGGATTTATTCTAAGTTATTTTTGGGTATCTTGTATAACTGATCTTTTAAGCCCTCTTAAGTTTAATTTTAGACTTGGCAGAGTTTGTCCTGCTGTGCTGTCCTTTTCCAGATGCATCTTCTCCTCCTAACCAGGCTCCTGGAGAGCCTTTAGAGAATACAGAAAAGGCTCTTCAGAGAAGCAACAAGAAGAGTCTGTAGGATTCATCCCCTGGGAGTTCTGCCTTCACCCGTTTGTGGCTGTGATCCTGACAGAGAAGAAAGCCCAGGAGAGACCTCTCATGCACTTCACTCACGCAGGGAGAAGAGGTGGGACCTGGCTGGAATTCTCTGCACTTCCATGCAGGAACAGTGGCCATGGATGGCTCTGTGGAGCTCAGCAGGGACAGGGAGCTGCTGGAGGCTGAGGAGAGAGGAATGACCAACCTCTGAACAGCCACAAGCAAAGCACTTGGCACCAGCTTCTTCTGTGGCTTCCCAAGGGTGAGGCAGAAACATCATCTCTGCAAGTCCTTGCAAATGCACTCCC
Source organism: Drymodes brunneopygia (assembly GCA_013400955.1). Taxonomy (NCBI): domain Eukaryota; kingdom Metazoa; phylum Chordata; class Aves; order Passeriformes; family Petroicidae; genus Drymodes; species Drymodes brunneopygia. Next base: position 317,031 of record VZTZ01027324.1, read on the forward strand.
TCCTGATCACACTGACCCTGCTGGGCTTCCCAAGGAGGGGACATGGGCTACAGGGATCTGCAGGACCGGGAGCTGGCAGCTGTCCAACATTTATCTGTGGCTAATTAATCAATCTAATTCTTTGTATGTGCACGCCTATAAGTATTTGTAACTTGCTGGGGAACTTCAAACTGGAGCAGCCAGAGAGTGGGGAGGAGACACATCTGGAAAGACTGAGCTGGTGGGTGCGGAGGAGTCCTGAGGTTGTGTGGCTAATAGATGTGGAGCCCCTGAAAATATCTGAGGGACCACCAGAGTGATGTGCCCATGCATCTGCAGCAGGAAGGTTGGGGATGTTTCAGCAGGATCTGCAGACCTGGACAGGCAGGGGAGGAAGAGGAGAGAGTTTGGTGCTGGGGGTGATGTTTGTGTGGGTGCTGGTGAAGGCACAGCTCTCTCCAAGGGTCTGTGTGCTCAGAGACATCAGAGTCAGGCTTGCACACACACACACACACACACACACACAGACACACACTTGCCCAGCCTGGCTGGGGAGGGCCCAGCAGCAAACAGGTGAAGGGAAAGGAATTCTCTGGGCCTTAAATTCCCCAGGCTCAGCTTCCTGGGGTCCTGCTCAGCATCCTCTCAGAAAGGCTCTCTGGGCTGCTCCCATCCCGTGGCTCTGCAGCTCAGGAAGGTCCCTCAGCTCTGCAGGGTAAATTCTCTCCAGCTCCACAGCAGTTTCTACTGAAGAAAGCTCAGCTTTGGGATGCTGTGTGGTCTCAGGAAACAGTCTGAGGAAGGTGTGGATTTGATCACTGTAGCAGTGCCAGGGTCACAGAGAAACTTGTGGCAGCATTAGGAGATGATCTCTGTCTTGCTTCCAGCATGAGCCCCACACTCCTCCTCCTTCTTTCCCACAACATGCTGGGAAGTTCTGAGCTCCCAACCCTTCCAAGCCTGTGGCACGTCCTTATCATGCAAACTGCAATATCAGAGCCTTTGAGGGAGGAGGAGCAGGCTGCGCAGGGCAGGCAGGGCTGTGCTCTGGGGCAGGGGTGAGCTGCTGAGAGCAGGGCAGGGGCAGGGAGGGGAGGGGAGGGGAGGAGGCACTGCTGGCAGGGGCTGCACAGAGCAGAGGGGTCAGCCGTGTGTTCTCTCCCCCCAGGTGGGTGGGTGAGCCCCCAGGCACCTCCCTTTCCTACCAAGTGGAGGAGTGGGGCTGCTCCATTTCCTGCTCCACGGAAGGGTTCGTGTCACACCCACTTGTCAGAGCCACTTGGGGCAGCTGGGACTCTGCTGGAGGAAAATCCTCACACCTTCCCAAGGCACAGTTCAAAGACAGCTGTACTTCTCCAGCCTGAGCATGATGTGAAAGCCCAAGTGCCCCCGAGTTCAATCCTGCCAGAAAATTGGTACAAAAAGGTGCCAAAGAACCATCAGGTCACACGGTTTGCTGGCTCCAGGGCCCTGCCCTGCCCTGCCCACCTTGTGGGTACATCACACATGCCAGGCTGTGCCTTCCATCATGGAATTCCTCTCTGGGCCCATGGAATCAGAGAGCTGCACAGGGCAGGGCTGGGTGCACATCAATTGGGTCTGAACTCCAGCACACAGATGTCCATCCAAGCTCTGTGTGCTCACTGGAGTCCCTCTGCCTTTAAACTTTTGTGAGACCCACGTTCTACTCCTTCTTCCATCTAGAAGGTGTGGTTGGTTTGCTCCTGTCCTCAGGACCTCACTCAGGCCAGGAGCCTGGTGGTTTAGACTGGAAGTCAAGAAGAGGGCAGAAATAACACCAAAAAAAAGCTCAGCTTCAAGTCAATACTCTGCTTTGACATGGCTGTTGTCATAGCAAAGAGCAGAAGTTGATGTTCTGGATCCTACTTATTGGTCCTGCATTCCCAAGTTCTTTCTTCTCTGAGCCAGGGGTAAATGCCTGATTAATAATGACAGCAGCAAAACAAAAACAACCCTGAAAAATCCTATTTTGTATGTCTTGCAATGACACGGTTTGGAAATCTCCTAGTTAAATAAATTGACTTAAAAGAAATCTGGTAGTTCTGGCTGAACCCTGTTATAACTCTGCTTTTCATCTCGCAAAAAAAAAAAAAAGGAGAAAGAAGAAGCTGTCTGTATCCACTTACTCTGCATAAAATTTTACGAGTTCAAAAGTGCAGTTATGATGGAAATTTAAATGATTACATTTCTTTTAAACAACATTCCCTTTTAGTAACACCCTGGCTCCCAGCCTACGACAGACAAGGTCCCCTTTTTTCCTGCTAGGCCCTAACAAATCTTTATCTCTTCCATTATATCTGGAGTCATGTGATTCTGATGAGATCCCACATCATCTACTGAGAGTAAAATCATTGTATTTGTCTAAAAAAAGATATAACCCTCCAGGGATCCCAGCCTAGATGAGCCTGAGGACTCCAACACAACTTCAGTGAAAAAAAAGTACTACATGAGGGAAAATACAGGTTAATGGGCTCACTCAAACCGAGTTGTATCAGGTTAATTACCAATTGAAATTTTCAAACTTTGATTAAAGTCGTCTCGGGGCACTTAATTGACTTTTTTTCCTAATGAAAAATTGAGTGTTAATCTGTAAAATCAACATTTTCCAGTTGACCCCGTTGATTTTGCCGGAGCGATATTTTCTTCTGGAAAACAAACACGTTCACACAGAATTGCACAAAAATATGTCTTGAACTGTGCAGATAATTATTTTCTCCTCCTCCGACAGCTGCCATTCATTGCTGCTGCCCATCAACATTTCTGCTCCTTCTAAATATCTCGAGAATTTGCCCAGTTTCTCAGTGATTACTCACAGCCTGTGTTGCCTTTGGGATTGCTTTGAAACCCCAATGCTGTGCTGCTGTTGTCCTCCAGCAAACCCAGCCCCTTCCAACTTCCTACGTCTCCAAAGTGGGAAAAATGTAAAGCTTCCCACTTTTTCACAATCAGCTGAATCTTGCGTATTCCCAGAGGAAGGCTGCTAATTTTGGCAGAGAGGTCCCATTCCCAGGGCGGGGTTCCCTCCTGGGTGGTTGGAGCAGGGAAGGGCTGTGCAGGGCAGGGAGTGTGGGCAGAGCTGGGAATGCTGGTGGTGCTGCCTGGGACTATGCCATGGCAACTGCTCCTTCCAGGCTGCAGCTCTCCCTGATGTGAAAAATCCTACCCAGCATCTCAAAGCAAACATCTCCACGGGCTGCTCTCAAATCCTGCCTAATTGAAAGCCAGCCAAGTCACAAGATCCAGCTGATTATCGTGGTGAGACCTGAAGGGTGTGTACACACATCCATCATTTGGAGAGCTGGGAAACAGTTTGGGTTTCCAAGTGATTGTGAAAATCGGGGGCACAGCAGTGCTGAGAGAGGTTTTCAATGATTTTGGTGTCAAATTAGAGCTGACTTCATTAAATCAAGGAGCTCTGAGTTGCCTCAAGCATTTGAAGCCATGGAATGAGAAGGGAAGGGTTTCACCTGCTCATCCCAGAGGTGACACACTGTGCTGACCCTGAGCCAATGTAAATATGCCAAAATAAACTAGATATTGGCAATCCAGGATCCCTAAGACACCCAGAAAACTGGGAAAGACAAGAAACAATGCTCTTCACAGAGGATGTAGCTGCTGCATGTCCCTCACTGTATGAAGTCTTGCCTTCTCCTGTCTTCCTGTGCCTGCCCTGGCTGCTCTCTGGGTTCAGGTGTCCTGTTTTTCCAGGCAGGCTCCCCTGGCTTGGGGTATGGAGACAGGTAACTTTAACCTTTTCTCCATGACTTTTAAAGGAAGTGAACTGCAGCACACTGGAGATGAACACCCAGTTTTTGAAATCAAGTGAAGAAAAATTGTGCTTGCATTTCCTCTTGTGAACCTTATTTCCAGATGTCTACCTAATACCTTTGAAACAAATTCTCATTGGTGTTTTTTGCCTGCCTGGGTGATGCCCAGTGAAATCAGGCTGTATGATGTGGTTTTTTTGGTCTCTCCAAACCCAGTGAATCTGAGCAGGGTGGAATGGCTCTACCTCTCAATTGGTTTTCCACATTGTAAGAATGGTTTGAGTCCTTTTCCCCAGGATTCCCCTACAGAATGTAGCCAAATGAAAGATGGAACACATGAAAGTGGATTTTGTTTGCCTGTGTCTATTCTACAAGCCATGCCATTCCATAGTAATTACATCTGCTTCTTATTACTCACTGGTTTTGTGTTCCTTTCTAAGCTAGATCAGCAAAGATTGATATTGCCTTTTAGTTTAGCAACAAGAACACTGATATGACACCAATTTGTGACCAGCAGAGGGTCCTGCTAGAAGCAGCCCTCTTCCCTGCTGTCCTGGTTTCAGCTGGGATAGAGGAAATTTTGTTCCTGCTAGCAGGTCCAGGGCTGTGTTTTGGGTTCAGGATGAGAATAATGCTGATAACACAGAGGTGGTTTGGTTGTTGCTGAGCAGGGATTACCCCAGTAAAGGACTGTGCAGGGTCTCATGCTCTGCCATGAGGTGCTCAAAAAGCCAGGAGGGAGCATGGCCAGGACAAGTAACCTGAGCTGGCCAGGGGGATATTCCAGGCCATAGAATGTGATGCTCAGCATGTAAATTGGGGAGAGTTTGCTGGGAGCTGCCAGTTGCTGCTTTGGGATGGGCTGCAGTGGGCAGCTGTACTGTGCAACACTTTTTGGGGGTGTTTTTGTCCTCTCTCTCCTCTTTTCTCTATTCCTATTATTCGTTGTGGTTGTATTTTAGTTTATTGCAATTAATAATTATTAATAATTATTAATTATTATCTCAGCCCACTGGTGTAACCTTTCTGTGACTCTCCTCCGCAGCCCACTGGGGCAGGAGTGAGCCAGGGGCTGAGCAGTACTTGATTATCCATTGTTAAACCACACCAACCTGTACATACCAATTCTGAGACCTGCCAGTCAGCCAGTTCTCCTAACTCCACACAAGGAAAGGTTTAACATCAGGATTGAGCCTGGTGTAATTCAAAAACCATGGGGACACCACGATGATTGATCTTCCATCCCTCGTGTATTTCCTCAGCCCTGAATGCATCTGTTCTTATTTTGCAGTGACACTGGGGTAAGGCATCTCAGTTCTCTTTGAAATCTGGGACCTGTGTGTTAATCTTTCAGCACTTTGAAGTTTATCCCATTTACAAGGGACTACCAGAACTCCTCAGATGTTTCTTTTAAGGCTACTGGGTTAAATGTCTGAGAACAGACACATCCAAACACTTGTGAGGAATGTAACATATCTAATAAGGACTAGTTAGCTGCCTGGTTCCTTACTTTGCCCTCTTATGAGGCTCAGCCTGCAGGGACTTTATGTCCATGTTTTATGGATGATAGATGTTCACACAGCCATTCTGCCCAGCAGGATCAGGAGGACCTAAAATCCAAAACTCCCAGAGCACCGCAGACACAAAATATCCCCAACATGCTATAAAAACCTGAATGTCTGCAATAAAGCAATCACCACCACAGAAATCACAACTATCATGTACCACAGGAAGGGAGCAAGAGTCCTCGTGAGGAACACCAATAAATCTGTAAATTCCTACGGTCAGGCCTGTCTCATCCTGAAAGCAAAATACCAGGGATTTGTTAGGAGGAGTTCAAAAGTGCTTTTCTGCAATGGATCCTTCCCATGCTGTAAGGGAAGGCAAAAATTTGTTACTCTCCCTGTTATCTAGCCTGGGGGAGATTTCCCTTCTGATCCCAAATTAGATCATCAGTTTAATGTTCAGTGCATGAGCAGCCATACCAATTAGATCCTGAGAAGCTGTAATAATGCCAGCAGCAGCAGAGCAGCCTCCTCACACACTGCCTCCACCTGGAGCCAATTTCTGCTGCTTTATAGGAGGCATTAAAGCCTCCAGAAAACGTGATGGACACCCAGGCAGCAGCTATTTTTTCCTTGGCTCCCGCTGGTGCCCAGCAGCCAGCCCAGAGCAGGGATGTCACTGAGCAGGCACCGTGTGAGCCAGGGAGGCAAGAGGGCTCCTGGAAACACCAGCACATCAGCTCTGCAGGGCTCACTCCAAGCTTCCTGCTGCCAGAAGTGCTCCTGTGCCCTGCTGCAGTCCCTGCTGGCACTTTGGGAGCCTCCACTGGAGCCCCTGGGTTTCCTTTGCTCACACTGCCCTCTGTGGAGGTGAGGCCCAGACTCACTGTCGGGAACCTGTCCTTAGATTGTCACTTTTCCCCCTCAATTATGAGTTACTTAAGCCATGTTATTTTCTTTATCCATGTATGTGTAGGGTATCACTACATCCCCTCTAGCTCTTCAGCCTGTTACACTACAGAACACCAGCTCTCTTTTCTTGAAGGAGATTCTCTTTTCCTTAACTACCTTGGAAATCCCACTCTGCACCTATTTCACCTTCCCCTTTTTCTTACCATACCTATGCATGATGGCAATTACAAAACACACTTGGTGCTGCCTGTGGTGCTGATTTTTCCCTAGAATAACCTCTTCTTTATGTCACAGCACTTGACATCTCCCAGGCACCCCCCAGACAAACACTGGCTCCCAAGCTGGTCCTCATCTTCCCCCTGCAATTGGTACCTGCCTGTGACCTCACAGAGCTTTAGGCCTCGGCCTCTGGTGCTTTTAACCTCCTTTAAAATGCAGTGCTGCTCTTACAACTCTATCAGGCCAGCTCACATTTGCAGTTGTGCAGAAAAATCTCTCCTCTGTAATGCCAATATCCCAGATTTTGCATGGCGGCGTGCGTAAGGAGCGCGTTCAGAGCAGGATTATTCTCTTCAAATTAAGGCTTCTGTGCTGGGAACTGCAGTGTCTTAGACAGATTCCCTTGTGGCCAATGAGGCAAACACATAATCCCAGGGCTCAGTGCATCCCACAGGAGGAGCAGTGGAATCTCCCAAGAAGTGCTCCCTGCTCTCCACTGCAATGGTGATGTTGATCAGTTTGGGCACAGACAGCTTTGTTTACCTGGGGGATTCATTTTGCCTTTATTTTTTTAGGTGACACAGATTGTATCCCTAGTTCTTTTTTTCCCCCTAGGTTGCTAAACCCAGCAACAACAGAATCAGTCCCAAAAGCAAATTTGAGGACAACTAGAAATATCTGGTGTCCATTGGGAGAATTCTCCCTTCTGTGTTACTTGCCACAGTCTCCTTGCAAGCCTGTTCTTTAGTCAGTTTGCAATCTATTTATCCCCATGATAATCAATAAAATAAAGTAAATCTGCAACGCAGGTTGATGCAGAAGGTCTCCCTGCTCCACTGCCTTTGTGCTGTCTCCAGTGACAGATATTTAGGGAAGAACAAAGGGGTGGGCAGAGGGTGATTCTGCTCCTGTGCTCCCCTTGTCACACCAGTACTGCAGCAGCAGTCTGGGGACTTCCCAGTCAGGGACTGCTCTAAAACCATCCTGTCACTAACAGGAATGGATGTTTCTGCTCTGGATCCATGCAATTCCCAATTTTGGCCTTCTCAATGTTCCCTGGCAGGGAGCTCTGCAGGAAGGAGGACTTATTTTGGTCAGTTATGCCATTTTGTCCTTAAATCATGGAAGCAGTTAATGGTGTGTGTTGCCTGAGCTCTGTCATTGCCACTTGATCCCCACCAATGTCACATCTCTCTGCCCTGGGCCTTCCTTGCAGCCTGGAGCTCAGGCTCAGGCTGTCCAGTGCTCCCCAGAGTGGGAGCCTGCCTGCCTCTCTCTCTGTCCTTACCATCCTCCCCACTCTCTGCAGCTCTCTGCAAAGAATTTTCACTGGGACATTCCAGCAAATGGGGTTTTTTTGCAAATCCACAGAGACTGGATCTAATCCATTACCCTTGTCTGAGAAGTGATTCATCTTGGTAAAAGATATGCCTTTATAAAACCCATACCTTTGATAAAACCTATTTGTTGCCGTGCTGTGAGTGCTTTCTCTGAAAACTGTCCCAAAATTCCTGGGTCAAGCGGCCTGGACAATTCTTTTTTCCACTTTTCTTTAAATACAGTGATGTACAGATTCTTCCAAACCTGCATTTTCATGTACCAATTATTTCAACATCCTCAGATGGAGATTATCCTGGCCTCCTGGGTTCAGTTTCTCTGGCACTGGGAATTTTATCTTTAATATAGAGCTCTACCTCCTCCATTCCTTTTACCACTCTTTCCTTCCTAACAATTTATAACCAGCAATTTTTACATTCCAGTCATGTGAATAAACCTGCCAGGTTTCAGTCATGCCAATTATATTGTATTTCTCATAATCCAGCAAGAATTCCCAAGCCCTCTTGCTTTAATTATATGCTCACAAGGTACTTCTCCCCAGCCCCTGTCTGGGCAGCCACCTGTGGTGAATCACTGTGATGTGTGATTATCACAGGGGGGTGGGGACAGAGGTGTTGCAGAGCCACTCTGCAGCTGTGACAGGGCAAATTCTGCTCTTTATATGGCACAGATTTATCCTTTCTGCAGGATAAACCCCTCTCCTCCTCCTCAAGGTGCATTCAGTGCCCACACTTCTGGCCCATTTTGACACATCCTTGCATCCCATCTGAACTCCACTCTGCCATTCACTCCTTCAGGAGTGCTGAGGAACAAGTGGCACAGAGCTCACAAGGAGCTACAGGCCCCTTGCCCTCCAAGAAACTCAGTCCAAACCCACAAAAGAAGCCATGCACACCCATTCCTGGTGTCCTGATTTCTGGGGAGCATCCTTGTTTATTTAATGGGACAGTACTCTGAAAAGGCAGCTGGGAACTGCTCTTCCCCTCTGGCTGTGGATGTTTATACTGAGCTTGTCTGTTCCCTGGCAGCTAAAGGAAGCTCTGAGTTCATCTTTTTTTCTATTAACATCAAAGCAAACACACAATTGAGCAAAACTGGCTGTCTTGTTGTTGCTTCCCAGCTCTCAAACTCCCCTGTTAGGATTTGATATGCCACCTTGCCTACTTGATGTGTTAATTTTTTCATGGCTTGTGTGCTCCTGAGTCATGGAATCCACCAGCTGGTTCAGCAGCTGTGGTGCCTTGTGAGGTGCCTTGTGGTGCCCAAGCACAGACCTGGACTGGGTGTGCCACAAGATACATGCTCAAAGTCACATTTAAAAGAAATTAAAGGTTGGTGAGCTTGGCTCTGAGACATCTGACCATGGCCAAGGATTCACAGCCCAGGAGGAGTCCCAGGTGCAGCCTGGGAGGGCAGGACAGGGCTCATGAGCAGCACACTGCAGAGCTTTATCTTCAGCCCCTTCTGAGGCTGGGTGTGCTGCTCCTACAGAAGGCACCTCCACCTGGGTGGGATCCAAAGCACTGAACCCCCTCTGAAAGGGAGAACCTTGTCCTCCTTCTGGTAGACTGGCATTCAGCACAGTTTTGAGTCAGAAATTGTGCTAAATAATTACAGGACTCCCCCAGCAATGAAATAGAAACGCTCCAGTCCCTCTTTTCCCGGAGGGAATTCACAATTCTGTTTCTCAGGTACTAAATGCTTTTTGAATTCTTGAGCTGTCCTAGACATGCTGGATAAAAATAAACTCCAGATTCACAAATTATTTCAGAAATAATCACAGCATTCAATCTCTGTTAGAGCTGTCAGGGGAAGGCAGAAACTGGCACCAAGAGGCAGGCACGCTCCGCTGGGCTCTGCACAGAGGGGATGGCATGCTGCTTGCACCTCAGCCTCTGGAATCTAAATGCACATTGCAGATGAACAGGGCCAAGGAGGAGACACTCAAAAATTTGTTTGCTTGCTGTCTAAATGTCATTTTAAGGTGTGAGTGAGTGCCAGCCCCTCCAGCCAGCTGGGAGCCCTGGAATCCTGTTCCCTGCAGCACCAACCTGCTGGGAGCTGCTCCTGTTGGCACTACAAGATCTGCTGTGGTGCAGCTGCACCTGTGCAGGGAGCAGGAAGTTTGGACAGTATGGTTGGAGGAGAGAGAAATCAAAAGCCTGATGGCTGGAGGAAGAATGTGGCTCCTAGCTGTGGAAGTTTGGAGGCTCTGGAGAGTTTTGGCAGTACCACAATCACACAGAGAGTTCCTGGCATTCACGTGGGCCCAGTGGGATCCAGCACAGAATGCCAGAGGACCCTGTGTGGGCAGGGACCCACAAGGACCATCAAACCCAGCTCCTGGCCCTGCACAGACACCCCAGCTATCCCAGCCTGTGCCTGAGAGTGTTGTTCAGACAGCCCTGCAGCTCTGGCAGCCTCGGGGCCGTGCCCATTCCCTGGGGAGCCTGTTCCAGTGCCCAAACACCCTCTGGGGGAAGAACCTTTTCCCAATATCCAGCCTAAACCTGCCCCTGCACAAGTTCAGGCCATTCCTTTGGGTCCTGTCACTGGACACAACAGAGGAGATCAGTGCCTGACCCTCCGCTTCCCCTCATGAGGAAGTTGTAGACTGTGATGAGGGCTCCTCTCCTGTTGCTTAAATTCAGACATCAATGAGGCAGGGAGCAATCGGGGAGGGGATGGGAGGTGTGGGAATGGTGCTGACCTCTGGCCATATGTTCTGCTGACAAAGTGTGAGGCTGTGAGTGACTGTGGAAGGGACTTTGCCTGGAGCAAGGCTGCTGCTGCTGCAGTCACCTCAGTGTGCTGCTGGTAAAACTTGGAGAAAGATGCCACTGACAGTGTATAGTGCATTTCAGCTGGGGATTTGGACTAATTTGATACACCACTACTTAACAGCATTAATACAGTGCTATTTAACACACCCCCATGAGTGTGTGACTTGTGATGCCTGCAGGACTGGGGTCAGCAGGTGTGGGATGAGCCTCTGGGCTGGGCTCCTCCCAGACAGATTGAGTGGGGGCTGTCTGTGCAAGCACAGTCCCTGTGCTGCTGGCTTGGGGCTGGCTGGAGCCTCTCTGCCCTGCAGCTCAGATAGAATGATCATCACTCAGCCTGCAAAAGGCCATGACAACACTCTGACAGTCTGGGATTACAGACCCATCAGTCTGAGCAGGGAGCTGTCGGGTATTTGATGTTGGCACTATTAGGGACAAATTTAGCCCCATGTCCATGACATTGTTCCTGTCCTCAGCAGCAGCAGATGTGGTAAATCTGAAAGAGGCAGCTGTCTGTCTCAGCCAGTGCATCCCTGCACCTGCGTGGGCTATCTCCAGAGGCTGGTCACTCCTGCTCTGCTAACTGAGGAGTGCTTTCCCTCAGGTTGGTGTTTCAAACAAGAGGAAACACTCACTGAGCTGCTGTGGGGGCGTGGGGAGGGAGAAGCAAACCCTTCTCTCTTGCTTTCACCATAACTTTTTAAAGCTGGCTTCCAACTCTCTCCTGAAATCACCCACTACAGCACAGCTTTGTTTACCCGCTACAGAATAGATCACTGTGTTTCTCTTCTCCCACAGATAACTCACTTTTCTGAGTGGGCTAGAGTCACACAGTTACAACTTATCTCACACATAAATTTGGACTTGGAAAGATTTCAGTATCTGCCAGAAATATGGGCATCCTTGATCACGCCAACCCCAGCAAAGATGCTCAAAAAGCCAGAGAGTCTTAGGCTGCTCACTCAGGCTGCTGTGGCCTAAGCTGAGTCCCAAATCAGTTAAGACAAATCATCTTTTTTTTCTGTGTTTTTCTTTCTAATATCAAGAGTGTTGCTTTGGTGCTCTCATTTCAGTCTGGAGCTGTTGCAGTCCCAAGGTTGGAGTTCATGAACTTTCCTTTTCTTACATTAAATTGAGTTTTAATGAGCAACTAAATCTGCAAGTACTCTCCTCAGAAACACCTGGGAGAATACACGAGCCCTTGGGATGAAACAGGCTGTGAGCACTTCCCCAGGTTTGCCCCATTTAATAGTACATTCTCACAGATGATTCTGCCAGGATCCCCTAAACTTCCCATTACCAGAGAGGTTGTGTTCTCAGAGACACAACACATCCATGGTTAACTGTTCCTCTCTCCCAGCAGTGAAGGATCAATCAACTCCCCAGATTACTCCCTGGGCAATGGCAGGATGGGATGGGAACAGCCCAGTGAGGAACAAGTATCTACAACCCATCATCTCATACCGTGTCACATTTGTAAACTTTATTTTTCAGTCACATAATCTGGAAAAGAGCTCTCTCAAAAGCAGAGTGTGGATGTTAGCTCTAGCAGACAGCTCTGGGAGCAGGGGCTGTCAGTTTGCATCTGCTGAGATTTAAATCGGTCCCAGGGCAGCTGCCTGCCATCCACCCTCCAGTGTTTTATTTCTTGGGAAGTGCCAGGCTACAGCAGAGCAAATGAATGCACTGATAAGCTGGAGAGATGTCTGTTTGAGTGGTTCCCAACAAGTAAATGGCTGAGCAGGGAACTGAAATGAGCTTTCCGGTGCCCAGTTGTGCCCTTTAACTGCACTTCTCCATTCAATAAACACACTCCAGGGAGGGCTGGCGGGTGGTCATTGACCTCAGGGAGAGCAGAAAAGAGACAGCCTGGGCTCCAGCTGGTAAAAGCCGTGACCTTTGTGCTCTCCCGGCCATCCAGCGCACTGTCCCGGGGGTGCCTGCTGTCAGATGCCAGACCCTCCTCACCAAGCACGGCCGCTGCCCGGGCGCTCCGGGGGAAGCGCTGCTCGGGAGGGAGGGAGGCACACGCCGCTGCTCCGGGGCTCAGCTGGCTGGGCTGGAGAGCTCCGACCCTGCAGCAGCCAGCGGGTAAACAAGCAAATCCCCGCTCTCGCGGGGAACAGGTTGCTTTTCGACAAAGAACTGTTAAAACCCTGCCTGTCTCCGCAGGGCGAATCTGCTCTCAGACGCGGCACAGCGCGGCTGGCCCGCTGCTCATCACACCGAGGCGAACACAAAGCGACACAGGCTGCGAGGAAGTTGTTTTATACTTACCAGCAGCATTGATGTTTTCCTCACAGGAGTACCAGATCCCAGTGTGGAAATACCTGAAAAGGAAGCGGTCATCTCCCGTCTCCCAGCTGTAATGAACCACATTCTGGTTCGTCCCATTTGCAGTCTCATTCCCGCCGTAGTTGAGGCAGTTTGTCTTCTTCTCTTTCCCACAGCTCGGCTTGGGGACCCTCTGTGTGCCCTCACACCAGTGGGTCGTGATAAAAGCTGTTGTAGAGAAGAGGAGAGCCATCAGATTCAGACTCACTGCTAGCAGGGCTCTGCATCTTCGATTTGTCTTCATGGTAAATCCGCCCTCCCTCCCCCTCCTGCTGAGAGAAGAAGTCAAAGGGGTTTGTTTTATTTGGGAGGGGGGGGGTTTGCAAAGCCTCTCACGATTCAGAATCCAGTTGTCCAGGCATCAAAACTCTCAGCTTCTTCCAATCTGCTGTCGAAGCGGCGAAGGAAGCTCTGCAGCCAGACTCCCATTCTTCCCCTTCTCTTGAAACGCTGCCTTTGTGGGTTAGAGCAGCAGCTGCCGGCGCGGCAGCGGCAGCGGGGCCGGGGATCTCTCGCAGCCGCGGAGCTTCAGCGCGCTGAGGGCAGCGGAGCGGCTCTGCCTCCCGAGGAGCACCAGCGGCGAGTGAACATCTGCTCGGGTACCACTCATCATCCTCCCGAGGGGCTCCGCAGCCTCCTCCGCTGGGAGACACCTGCAGGCTGCCAGGCTCGCTGTCCCCTGCTCCCGTAGGATGGGCAGGAGCGGCTCAGCGTGCGGCAGGAGGAGGCAGGGACAGCTGCCACCCGCTGCCACCGTGCCCGGCACCGCTCGGAGCCCACTGCAGCACGCCGGGCTGGGGGAGGCGTCACGGCTCAGTCCCGACAAGAATTATTATTATGATGATGATGTGGAGATGTGGAAGGCATTTTTCATATGCCACAGGGTAGAGATTCGTCCAGGAGGAGGAGGAGGAGGGATGGAGTGGTACTTTAGCGTTTCTGCTCTGAGCTACAGAGTTGTAAATCCAGGGGTTGATTCTGCTTTCAGCACAATGGTGTAAATCTCTTTCTTCAGACGCTTGCTCTGGCAGCCCCAGAGGAATTTAGATGTGAAAGTGTGTGATGTGTGAAACCCACATCTTGCACAACACCAAGTGGAGCCCCTTTCCTGGGCTTTTATTCCCAGACACGGCACTTGCAGATGTTTTGGTTGAAGTGCGTCTGGAGGAAATTTTGTAGGTCCTGCTTTGTGCAGACGGACAGAACTAATTAGAGCAAACCCTGAGCTCTACTCACCAGATGGCAATGCTGAGAGCAGGGAGTGCTTAATTCTCAATATCCCATTTCCAAAGAGGAGTGTATTGTCCTCTCACGATGTCCAGCTGGCTTGTAGAGTTTCTGACTCCTTTGCACATTGCTCAGAGCTCTGTGGTGAGCACTGAGTGCTGTGAGGAGCAGGGAACCTGATGGTGGTGGAGGCACAACCCATGAGACCCCAACACTGAGGCTGGCCACACTTGTCACACGAGTTCTGTCCCTTGGTAGATGAATGCAATTTTCTGTGGTGAAGAAGCTGCTTGTGCCCTCTGAGTGGTGTTTCCAGTTTGGACTCCCTGCAAGGGCCCTGGGGACTCTGGTGGCCTCTCAGAGCAGCCCAGCAGTGCTTTCCAGTAAGCCCTGAAGATACCCAGGTAGCCAGGCAGGCTCACCCCACAGACAGGACAGTGCTCATGGAGCCCACGGGCAGAGCTCGTGCTGTGCTGGCTGCCTGCAGGCGTGGCAGGGGGGGCAGCTTCTCCAGCTCCTACAGAAAGCCAGCGAGGATGAGCTGCAGTTTCTCCTTAAGGTTTCCAGGACCTGTTCCTGCCTTCCTGATGCCCCCTCACAGGTAGCCACAGGACTCATTGTGGCTCTTTTTGGTGCCTGTCCCAAATGTCTGAGCTCAATTGTTGAAGAGATTATCCACTGTTTCTGCACTCACTTGGCTTTGGTCATTTTTTGTTATAAACAAACCAGAAAGTTAATAGAAAACTTTGGTGAGAAACCTCACTGGGCTCTGTGAGAACAATTGTGATGGCAGCTCTGCAAGTTTGGTGAAATAACTTTGTACCCCAGAGCCTTTGCCTTGCCTGCTCCTGCCTGTGCCTGATGAGTGCCACCTCCCCAGTGCCAGGTTCCCCCCGTGCTCTGCACTAGCAGAGTGCCTCTCCTTGTCCTGTTGGAATTGCACAGCACCTCTCCCTGTCCCAGCCCTTCCAGCATTACATCTTGCAGCCAAATAATCAGCATTGTTTCCTTTAATTGTCTGCAAGAAATCGAGGTGATAGCTGTTCAGAGGACCACGGGATTGTTGCTTCAATTCTTTTTATGTTGCAGGACATTTACTCAGCGAGGTGTTTGTGGTGTTCCTGTGTTTCTCAGGGTTTTCCACTTGCTAAGAGGAATAAACAAAGCACTTGAAACTTTGTCAGAAAGCCTTCACAAGGAAGCTGATGCTGCTCTTCAGGACCGCCTTTCAAGTGGCTGCCAGCATCTGAATCATCACACTTCTCCAAGTGTGAATACAGGTCTTTACAGCTCTTTTCTCACAAATTTTCTCTTCCCGTTGCCCTGTGGATTGTGTTTGCTGGCCTGCAGCACCAATGCCTGCACACTCTGTGCCCATCTCCCTCAGGGGTGGGCATCCAAGACTTCTGTTATCTGGGATAATTTTGTCCTAAATACTTACATTTAGCTTTTACTCCTAATCCTAATAGATATTTCTATTTCTGTTCCTCCTTATCATCTTCATTCTTGTTTTTCAGGCTGGCAGAGCTCTGTGGAACAGACAGGGTGGCAGTAAATTTAAAAAAAAAGGGCAAAATAAGGCAGAAATTTGGTTTCTTTTGTGATACAGAGCTTTTAGAATCTCAAGCATTTAAAAATACTGATCACAAAGTAAAGTGTGCTCAGTCAGAGAATTTTTTAATATGAATAATTTTCTTTTTCCTAAAGGAAGTCAGTTTTTTTTTTCATTGTTAGACTCCTCTGGCTGCATAAGTTGGGATTACTTGGAAAGAAGGAAACTATTCTGTGCTATGCTCATGCTGTAATACTCCAATGACTTCTCTTTATGTAATCTCTGTTTATCAGATTTGTTGTGTATAAAAATGGAAAGATCATACATATGTTGCAGAAGGCAGTTCAGATGCCTGGATTAGGTAGAATTTATGTGGTTTTATCTTTAATGATAACATAGAAGGGTTTGAATGCTATGGAGAAGTAGTTTTGGGGTTGTGGCTACAAGAATCTTTAAAAACCCTTTTGCAGCAATAACTTTTCTCTGATGTTGTGAGAAAAAATACCTTCACAGCTTATAGATAACCCTTTTTCCTTTAGTATTTCTTATGGGATCAGTGTAAATTGTTATTACTTGGTATTTACTTGTGTGCAAAAAGAGTTTGGCCCAGAGGATTTAAAATAATGACAGCTTTTGCAAAAGGAATCTTTCAATCAGGCTCTGTTTTTCACTAGTGGAAAACAGAGGCACCATTCACTAAAATGAGAGGAAGCCCTACTTTTGGGTGCTCTGGTGCTGATGATGGGGACATGGTGAGCTCAGTCTGGGTGTTTATTTGGAACCAGCAGTGTCAAACACATGGGGTTATATGCTGGATTTAAATCAACATTTTAAACCCCTTGTAGCTTTTATTTAAATTCTCATTTCTTACCGTTCTGTCCTCCTGGGCTTCCTCATGTGTTTGTTTTGTCCTTTTCAGCTGTCACTGGACTGGACTTCCCAGCTTCTCCTGCCACTTTGGACTGGACCCCTCCTGGCAGCTCCTCTTTGCTTTTCCTCAGCACCACAGAGCCACAGGATTCACTTGCTCAATTCATTTGTCTTGCAAACGGCTCAAAATCTCCTTTTCTAGCTGGAATTTTCCTCCTTTGACATAGAGCTCTGCATGGCTCATCTTTTTCCTGTTCTCTTAAATTAATTCATAAATATGACTTATTGTGTGCCCCCAATATGCCTCCTGTCTCCCCTCTGTCCAGCAAAATGGGAAGTTTCTCCTTCCCTCAGTCACTTAACAGGTTTTATTTTTACATTTGGAGAAGAGGGTTGGGATGGAGGTACTGTCCATATTTCCCCCAGACTGTGTTACCCAACAGTGACCAGTTTGTGTTCTCTCCACTCCAGACCCAGGCTCCCTTTTGCCATTTTCACCCTGTTTTTTATCTTTTCCCTGGAGCTGTGACCCAGAGCAGTCTGTGTTCAGCAGTGATGCTTGGCACTCTGAGCACACAGCCTGGGCTGTACAGTCCTGCTCATCTCAGGGATGCTGCTGAGACACCATCCTGATTTTCTCACAGAAATTAAGCCCTCAGCAAAGGGGAACCCCCTGGGCTCCATTTGAAGGTGAGCTGAATATTGACACCACGGGAAATCTTGGTCTGCAGTTTAACTTATGACTTGGAGCGTGTCTTTCATGTGCTTCGCTTGTGGGCATTTAGGCAAGGACAAGAAGATTGCTCAGGAAATTCTCCCTGTTCCTAAACCAACCAGGCAAAAAATGGTTTCTGACAGTACTGAGGCAAAGACCTTTAGTAGTCTTGACAGAAATGAAAGTGGTAAAATAAACTCTTGCCTCTCCCATAAAAATTTCCTTGGTCCAATGTCACTGGGCAGTAGACAGGACATCCCTGAGTGCCCTCTGCAGAGGAGCTGCTCTGGATGTTGTGGTCAGTGGTCAGCACTGCTCATCCTGGCTGGGACAGCAGGGCTGACCCAAACAGGGACTGCAGGCACCTCCTGTGACACACAGGGTCCCTGCAGCCCCTGGCTGTCCCAAAGAGCAGCAGATTCACCATCCAGCTCTGCTCTTTGTGTCACACCCGGGTGGGACTGCCATGCCAGCAGATTTGCACTGATCTGCTATCTGCATTTAATTCTTCCAGCAGCTGGTGGAGAGGAAGGGAGATGAAAAGAAGTGACAGGTCTGAGTCATGTCTTGATTGGTGTCTGGGAGAGCTGAGTGGCTGAGCTGCCTGGAGAGGCAGCCCAAAAGGTCAGGGCTGAGCCAGCACAGCATTCCTGAGGCAATTCCCAACAAGTTATTGATATGTGCCCACCTATGGTGGGAGTGAATGAAGGGTAATGCTATCCTGCTTTTCATCCTGAATTAGACATTTTTCTGTCTTAGAGTTACAAGAATTATTTCCTCACAATTGACAGTTGGATTGGATTAAGATGAAAGTTTAATTAATATTTAGTGCTCTTCGTTAAGGCTAACTTTGATATGTCTAAGGTATTACAAGAAGCTACAGGCCCACTTAAGAAGAACTCTAATAGCAGAACCCACTTCATTCTTTCTTGCTGCAATTAAAGAAGCATTCTTGCACATCAAAGCTTTAATGGCAGCTTGTGAGTCCTTCAGTATTCCTGGGCACCCTGGCTTGGCATGAAAGCAGCCCCAGAGCAAAAGTGGCCACAGCAAACAGAGCAGTGCTGAGAAATGTCAAAGGGTTCATTACCCAAACATGCTCTTTTAGAAGCCAGGCATCTGATTTCCATATTCATATAAAGTTATACATTGTCACATCCCACTGTGCTTTTGGAAGTGCCTAATCCACTAACTACAGATGAATTAATTTATATTACTTACTTGTTGTGTTTTTAAAGACATTTTCCCCCATCTCTTATCAATTTATTTTTAGGCACAGAAGCTAGAACATTTAAATGTCTGTAGTTTTCAGCTTCTGCCTGGCAAAGGAGTAAACTGAGTGCATTTGGTGTCATTTATGTGAAGAATAATGTTGCTTATTTATATGTCCATGTATTTCTTCCCCATAATTAGGATTCATCCATATGTCCAGGCATTTTAAGTGGTAGATTATGATTTGCAGTGGGATTTTAGTTCAGAAAGGAGTGATCAGGGAGATTTGTTTGAGCAAGCTCTGTACGTGGAGCTTCATGTTTCTGTATATTCTCTGCAGAAATTGGACCCTGTGTAAAATGCACTTGGGAAAATAGACTTGAGCAGAGCAGAAAGGAGAGGCTGCTTTTGTACAGGGATGGCTTTTTGGTGGGGCCATGCAGATTTGTAGCAAATGGGTGCACATGGTGTCACTGGGGATGTTTTCCAAGCCAGGGCATCCAGAGCCCCTGGGATGTGCCCATGATCCCATCAGGGCAGTGATGCTGAAGGTGAGGGCAGGGTTTGGAAGGCAGGATGGTCAGGTTGGCTCTGGCAGCTGAATGAAACAGGACACTGCATTTGGTGTACACTGAGAGGGAAGTTATAGAACACAGCAAATTAACCCGTGCAGCCAGCAGGTTTTAAACATTTCAGTAGCAAACCTCAATGTGAGCAGAAATCCCTCCCCCAGGAGCAGAGCAGGAGACAACACAACCAAACTAAAAATCAAGAGATCAATACTGAAAGCAAAACCAAGTGGCAGAGAAGCCTCTCCAGAGCACAGGCAGGTAATTGCAGAACTGTTCCAAGGGGAAGAGAAAAGGTCAGCAGGCGGATGACAGGCGGCTGCACGGAGAGCTCCTGCCTGCCTGGGGACAGCATTTCACAGAGCATCACAGCAACACTGAATGAGTGTGCAAAAGGGACTAAGAAAATGCCAAACTGCCTGGGAAGGCCTGGGTAAGACTGTCCCAAAATGACACAAAGTGTCATGGGGAGAGACATCCTCCAAACTGTGGGACTTTGGAGGCAGCACCAAAGCCAGCAGAGTGTTGGGAACAATGTCAGATTTCACAATGAAGTTGTAGCAGATGGCAGAAGAGGGAGTCAAGGCCAGGACTTGGCAGAAAGAGGGAAAATGTTAGCCATCAGCCTGTCTGGAGAGCAGCAGGAGGGAGGAGATATATGAGCAACCTGGAGGACAAGCAGGACACTCAGCAGAATGAAAGAGCAGCAGAGGGAAGGGAAGGATGGTGCAGTGGAAGGCTGGTCTGGAGATCACAATATGATAAAAACTATAGAGCTGCAGCTGGCTGGGATCAAAGACCCCTCTCACAGGGCTGTGTGAACTCTCTGGCCTCAGCAAAGGGGCAAAAAGAGAGAGCAATCCTTCAAAGGAAAGGTGTTATGAATCTTCTGGGAACTTAAATGGGAATAAAGCTACAGGAGGAAGTTCAGCAGTATGGTACTGCCTGCTCAGCTTGGGAGCTGTATTTCCAGCTTCACAGCTGGTCAGGAATACTTCCTCTTTCCAAACCCTTCCCTGACTGAGTTTTGGATGGGGAAAAGTCCTTTCTGTTCTTGGTATCCTGCGAGGTCTCTGGTAGGGAGCTCTGTCTCTCCACTTGACCTCTAAGGTTGTGTGCATCTTTGAAGAGTTTCCTTTCCTCCAGCAAGGGCTCTGCTGGGAGTGCCCAAACCATTCAGGTTTCACAGAGCCTGCTATTTGTGTGTGTTAATACAACACCCTTAGCAGAGACTGCAGGATTGATTCAGATACAGAGCATTCAGTTGAAATAGTTCTGCCAAATGTGAATTGTTTGGCAGGTAGAATGTATTGACTTAAACCTCTGCTTGGTCTTTAAATAGGCCTCATGTTCTTGATTAATTATAATTTTAATTTATATATGATATTCATAATATTAATTAATATTATAAATAATACAAGATCATATCATATCATATAATATCATATCAATAAATATAAATAATAACCCATGCACTGCAGGAAGCCAAATTAGGGCTCCGTGTGCAGTATTTACTTGGGCAATTTCACTTAACCTTGCGATCTTTTAATTGCTTTGATATCTTGATTTAGTAATTTCTGAATTTTTTTTAATAGTTCAATTTATTGAGAAACACCACAAGACATATGAACTGAGTAATTTTCAGTTTCTGCAGTTTTGCACTGTAATAGCAACAGAATCATCTGTAGGCAAATTCTTTAAACAATAAATATCTGTCTCTGGTTTGGATGGGTATTATTTTTGCAGCAGTTCATTTGCAGTTCCACCTTCACAAGAAACTGAGCTGATTTGCAGTCAAAGTAGTGCTTTTGGTTGCTTCTAGATTTTATAAGAAAAGAGACCATACATAAAGTAATAATGCAGGAAACACCTAAAATGGTAATTTATCAAGTTAAAGATCTCAGTTTGATTGGAGAGGGAAATGCTGGACTGTATAAAAATTGCAAAAAGCAATATACTTCTAATTAAATATACTTCAGAGGAAAAAAATTAACCTATATTCCAGCCAGTTAGTGTCATGGAACAGATAATTGAATTCCTTGCTTTCTTGTCAATGCAGCAAGATGTAATTCTGCTCAAATGCTCAGGTAATCAACAGTTTTTATGCTGATCTTCATAATTTGTTCTTTGAAAAATGATCTAATTATAATTTCTTCTGTTCTTACAAAGTCTTCACCAAAAGGTTGGGTTTTTGGAGTCACATCCCACAGGTGACGTAGCACAAAAACAAAACTCACTCCAAAGACAATGCAGGTTTGTGCTTTATTTCCATGCAACACCTTTTGAGAAGAGTAGAAAAGTTTATTTTGCAAGAAATGGAGCCACTTATTACCTCCTGAAGGGAAAGAACCAGAGCAAAGCTCATCTTTGCACGTCCTTCACTCTGGTGACTGCTCTGGGCCTTCTTTGCAAGGTGGTACCGTGGTGGTGGGAGCAAAATCAGTTCTCAAAGGCAACGTTTGCCCCTCCAAAATTAACTGTGGGACAGCAGGGAAATGGCTCAAGGAGTCAGTGATGGCAGCTAATGCCACCCTGCTCCTGTGCACATGGAGAGCAGGGGAATTGCCCTTGTTCTCTGCCACGATTTTCAGGCTTAACAAAATGCAGCCCTTTCTTCAAAATGAGAAGGTTTACAAGGATTTTCAATCACCTCCTCAAATTTGGCTTCAAGCTGCCATAAAGTGGAATATCCTGATGTAAATTGAGAACAGTCTGCTAAGGTAGCAGTGGCACTTACACAGTTCCCTCCCGTGTCCCCATTGTAAGAATTTTTTCTCGGGTGTTTCCTTTGTTTAATGTTGTCTGTGCAGTTTTCTGCAACAGTTTAACTGCTTTATTGGCAATGAGGAAGGACATAAAATCTGTTATTGCAAGTGAGAAAGAAACATATGCTCCATGCTTAATGTGCAGCTGGAAAAGACACATTAAAATAATTTTTAAAAAGCCCATCACATTCAATGGCCTTTTATTCCCCTTCTTTTCTATAAATCCCTGAACAATTGCTGGTGCTGCCATAGCTGGTTAGAGGGTGGTGCTAATAATGCCAAGATTGTGGGTTTGATCCCCATATGGACTACAGGAGTTGGTTGTCCTGTGGGTGCCTTCCAGCTCAGAATATTGTGATTCTGTGATTCTGATAATGCAGCAGTGTCAGGGGAAGAGATAGAAGAACCTGCTGAGGTCTCTTTGGACCTATGGAATGGACAAACCAGAGGACAATTTCTGCATGGGGACACCCCTGTGGGGTGTTTAGAAATCAAGGCACTGAGCTCATCTGAATCAATGGGGTATAAAATAAGGATAAATGTGGGGCACACAAGCTCCCTAAACCAGCCCCACTGCCAAGACCTCTGTGATGTGGAGCTGCTCTTGAAAATTCCCACCCTGGGCAAAGCTGTGTAAAGGGATGTTTGCCCAAGAGCCCCTGGCCCTGCAGGGAGCTGAGGGTGTGTGCTGTCTGTGCTCCCCAAACACTCTGCAGCTCCCTGCCACCATCACTCACTGCCTGCCCCACCTTGGCTCAGGGAGGGTGAGTCCCTTCCCATCCCAGCCCATGGAAATGCCCTTTTCCTCTCTGCTTCCAAACCATCTCCAGGCCCAGCACCTCACGGGTGCTTGCAGCCAGGCATTTCCCAGCTCATTATCAACACACTAATAATGAACGCTGAGCCTGCAATGCCCAGACCTGCACGGATTTTCTCTCTCTGTAATTTGCTCAATATCCAGCAATATCAATCTTGCAGTTCACCACCAAAGCCCTGCAGTCCAATATCGTCCAGACAGAAGCCAATGAACCAGGAATAAGCCGAGCGAGTGGGCTGCACCACGAGGGTGAGGTGCTGGCCAGGAGGCAGGGGGAGCATCGCCTCCCCAGGTCACAGGTACACAGTCCTGAGCCCCTTCTGCTTTCCCACGGTGCTTTGTTGCCACCCCATGGCCTCACACAAGGCTGCAAGAATGAAACTGGAAAAGGTACGTTCTTCGAGCTGTCTCACATTTCATTAAAACCATGGAGAGCTTTTGAAAAAAAGCTTCTCAGATCAATGTCTTTTCATGCCCTGCTGACACCAGTCTGTGCATAATAGGTGATAAATTACTTTTTTCCAATGTGGCAGCCATAATTGCAATATACACAACACCTGTATTTTATTTGTATTTAGAAGGAATTTCTCTTGTCTTTTGCAATTTCCTTCCTGAAGAAGACAAGATAGCCGGAAGTTGATGGTATTGTCAGGCCTGGCACAGTCACTAAATGGTGATGCTGTGATGCTTGATCCACCCAGCCTGATTTTCCTCTGTTTGCCAAGACAAGCACTGCATTTTTCCCTCACTCTGGCCCTCCTGACTGCAGCAACACATCCTTGTGTGAAATAATCTCTGTCCTGCTTCAGGTGTGGTGTTGAACCACAGGGAAATCCAGCAGGCACCCTGGACAGCCCTGACCACTATTCACACATCTTTTATTCTCTTTTCCCATTTCTTTTTCTGTTTCCGGAGCCTCTGTCTTTTCCCAATCTTTCTCCACTTCAGTCCTCTCTCATTTAAACAATTCACCCCTGATTTTCTTCACTCTAAAAGTTCTGCTTTTTCCTTCATGTGATCACAGCTTTTGCATTTTTGACACCCTGGCTAGGTGATATTGGAGCTGTGCAGTGTCAGTGATGCTGCTGGTCTTGCAGAGCTCTGCTCCCCAGGAGGTTCCCAGAGCTCCCTCCAACCCCTTCTGAAATCTGGCTGTTTCCCACATCACTCCTTCCAGAGCACTGCTGAAAGCCAGGCACCCCTCACAGTACTGTCTGCAAGTTTTGGTGGCACCAACACTGTGACCTGTCACATGCACAGGTGAGGATGTGACATCCACTCACTGCCAACACCCTTTCCAAAGAATGCAGCCTCACTTCAGGGTCTGGGTTCTTTCCCTGGTCATTCCAGCTGCTTTAGCCATGGAAGAAGCTCCTAGTGAGGCAAAAACACCGAGGCTGAAAGGATTTGGAGCTGAAGGGCTGGGCTCTCTGTGGATTGCTCTGTGAGCTGTGCCTTGGGAGCACCAGCGTGGCTGAACAAGGGAGGGTGGGTCACCCCAAGGCTGCTCCTGGGTCAGGATGTGCAGGGGAAGGACAGAACTGGCAGCTGTCACCTTCACTTGCTTTTGATGGGGATGGGTGAAGATGCTCCAAAGGGGCTCTTTGTCTTCTGGGGAGCTCTAAAGTGTTTTTTGAATCCACAGCTGGAGAACTTCTTCTGAGGGCATCACAACCACCCTCAGGTCACATTGCTCAGCTTCCTCAGTGGCCCGCAGGATCAGCTGGGTGGGGGGCTCTGATTCTTTCTGGAAAACAGAGGCACCCACTCAAACACCCTCAGGCAGCTGAGTTAGTCTGCTTGTCCCTTTCCCCACAAAGTGTTCCCCTCCTCCTTCCTGCCACAGCTGCCCAGAGAACCCACAGCCACAGAAGCTGCATTCTCACCTGAACTAGACATTTAAACATATTCCTGAGCAGTTTTTGTTTGATTTCTCCTTGGCAGGGGAAGCTCAGAGGGGGTAGCAGGGGACGTGGAGCAGTGCTGGCAGTGGCACAGCTGCTTGGTTCAGGGAGCAGCTGCTCGGGCAGGGTCAGTCCCTGCCTCCCAAGCCATTTCCCCAGAAGCACCAGGAGCATTTCCCTGTCCAGGGCTCTGGGCCAAAGGCAGTGACAGCTGAGCAGCCAGTTCAGGGCTGCTGGATCCCTGCACTCAGCTCCTCACCCTGGAATGGGCAAGGTTTCCTGGGAATCTGCTGTTTCTGCCTGCCCCATGCTCCTGTGAGTAACCAGCACGCTAAAAACCAATAAAGCACAGTAAAAAAAGTTACCAGTGTGTCTGGCAGGACAGCAACGGGGCAGCAGGAATACTGGAAGATTTTACTTATTTTCCATGTCAGGAGAGGCAGGGTTACAGCTGCCACAGCAAAGCCAGCAGAGGAGAAGGGGACAGTAACCAGCCACATGGATTTGTCACCTGGAAATGACAGCAAAACTTCTCAGAGACACTGCAGGGCCCAAGCACTCACTGCAGGCAGCCTGAGCCCTGTGTGGCTGCCCTTCCACCCTCCCTGGCAAGCTCCAGTGCAGGGTGGGGGCTGCACTGCTGAGTTTTCCTGGTTTCATCTCTCCCAAGGAACAGTGGCCCCACACATTTGCGAAGAAGGCAGGAGATTGGGGCTGGAAACAAAAGGAAGAGCTTTGGGCATGACTGCAGCAGGGAAGGCTGGCTCTTACCCTGAGCCCTCACACACTGCGTGGGGCTGAAGCTGCTGCTCCTGTTGATGGCCTGGACGTGTGCCTGGGCTCTCACACAGTACTCAGCTCCTGCCTCCATGGTGCCCAGGTGGGCCATGGAGCTCCCCTCCTTCAGCACCTTCTGCTGCACCTGCCACAGGCCCAGAACACAAAGCATCAGGGCACAGGGCAAGGCTCTGGCACCCAACAGCAGCCCTGCCACTGGTGCCTTAAGGAACCTAGAAATGGAACAACACACACTTTTGAGATGATGTTAGTGTAGGAGGTAATATAAAGGCTGATCTTTATTGGAGACCTCCAGGGGCAGATATGGAAAATGTCCACAAAAGCCCAGCCCTCCACGGGGTGTAATACAGATTTAGAAGCTTAGAAATTGGCATAAGTGACAAAAAGCACCAATCAGGAGCACAAGTGGTGATGCTATTTCCCCCCAATTCAAGCCTCTTTTAAATCCTCCCCCCTTAAATGAAGCTGAACTTTGTTGATGAAAATGTTTCTCAAAGAGCTGCTTTTCAACCTTGGATTCTAAGAAGAACCAAGACAGGATAGGGGCTTTGGAATGTGTTTTGTCTTTCTGCCTATCAGGGCAGGGAAAAGTACTGGGAAAAGCAGCTAGGAATGCAATGATAGGCTACAGAGCTCCAAATTCATGTGTAAAGAATACAGGGAGTATAGGAAAGAAAAAAACCAAAAAATCATCCAGCATCACCGTGCTGCTTGCCTGGAGAGAAAAGGAGAGAGCAGCAGGAGGTGCCTGAGGGCTGTGTGAGCAGAACAAAAGAGGAACAAAAGCAGCAAACAAGAAAGCACAGTGCAGTGCAGCATGAGCCCAGCCCCAGCTGGAAGGGCAGGAGGGGATGGAAGGAAGAAGCTGTAAGCCAAAGAATCACAGTGATGATGCTGGGCCACAACAGCAGAGCAGAACCTGTACCCTGCTAGGAGGGGAATGGCTGGGGTCTTGACTGAGCTGAGGTTTTGTCTGGGTGTGATGGATGCCAAAATCATCACCATGGTGTGATAGGGGTGTGAGAGCTGTGCCAGGGAGTCAGAGAGGAGATGGACTGGGCTGGTGAGGGCTGAGTGAATTTGGTGTGTGCACCTGTAACACCCCAGCAAAGCTTGAACAGCCTGTGACCAGCAGTACATTATTTAATCTGCATTCACTGCTAGCAGAATGAGTTTGCTGTTTCCTGTGTCCCCAGCCATGAGGGGATGGGTAACAGCTCCCCAACTGCTCCTCTTTCTGTGCTGCAGATGCAGAGCCTGCTCTCACAGAAGGCCTGATCAGCCTCCAGCTCCACACACATATGGACAGCTCCAGCAAGCCAGGAGGGCTCTCCTGGCAGGGCACGTCCTTCCCACCATCAAAACAACCTTCTCCACTGAAACATCATATGGAGAGCCATTAGTCTGGACAGATTTCAAGGATAAAATTAGGTCTATGACTACCTGAGGTGACCTCTTGCAAAAACATTAAATGAGACATGCCAAATTTAACAATAATTAAAAAAAATAAGAAGTGTCCTAGCACAGGACTTGTATTGACCAGCAATACTAATGTTTGGAATAGTCCAGTTGGTGGAAAGTATCTGAAATCTGGAATTAATGTTTAGGTGATTAAGATCACGTGCTGAAGAAGAGTAAATATTTTATTCATAAACCACAATCAGATAAAAATCTATTGATTGTTTTTAAGGTGTCAGAAAACCCATGGATGAGGTTGATGTCATTTACTTGGATTTCACAGTGGGCAGTGCTGCTCCTGATGCCTCCTTATGGACTAAAGACCTTTGTAGGAGTAAATTGCTAATTGAGAGTGGCAGGAAATCATGGTGGGGAGTCACATATTAGTAGAGGTGATCAGGAAGAAAAATGAAAACTGATATATGCTAGTGCTACTAAAAACCCACTTCACAATAGTAAAGGTGACAGACAACTGTGAAGAACAGCAGGAGGGTCTTGTAATAAAGCAACAAATGCAACTCCACACAGACAATTGTGGAATTATGCTCATGAGATTTTTTTCTCCTACATTTTCACAGCATCCTCCATCAGAAACAGGAACCTGGGGTTCAGGTTTCATGGGACAGTCAGCTCTGTGATAGTCACATTAACAGGTGCTGGAGAGACAAGGGAGTGGGAAGACCTGTTTTGTTTTATGGTGCTAACACAAAATGTTCCTGCACCTTGGACTGTGCAGGTTTCCCCCTGGTAAAGCCAAAAATAGCTGTGAGGGCTTCCACAGGGAACAGCCAAGCAGCCTGGGAATCCTTGGCCTGGAAAAAGATACAGGATATAAAACTAACAGAGTGGTAGGGAAAGTGAATGGGGAATAATTGCTCTCTCTCTCATCCCCAAATCAAGGCTGAGACTGCAGAATTCCTCATTGCAGGAAGCTGTGCAAGATAGAAGTTTACACAGATTGAAAACCAGAACAGATAAATTAATGGAACAAAAAAATCCATCAAAGAATACTAATGTTGCAATTTTTGGCTCAGAAAACTGAGAAAAGTTAGTCAACACCCCAGTGTGACACCTTAATCACGGTCTGAGGAAGCCAAATGATGCTCAGAGGGAGAAGTCAGCACAAACACCTTTGGTTCCTGACTTCTGGTTTCTATCTGTAAATGAGGTATGTGAGGGGATTCCTTTTTCCAGAGAAGGAAATGTGGAAAGAACAGACAGGTTTCTCCTTGATGACCCCACAGCAACCCCCTGCTATGTGCAGGTAGCACAAACCCTCTCCAGGCAGGTCCTTCAGCCCCTCAGCAGGAGCTGGGGCTGGCAGACAGGTTCTGGGCAGTGTCTGTGTGCACCTCTGTGTTATTGCCCAAACCTGAGGCTCAAACTCACCCTGCTCTCCTGGCCCTTCCTCCAGTAGAGTACCTGGAACTGGAAGGAGGGTCCCATGTCTGCCAGCTCCACCAGTAAATGGTGCCCATCTGCCAGGACCCTCAGCAGGGGTGGGGTCAGGGAAGCTGCCAACACAGAGACCACCATCAGCACCCAGAGACAGCCCTCAAATCCCCCCTTTGGCCCAGACAGGAGAGGAGGAGAAGCTGCCATCACCAGTGGAATAACATTCATCTGCTGGAGCAGCTGGTTGCTCCAGGGGGGCAGAAACTTCTCTCTGCTCTTCCTCCCTTTGCATCTAAATTCCAAATACAGGAGCAGGTTCTCAGCAGGACAAGGACCTGGCATTGCAAACGAGAGTTTGGCAGCAGCTGAGCTGCACAGAACTTGAAAGGCTTTGAATTTTCTCCAGTGGAGGAGCTGCCTGGCCCGAGGGTCCCACGTGAACGACTGCAGCAGAACCAGCTGGGCCACAGGAGCTGGGACAGCAGCTCAGGTCAGCTCCTGTGCTCCTGGGCACCAGCTCAGCTCTGACACACAGAGCAGGAGCTGAGAATCCACTGCTTTTCATGGCAATTCTGGCAGCTACTCAAAGGTGAAGGAAAAAAACCATTATGAGCCTCAGGGTAATTTGCATGAATCCTGATTTTCTTTCAGTGTCTGCACGGCTTTAGACAGACTTGGGCTGGTGATCTGCTGTGACTCCAGGTTTTGCAAATGCGTGCAAGTAAATCTTGAGGCGATTTGCTTCCTGCTTACTTTGATATTCAAAGCTTGGTTTTGTGTGGGATTCTGCTGTGAGGAATGTTAGTGAAATAATGAGAATCAATCGAGCATAGATGGAACTGCACTGTACATTTATGAACTGGGACGTTCGAGGCACTACAGAGATCATGTTTGCACTCTTTATCTGTGCCATTATTCACACTTATCTCTGCCATTTTTTACCACTCTGCTGCAGCTGAAACCAGTTTCCAGCTCTTTGCTTTCAAGAAAGGAAGGAGGGTGATGCATAGTGCCATATTCTTAATAGAATTTGCTCTTACATCCAGTGAATTGCCACTAATACTGAGCAATATGACAACATAAAATCCAAGCATGTACATGATGAGTGTGCCACAAATGGGAGGCCTGGAAATCTGCTTTGTACTTTTAAATGAAAAGCTAGGAAAAAAAAAAAAAGTGAAGATCTCCTTAGCACCACATTTTAAAATTCAAAAATCTGATATAATTTGGAGGTTAAAAACAAATATTGTGCCAATGTACTAACAAAAGGAAATTGCAAGATGCAGCTGCTAAACAAACAGGAACATTTTTATTTAGCTCTGTGCTGGCACACTGGATACCAACCAACTGTTTGAATGTTGATAAGCAAAGAAAGAAGACTGGCTGAATTGTTGGCTTCAGGAAGATCTTTTCAAAGTGTTTTCCATGTGTTATCATACTCCATGTGCCTCTGCCCCTGGGGCTGTGCAGTCTGGAGGAGTCATGGGCTGTGCTCCTGCCCTGAGTGCCTGTGAGCCCCTTCCAGGATCTGTGGGCTGTGTCTGAATCCCTCTCACACTCAGAAGAGCCAGGTTTCCTGAGAGGTTTGAAAGCAGAGCAGTAAAAATGCACAAGGACAAGAACTTACAGCGGTTTTTCTTTCTCTTTTAAACATTTGTCATATTCACATTGAATCCCAGTGCAAGCTGTACCCTCTGAGCTGGCACAGTTTAGTCAGAAGACAGTTTTGGGGTCCCTAAGACACAAATACCTCACAGAACCATGAGAAAGCTGCTGCTTTTGTTCCTGTCAGCCTCAGGAATGTCCTTCCTCTGTCTCTGCCTGACAGTGAGGCCTGAGCCTCTGTCTCTGCCTCCACAGCTGCTGGGAAAGGGAAGGATTTTTCATCTAAAGCACCGTCCAGACTGTGCTTCCACACAGAGACACATTCACCAGCTTGGGTGGCACTTCTCATGCTGCTGCTTTGACCAAGACCTCTGTGTCAGTGAGGCCTGCTCCCTCATGAAATAGTGAATAACCTTCAAAAATGGATGAATTTTTGACATTGGGTCAGTTCTGTTTTAGGACAGACAATTTCTTGCCTGGCTGAAGCTGATGGATGCTGCCCATCCCAGTCTGAGAGTTGCAGTCTAGCAGTGACCTCAGCAGAGCTTCCCCACCACAGTTCTTGTTGCTGAAAGCACTTGAACACATGGCAGAGAACAGAGGAAATGATTCCAGAGAAATCCTGGAAAGATTATGCTCATTTTAGGCTGCAGCATGATCCTTGAGTTGAGCTGGGCCTCAGGCTTTGCAGGACTTGGAAGGGCAGGGATAAAACATCCTGCATTGCAGGGATGGAATGAATGCTGTGGGTTCTGTTTTTCTCTCCCCTTCTGAGGTTCCTTCATGGAGCTGGCACCATGGGAGGAGGGAACCATGCCTGGAGGGAGTGGGATTCCAGGACAGCAGGAGGCAGACTGAGGGTGACAGGGCTGTGTTCAGGGTGAAAGCTCCTATGGGATCAGGCTCTGAACCCATTAGAAGTGACTGCATGGCTTGGATTAAATGACAGCAAGCCTAGTTGATCAGAAATCTTTGAATTTAAGGGCAAGAATGACCAACCTGCGAAAACAAATTCCTGCAGGCATCCTGCCTCCTTTGAAACCCTTGAAATTCAAGCCCAGATGAATTTGGCTCTGCCTTGGGACAAACTCCTGTCCAAGAGCATTGTGTGAGAAGGGAAACCCCCCAGCCCAGCATGAGAGGAGATGAGAAGCAGGGTGTGCTCCGTGCACATCTGGGCTCTGTGTGCCACACCCTGGGCACAAACAGGAACCCCTCGACACCCAGCTGGGAGAATTTAACACAAAAAATGGAATTTATGAGCAGGACGCACTCGTGGCGCGGTTGAAGAAGCCCTTGGTGGTGGCCCACTGTGACCTTGTGTCACCCAACTGTGCCCTGACACGCAGCTGGTAGGCCACAGTGGCTGAGATGTCCTCTGTGATGTTGCAGAGCGTGGCTGTGGTGAGGGAGCACTCCGAGATGGGGATCCAGCTGCCATTGGCGTATTCCCGCTCGTATTCCCTGGGGAGGAGAGGAACAAGTCTGCCAGGAGATGTGTCTGTGCACTCACTCTGCTTGGGAGTCCTTTCCAGGTGGAACCTGCACTGGGATACACTGGGGAGGGAGCCCCACGGGTGTTTGGAAGCAGCGTGGGTGTGTTTTGGGTTTTATCTGGAGAAAATCACCCCGAGCCGGGTTGGGGAGCCAAATGCTGCACAGGGTGTGGGAGGTGGGGACAGCCAGCACAGGGCTGGGACATCAGGGCCTGCCCACTCATTGACTTCATCATCCCCAATTCCAAAGCCAGATTGTAACACAAATCAGAGCTCAAGATGTATCAGAAACCTGTGTCAAATATTTAAAGGGTTTACACAAAATAAAGCTCAATGTTTGCTCCTTCCTCCTCTAAATAAAATGTTGCATATTTTGACTTTTGAACTCCTGGACAGAGGCAGATTTCTTGTATGGAATTGATGCACACCTTGGATTACTCAGGTATCTATTAACCTGCAAACTGTCCCAGAATTGGAGCAAAAGGAATTCTTCCCCCACTTGTGATTAACAGCACTAAAGCATCAACCTTCTCTCAGGCTTGTGAACTGAATATGCTCAAGACATCCAAAAATTTAGAACTTAAATTTGAGATTAACAAACATCCAAAAATTTAGAACTTACAGTTGAGATAAACAATATTCAAAAAGCAAAAAGAATAAAAAAATCCAGAAGTTACCCCTGAAACTCGACTGAGTATCTCACAGTTGCTCCCTGGACGATCACAGGACTCCAAGTTAAGAAGTGTTTCATGTTGGTTGAAAGAATGGAGATACTCTGAGGTGCTGGCAGCAAAGCATCTCCTCCTAAAATTCCCAGCAAAAGAAAGGAAAAAAAAATGAATGTACTGGGGAAAAAAGAAGATTAGAAGAATAGTGCAAAACAGTGTTTTACATCAGAAATACACACTGTTCATTGCACTACAGTCACTTCAGTGTTTGAAGGTATTTTACAGAGAAGAAAGGATGGACCAGCTCTGCTAAAAGAGTTCCTTTGCCTTATTTCAGAGTTTTTCATTGTGTCCCCAAAACAGTGAGGAAAAGGCCAAGCCCTCCAGCTGGATTTCATGAAGCCAAGCAGCAGACTTGGCTCAGTTGCACCCCATAAACTGTTCCAGGAAGGCTGTGGTTCCAAAGGTGCTGTTCCTTCCCAGGCTGCACTGGCTGCTCTGGGAGATCCCAGCTCTGGGACAGCTCCTTCCATGCTGCAGGTTCTGACAGTGGAAGGGCTCGTGTGCTGTGGCCAAAGTTTGTTAATAAAATAAACTTATTCCATGCTCTGTAACTGAAATGTTTGCTTTTCTCTGAGGCCTCCAAATCAGGATTATGGGATGGTGGTTGATTTTACTGTGGGGTATCTTGGTGTAAAATCCTTGGCAAGGGGATTCCATGGGGAATCCTGCCTCCTGTGCCCCAGTGGGTTTGGATTCCCCATGGACACATCCTGCACCACTCTGTGGGAACAGACTGATCTTCTGCTGCCTTCCAGTCCCAAGGAAATCCCATTCTCTCTGCTCAGCAGGGAATGGTTCCCAAAGGCCCACAGGGAGCAGGAATGGGTGGAGTGCCTTCTGTCAACCCACTGGGGAACACTCTCCCCAGCACAAGGTAACTGTGCTATCACAATGTGTTACCTAAAGATTATTTTTTAATTAAATTTATTTCACTTAACCAGGTTGATCATCCAATAGTCTTTAACTGCCACTAAAAGGAGTGTTTTCTTCTGAGCTATGCTTACCAAGTTGACCAGTAATTATCAGTTGTTCTGCCCGGGATCAAAACCAGGCTGCCAAGTCCATGAGCAGTGTTTTTAAAGCACTGGAGCAATATGTGTCTAATTTTCTGTATCATATCTTTATAAAATCACTAATGATGTGGGGACCCGTTATGCCAACTCTCTCTTGATTCCATGGCACAAGTCATACTGGTCTGCTGACACAATGCTCAGCTGCTCTTTGAAATAAAAGTCAGGTTTCTCTGGGATGAGAAATTTTCTTCCTTGTCCTTTAGACAACAGAAGGGTCACTCTGTGCCATATCAGCAGTTCTGGCAGCCTGAGGGTCCCTGCACTCAGAGCACTGTAGTCAAGGCACTTTTAGTCTTTAAAAAATAGAGAAAGGGAAGTCTTTAGTGACCTTCACTCTGCAGCATAACCACCCATTTGGGCTCTTGTGCTCTCCATGCTTCTCAACATTCAGATTTCTTGCTGCCTTTCCTTGTGCTTGGTTCCCATGTGAATTTTGGGATGTGGCCTACCTGAGAGTGTGAATTCCATCCCAGATTCCATTTCCTTGAGCAAACACTGGTTCTCCACAGGACTCGTGGACACAATGAAGCTCCAGGTCTGAACAGAGGTGAGCTGCTCTGAAGGTTTTCCTGTTTTGTCAAGTCTTGACTTTGGGGCATTTTTGATATAAATTTTTTGGCATTCATTAGAACTAAGCCCGATATTATTAAACTGTCTGGAACCTATTTGAAAAGCAGAGAGCTCTGAATTGGACTATCAATCTTTTAATGGCCCAAGGGTTATTCCCTATCTGGTTAGACCAATCTTCATTGCCTGGCTATGCTTGGCTTAGTGCACTTTTTTCTTGTCAAAACCAGTGAGTCTTCTACTGGCACAGTGACTGTCACCTCACTTCAGCTGAACCATGAACGTTCCTACAGGAATTAGGATTCTTTCCTACTTTCACTAGGAAGAACTCTGCACCCAATGGCAGTGTGTGTGCCTCTATAGAAGCAGCTCACTGATTTAAATTTCTGTTTGGCATTATATGCTGAAAGTTACAGGCTGGAGGAGAGGTTCATGCTTTTATCCAGACCTTATCCTGTGTCATAGCCAAGCAAATTAAATTCATGGTTTCTCCCACCCATCTGTTGCAACAGCCCACAAAGCAATTGTAACAAATTCAAGTTGAACAGCGGGAGCAAAGAAAATTCTAGGTTTTATAAACAGCACTGAGTGCAAACAGTGAAGTGTGTTGTTTGAACGCTGAAATAATCCATCAACTCTGGTTTGTTCATTTTAAAGGAAAAGGAAACAGCAATCACACAAAGTGCAGGACACAACTGGGCAGAGAGCACAGGCAGGACCCAGAGGGCTGAGAGCCAGGGCTGCCACATTTCCAGCTGATTTTGGATGCACCAGCAGCCTCACAGGAAAAGCCAAACTGCACTCATTCAAGCCAGGGTGTTGACTCTCACCCTAATGTCTCCAGTCATGCCAAAGAAATGACATTTTCTCTGTAAATAGCATTTTTGCCTCCTACCCTATCAGCAGTATATCCTATTTCATTTGTTACACACAGAATACATTTCCACTTAGAATGGTGATGACCCTTTCAATTTAGTATTTTTATTCTCTTTGTGTTAGAGAATTACAATTTTTAAAAAATCATCAAGTCCAGTACATTTGTCTGTCTTACTTTTCAGTCTAAAATATCTTAAATAAACCCTGACAAAGTTCCATTTCTCTGGGATAGATTTTGATGTCCTTGTTGCTCCATGAATATAGAACAATATAATATTTCCTGACTACCTGCTGTTACTTCATCACTACTCTCACCACTACTTACTGCTAAGCTTATGTGAACACCATAAAAATATTAATACAATTACCTCTTTATTCATAATATCATCTCCTTTCAGGGGTTCAACAGACACAAGAAGAAACAGCAGCCTCAGAACTGGTGCTGCAGTGTTCAGGAGTGCTTTACCTCATCTGTGCTTTTCCTGGCATGTCCCTTCATGTTTTATATATAAGGCTGAGAAATCCTTCCTGTTATGGTCATGAGCATTGGCTTTTTAACTTCCAGTCATTGGATTGTTTAATTTTCTTTTGCTAATCTGGAGGACAACAATGCCACCAGTTTTTTGTATCTTGGAGCAAGGTCTGACTCTCCATTTGAGGGAATTTCAGTGAAGGAGAATCTGACAAGGGAATTCCAGATTACACTGGTAACTATAAAACAATATCTATAATATCCTGAGAAGATGAAGGCATTGCTTTGTAAGGTAAATGTTGAAAGTGAAAGCCATGTATCTCTAAGTCCTAGAAATAGCAATTTGGACAAGGATAGTAAATTGTGCTAAAATCTCTTTGGCTGGAACTCCAACCTGCAGGCTCTGGGGACATCCCCTCCCTCAACTGCTGATTCCACAAACTCACAGCAAAAGGAAAGACCCTGGAACATCCCCCTTGGCTTTTTTGGTCCCCAGCACCCAGGAATCAAAGCCCAGACTCCTGAGCCAGACAGGAACACGCTGTCTTCTAACCTGGAGTCTGCTCTGCACAGCCACAGGGGCAGCTCAGGGCTTAAACATTCACCCAAATAAATGTTCTCTGCTCAGAAAGGAGATTGGGACGTGAGTTTCTGTATTTCAGGTGGAGGCCAAGAGAGTGGCAGACACAGTGTAGGTTCTGCCACCTTTCCCTCTGTTCTCTGTCCCGGTGTGAGAGGCTGGCAGTCACTCCCACACAGGCAGCAGAGCTCCTGCTGGAAACAGCCCTCAGGTAACCAGGTCTTTAAACAGAAATACAGGAAAAACAACCCCACATTTCTGTAAAGAACAGTTGCCCAGCTCTGCCATCTTTCAAAACACATTCACCATAATCTCCCCCATTGCACAGAATAAACTTTCCCAGCAGAAATCACTTGGTGCTGTCACTGGGCTCTGTCCTTAGCATCTAAGAACTATAAATAGTGAGGCAGCTGTAAAATCATTTTTTCTGAGGCAGAGGAAAAAAAAATGGAGCAGAAGACAACCAGGTTGTTGTTGACACAACCTAAAATGGCACATTTAGAAAACCTGGAGCAGGTAAAGCCCAGGCACACTGGCAAGGCATGTTTGCTTTTCAGAGAGCTGACATTGCAAACCCTGGAATGCAGGCAGGAGATCTGGGACCAAGCTCCTCTGAGATGGGTCTGGTGTGCAGCATTTACTTGGAGAAGCAGATTACCAGTTGCACAGTCTCCTTCCAGGGTACAGGAGACCCTCAGAGAAGTGATTTGAGCTATTAATTAGCACTTTACATCCTTCCTCTCTGACCCTGCATCCACTCCACAGGCAGAGCATCCCTGTGCTCAGAGTGATCAGCATTGAAAGACGACTTGAGAGTTCAGCTTCTCACAGAACAGCAAAAGGGCAGAGATAAAAACTGTATTACTTCAATTCCTTCTAACTGAAATTTCCCTTTATGTTTCAGAAATTACCTGCAGAACAGAATTTACAGATTGCCTTTCTCATTTGCTTGTTCTGACATTCATTTTAGAGAAAGAATTAAAATTCAAGATCACCTGACCTCATTTGGCTTAAGTGCTGCAGAGGCATCTTGAGCAAAAGGACAAAAGCCTTTGTTACTCACACCTGTCTGTCTCCTGCCTGGAGTCAGTGAAGATATTTGAGTTGTTTACCTGAGAGGTTTGGAGCACTCAGAGCGCAGAGGAAGAAGCAGATGAGCTCTGGTGGCGTTTTGCTCAGGCTTTCCCCACGTTCACAGCCCCTTACCCATCTGAGGAGTTTCCCTGGCAGCCAGGGAGCCTTTTCTGAGCCAGCCATGGTGGGCAGTGAGTGGGGACTCCAGGGCAGAGTGGAGCTGCTCCTGGCAGCCTGCAGAGTGCCAGAGAGGCACCAGCATTGCTGGGGAGGGGCAGCTGCAGGGAGTGCCCAGGTGATTGCTGCCAGCAGCTCTGTGCAGGTCTGTGCAGCTCCCTGCTGCATGTGGAGCTCTGCTTCACTCCCTGAGAGGTTACAGGGCTTAAACAGGGGCCTGGGGAGGAGGAAAGAGGAGCTGGTGGATTTTTCCATACAGCTGTAGATGCTCACTGTTCAAACCAGAAGAATCATGATGCTTCTGTGAGGAAATTAATCCACAAACACCAGAGGTTTATGCCCAAAAAGGAGACAGAGGAGTCCTGTGACTTTATTTGAATAAAGGGAGTGGCCATGGGGCATTTCCCCTGGGCTCTCTCCAATTTTGGAGGACACAGCCTCCTTTTAATCCTGATTTCCCAACCACATTTCCCTTCTCTCTTTCCCCATTGGCTGAGGTAATTGAGAGGTACAGAATTCCTGAAATGTCTGATACCTCAGCCCCCCTTCTAATGCATAACCCCCCCTTTGTCCTTCCCTTGTGTCACTCAATGGAATTCCTTATGGAATTTATGGTTCTTCTCACCTTCCAATATTCAGTTTTATTGATCAGCAGACCTTTGGTTGCTTTGTAAATGCAAATCTCTCTCTCTCCATTCATCCCTCAGTGGAATCCTCCCCATTGTTTGCTTTTATCTCTCAGTGCTAGCCAGCTACTGGCAAGACCCAGTTTGTTTGTAAGGACAAGTCCCTCACTCCTTTCACTTCCAAGCCCCGGGAAGGTTTCCTCCCATTCCTGTGGCATCTCTTGTGTCCTTGCACAAAGGACTGGCACTGGGGCTGATGGAAGGGGCCCTGTGCTCCAGCTGATCCCCAGTACCCCCCTCCTGGTGGCTGTGTTGCTGTGTGCTGGGCAGGAATGGTGTTTCCAGCTCTGCTTTGCTGCAGGCACAGGTGTCCTGTGGTTTTTCCATTTTCCAGAGTCCATTGCTTTCCACCTCACCTGAGTGAAGGCAGGATTTCATCTGGGTGCAGCTCTGAGACCCAGGAACCCAAACCACCCCAAATCAGGGCAGCAGCAGCAGCAGCAGCTCCCTTTGGGCTCCAGGCTGGCAACTTCAGAGGCCAAGGGGAAGGAGAAGTTTCGGGGGAAGCTCCTCATGTTCTGCAAAAGCTCATTTAAATGAAATGCAAGTCTGACTGTACAGATAATGTAAGCCAAGGCCAAATCCCACCAAATCCCACCAAATTTAACTTTTAGCTCTGATGAAAGCAAATATTGGAAACCTCCCTTCTAAACCACTTCCTCCTCCTCACAGTTTGCCACCTTGCCACCTCTTTCATTCCTCAAAAAGGTTTTCTCCTTTCTAACACCTTTTAATAGCAAATCCATGACTTCTGTTTTCAGTGGTGAACAAAAGGCATCTGTCAAAACTTGTTTAGTACATATTTTCCAAGGAAAGAAAGGGTGGGGTTTTTTTTGATTTATGAAGAATAAAAATAATATTCAGTTAAGCAAAGGTCTCCAGATTCTCAGACATGCAGGAGCAGCACAAGCGAAAATCCCCACATTTTCTCCTTCTTTCCATCATCTCCCTTCTTCCTTTCATTTCTTCTTTCCTTTGCTTTCTACCCCTCTCTTCCTTTTCCTTCTCTCTATCCTTTCTCTCAATTCCCTTCTTCCTGCATCCCTTCCAACCTCCCTTTTCCTTCTCCTCTCCATCTTTGGGACAGACTGAGAGGCCTCTGAACACTTCCCAAACCTGGGAATGTTTTCCTTCCGTGGTAGAAGGATGTTCTCTGAAACACCTTTCAAGTCATCTTTATCTTGCTCTTCCTTATCCCAATCTCCTGTTATTTTTATCCAATATCTGTACTGATAACCAAAAGGTGGCTGTTGTGGTGAGTGATTTTATTATTGTTGTGAAAATCATGAGGTCCAAGAGG
Organism: Drymodes brunneopygia; assembly: GCA_013400955.1. Classification (NCBI taxonomy): domain Eukaryota; kingdom Metazoa; phylum Chordata; class Aves; order Passeriformes; family Petroicidae; genus Drymodes; species Drymodes brunneopygia. The sequence goes on from VZTZ01027324.1 coordinate 355,808, forward strand.
AAAACATGGATGTGTTTAGCACTGTTGGCAATAGGATAATGTGATTTTTGCTGGGAAGCAGAAGAAACTTTTGCAGAAGAAAGGCAAGATTTACTTGTCAGTGGAAAAAACCACCAATTTGTTCTCTTGCTGTACCAAGCAATTATAAATAAGGCAACTCTGAAGTTGGAACTATTGTTCAGTTAGAGCTGTGTGGCATATCTGGTTCTTGTTCTTGTGGTGCCATAGACATGTGGATGAATTTTGATTAGATATTTTGATTAAATATTCAGCCATAGGCTGAAAAGAATCTCAAACCCCATATGATCTGTAAGAATTGTGCCTCACTTCAAACAGATGCACAGAAAAGAGTTTTCACACAGTTTGCAAGGAGTTGACTGGAATTGAGTCCACAGCTGGAAGTTTTGCTTTCCAAAGATTTCTCTCTGTCTGTGAATGAGTCTGACAGCTTTTCATTTTCGAGGGTGGGGAAGATGAATGCAGCCCCATTTCCCAGTTAATCAATGATTTGCAGGGAAAGGGAGAGTGGCTCTGCCATGACAATGAGGATTGCAGCTGCCCTGACTGAGCAGCAAGATTCCAAAATGAAAATTGTGATAATAAAATGTTGTATTTCCTGCCTTAATCACAGCCACCAAATGTGGTGCAGGTAAAGAAAACTCGAGGTGGAAGCTGAAGGTAGTGAACATCCAGGGCTGAGGGGTGCAAAACAGCAGGCTTGGAATGGAAGTGATTATTTAGATTACAGCAGCAATAAAAGAGGCAAAACACCTTCTGACATTTCCCCTATTCTGAAATGCTGAATGGAAATATTTGGTTTTATAAAATGAACTCTTTCAGCTTTACTGTTTTGCTCTCAGAATTGTACCAATTTTACAGGTCCTTTTGAAATTGGGGAAACAAACATTTTCATAACTTTTCCTTAGCAATTATGGTTCCAATTATGCATCTGTGAAATATTTTAATGTTATTCAGCATGTGTTTCTAAAGATAAAAGATACTAAACATGTATTTCTGCAGATTAGCATCTGTCTGATTAACTTTGTTTTGTAATTCTTGCCTGGCATTTCAAGTTCTTCAGGCCAGGAGTTGCACCAGGGAGCCAGGGTGCTGTGGAATTGCTGTGGAACTCGTGCCTAATTCAGTTTGGGTGGATCATGTGAGGTTATTTCCAAGGAAAATGGATTGAAGGAACAGAAAATGACAATTTGAAAGGAAAGGTTCCTTATTTGAGTAGCAACTGGGCAAGGTTTTTTGTAACTCCCTGTGATATCCTCTGCTCTGCTGAGATATCCTGGTGGATGTTGAAACATTTGAACAACTGATTTATTTATGTATGCATTGTGATGTGCTTAAGATTCCAATCTGTGGAAGAACCCAAATAAATGTGAAAAATTTAGAAAAATATTTTATCTTGACCAAGTCACTGAGGGAGAAACCCCCTCTGGTTAGGAGAAGACTTGAAGCCTTGCAAATCTGAGCAGGGTGTGCAGAAAGTCTGTTCTGGAGGCTTCTCCATGACCTTGTTGTTAGTGCAGAACCCTTACTTGGGGATTTACCAACATTGCAAAACCACTGTGTGGGAGTGGAGGGAGGGGAAAAGCACATTTTGGGGAGGCACAACTCAATGGTCCAAGCTCAATGCCAGAATGGTGACATAAGAAGTGAAAAATCAAGGGAAATAATGGAAATAAGGGAAATCTAATCCTTGCAATCTGACCTGTACAATGCACTGCTTCAGTCTGATTCCCAAACAAGGAAAAATTTCTCTGATCATTAAATGGTTTATCATGAGATGGAAAGGAGTTGATTTTCAAGGAAGATCTTCAAAGGCATTTTGTTTTTAAAATATCTGTATTGATTTATTATAAAAACAGAGCTTTTTCTGCCTTTACAAACACTACATTACATTATAGAAAAGAATGGGGAGAGAAGGAAGGGAAAATTAAGTGTGAATTTCAGTGAGGGTGAGAGTCTGCTGAATGTTCCCAGGGTCACTAAGGCATTAAAGGATCAACAAAATTTAGGAATTGCTTCAGTCACCACTAAATGTCACTGTTGCTCCACAAAATAACTGTAGGTAGCTCTTTTTGTCAAGGATTGTTTGACTTCAAAGACAAAACCTTTGGAAACTGTAATGCTCCCTGGTGAAAGCGTTTCTGTTACATCTGTGTGAGATCTATCCCCAGCTCATCCAGAAAAAATACTCATTTTAGAGAAACAGGCACTCTGTTAAACCTCTCCATGAGATTAAACAAAAAGGAGCCTTTTTTCCCTTAAAACCACTTGATTTCTGGTGTGTTTTCTTGAATCATAAATCTAGCAAGCCTAGTGTAAATGAAAAAAGTGCTGGATTTTTTTGGGGTTGGGGTTCTTGTTTGTTGTTTTTTTTTTTGCCCCAGAACCAGTGTAAGTAAGATAAACAAAATAAAGCATCTTTAATAGTTAGATTGTATTATGGGAGTCTCTAGGAGGTACATCCAACAATTCAGAACAAAAAGATAATCTGAGAGCCTTAATTTTGGGATGAACCTAATGTGTGTTCTAGTGAGGATCAGTAATTTAATGTTTGAAAAACATATGGATGAATGTTTAAATCTTTCAAACTGGCCTGAGATACCCAAGCCCAGTGAAGAGACACAACAGAGCAACAATTATCAAAGAATATTTTTCCTTTCTCTGGGGTGAGATGTTTATGAATGTTTTGCTGTGTTTATAGCAGTTGCTCTTCATGGATTCCATGTTAGATTTTCCAGAAGAAATAAAGAGAAATTCTAAGGTAAAAGAAATGGGTTCTAGAAGGATTTGAAGAAAAATTGAGTTAACAGGAAAGAAGTAAACATGCTTTGAAATATTTATGCAGGTGTAGGAGCCAAACTGCAGCATTAAAAGGCTCCTGGAATTCAGAAAATACGTGTAAGCATTCTGCTAAGGGACAATTCTTACTATAAATCATGTGTCACTTCTTAATAATCTCCTTTTTTTTTTTTTTTTTTTAACCTGCTTGTTTCCAAGGATGCTAACATGGGAAGTGCATATTTATTTGTTTTTCTGAAGTTCATCTCTTCTAATTAGTGTCATGAATTAGCATGAATTCTGTGCTCTGGCTCTTTCCAAACACAGCCAGACCCAGTGGAGTTGCAGAAGTCAGTGTAGGAAAAACTTCTGCCACCTGAGGTGACAGCCTGGGGCTGGAGAGATCATTGTGAGACCAGCCATGCTGGTTTTTGATTCACAGATACCTTACTGTCTGCAGTTCCAGAGCACTTGGAAGCCTCTGTAAATGCAAAACCTGCCCCTAAACACAGGGTGCTGCTTTGATTTTCAGAAATTAAAACCAGGACACCTTTCAAGACTATAAACAATGCACAATATCCACTGGGTGAGAACAGATTGCTAATTTATACAGTAATTTAAAAACAAAGACTGCAAAGCCATGTCAGACCATCCATGCTGAATGCTCAGAGCAGATGCAGGAGGGGGCATCCTGATATCTGAATATTCTTATGTTTAGGTGCTACAGGAGAGAGCATCCTTTATTGTCAAAACTCAGTGTCTGGCCTGAAGGGCAGATATTGGCAGGTAAATATGGAAATAAACTCAAAAAACACTTCTGCTGAGCTCTCATTGGGACTAGGGATTAGGAGAAAAGAATTTTTAAAGAAGCAAATCCTGATTGTGCTGAAGATGGTTTCAGGAATTAAACTGCAGAGCAGAAAGGAAATGAGTCAGATAAAACAGCTGTGGTCAGTGAGAAGAATCCCTCTGGCATTCAAAATTGTGTTCTAGACAGTTTAAAAAATGCACTTAAAAGCAAGTCCATTAATTGTACCAAATCAGGTAAGAATGACAATTATTTCCTGTTTAATCCATTACCTCAGTTCATGAACACCTGACAGCACAAACTCTCTGCACCATGAGGTTTCCATCAGGAGAGCTGCAATTCCATCACCTGCTGCTGCTCAGGCAGGAATCTCCTCATCCTTAATTCCTGCCTCCACTCTCTAATGCCTCAAAGATTCTCTGCTGTTGCTGTTCTTCACTGATTTCAGCTCCCAGTGCTCCCCAGTTCCTGCAATCCCATTTTCCTGCACACCATTGAAGTTTGGGGGGACCCAAAAGGACTCCCTGACTTGGGAGGAAATTTTCTGCCATGGGGCAAGAGATGAAGTTCAACCATTTTTGATTGTTTTGTTGTTGCCTGAGCACAGTGGGTGAGTTTCTGACCCAGTTAAATGGATCCATCAGCTCCTGCTGACATCTCTGGTGGCTGGAGGGGAGACACTGCACATGGGATGAAAGGGGAGAAGTGGGAGGGAAGAGAGAAAAGGTACCCAAAGCATCAGTCTGTTAGAGCCCTACAGAGCAAACCCACACTTTTACACTTTTAAATATACTTTGGCATAAGCTTCATGATTCCTCATCCCTCCATGTGAGCAAGAACACAGTGAATTATCATACTCAAGGTAGTGAAAACGACTTTAATTAAATTTAAACCATAGTTCCATCTCAGGCTTCTGTTCAAGGAGCCTGATAATTTCCTTCACATTTGCACAGAAGAAGAAAAGTTCAGGCAACCTTAACTTCTCTTTGAGCAAAGCCTGAATTGCCAAGGGCCAAGGTGTCAGTTTTCATTGATCTGTTTCAAAATAGCCTCACCACCTTGAATCATTCATGAAAGGATCACGTTTTCCTCTCCAGAGGCACAAGGACCAATGCATGCACAGAGAAATGCTGTGACATTTCCTTAATAAATTCCTACTGGATGCAGACTCTAAAGTTCTGTGATTTCTCTGGCCATCTTATGCTCAACGCCTCTCAGAAGTTCTGAATTGGTGGCTTTGGCTGTGCCACACCTCTTTCCTGTGGCTCAAAGGGGAAAGAACCAGAAAGGAGACTCTTAGGAACCTCCCTCTAGGAAGCTCCACATTTTTGTCCCAACAGAGCGTTTTCTATATTCAGCCAGATCTTCACCTCAAATAATAATTCTGTTGCAATCAATGGTCCCAAAGTGAAATCCCTTCTCTTCTTGCTGTTCTGAGTGACAGCAACTCCAAAGTGGAGACACAGGACTGAAATCCTGTGCTTTACTTTCATTTTAAAGTATGGCTAATAACATGGATTTTTTTTTAGGTTGTGGTCCTGCTGATTATGAATGACCATCTATCCACATCTGTCTGTACTGACTTACAAACAGAATTCCAAACAGAATTCCAAACAGAATTCCAAACAGAATTCCACCTTTCTGATGGCAGGTTTCAGGTGATGTCTAAGTGGCCCTGCTAAGACAATACAGGGATTCAGAGATCTTTAACATAAAGTTCATTCAAGCTTATTAGACCTTCAAAATGCTTCTACTTGGAAAATTTCCTTTGCAGCTTAAGGTGTTTGCATTTACCAGAGTTCTAGAACTGCAGCACAAAATACAGAACAAAAGATATACTTCTGATGTTTTCCAGTCTAATTTATTATTAGATATAATTTATAATGATATATAGTCTATTATTATTATCCAAGGCCTTCGTGCACACTACATCATCAGAGCAATGCTCTTTGGTGACTTCTGAGTACTTTTATAAATTATTCATACGTCTCTTTTTATATCCCCTACTGTGGCATCAGCCAGGGACAAACAAATATTCCAAACGTGGCACCAATAAAAAGAGAATGCATAATCAGTCTCTAAAAGTCTGTACAGTCTACCAAGTCCTGCATATTGCTGGAGAATATTAACACCCACTGGATCCCTCTGCTCTGAGGGTCCCCTTCTACAAAAAAGAAAATTATTTCACAAACTGCAGCCCATTTCCTGCTTTCATAGATGTGATTGATTGCTTTTGAATGCAGGGTTTCTTTCCTAATTTGAGGGGGTTTGTTGGCTTTTTTTCCTGTTTTAATATCAGATTATTAAATCCTGTGGAGAGTTTGTTTTGTTAGTGATAAATAATAAAGGTTTTGATTCACAGGTGAAACAGCAAAGCACACAAAAGCCTGAAGACATTCACATGTGCTGATGCCATTGCCAGTGCATTTTCAGTAGGGTGAATTAATTGAGAGAAAGAAAAATAAGCATTTGTGGATGTTGTGAAAAAGGACTCCAGGATGCTGATATTGCTGCATTAGTACAGATTCCATTCTGTGTTTCCTTCACCAGGAGGGTGGACACTCAGACAGCCTTGGTTCTGTACTGTTTGTTCATTTTTGGGCTGCATAGCCTGGATACCAGAGGTGTTCACTAAAGCTGCAAAGACCTCTGAAAGCAGCTTAGAACTGTCTAAAATACTGAAAAATGATCTAAACATTAGAAAATGAAGAAACTGTGAGTACAAACAAAGGGCACTAGTAATTGAGTCATTTACATGGTAGAAGAAGGAAGAAGCTGATTAATTTATAGCTCCTCAGGAGGTCTGAACCATCAGCCACCAAAGCACAAGGAATAATCTTTGCCCTGGGGCTTCCTCGATAGAACAATTCAGGGGTGACAGAGCCACCAAGGGTCACACAGGAGCACCTGGGGGCCACAGGGGTGAGCCAGGGCCATGCCCCTGTTCCATTGCTGACCCCACTGGGGGAGTTCTGAGCACAAATGCTCTGCTCTGCTCTGGGTGCCAACAGCACGAGGCTTTCAGAGCAGCTCAGCGAGGCAGGAAGAGCCAGGAAATGCAAACTGGTGCAGGGCAGGAGACAGAGCAGCCTCTGCAGGGCTTGCTTTAGGAGGGGATTAATGCCCAGGTCTCACCCTCTCATTTTCCATGGCTGAGGTTCATTTCCTGCTGCCATCTGAGGGAAGGAGCCCAGGGGATTTGATGCCACAGACAGCAGTGTAGATTTAACTTTCCTGTGCTAAACACACCTGATTGGAAAGTCCTCCTTCCTTCTGTGCCTTGGGAAAATGCAGCACTTTTCTGGCTCAAGGGGGAATGCTTCTCACCCAACTCTCCAGTCCTCACCAGGGATTCAGGCACAGAGGAAGGACAATGGAGACCCCTCACTGATTTCTCCACTATCTGCTGAATGCTTTAACTGCCACAACCTCCCCTGAGCAGTGCAAATCCTTTCTTGTGCTAGACCTTCATTCATTTCATTAGCAGGACCTAAGCATTCCCCCTGCAATTCAGAATCTCTTTCCTATTGCTCCAGCTGAGCTATGAAGTCATTCTCAGGAACCCAGAATGTGAATGATTGATTATTTTAAAAGTGAAAATAACTCTGCAGGCCCAAACAGCAAGGAAATGGGGCTTGTGAGGAGGACAGAACTGGAGATGAGAGCAAACAAGGCTGCAAGGCAGCTCTGGGCAGCTCTAAAGCTCTTTTGGGATTGCTGCTCCCCTGAGCTCCTGCACACCTTCAGTGTGGGAATGGGTGAGGAAGTGTTTGGTGACCAAACTGCAGCAATGGCAAAACCACATCAATCAAATCCACCCATCTTCCCCCAAAACAGAGAGGTTCAGCTCTGCCAGACATCTCTGGGATATCCCCAACTTCCACCCTGCAGACCCCTGAGCCTTTTATTTATCACCTAAAGGCAAAATATCTCATAACATCTAAATTCAAGCAATAAAGATTGTCTGCCTTTCCCCCCTGTAAATGATGTTTTCTTTTTGTTCCATTCACTGCTTTGCCTTTATAAAACATTTCACTCTTGGTTTTCCCTTTGATTCATAGATGTGGTGATGTATAAGCTTGGCTGCTCTCCTTAGCTATTCTTCATTCAGTGAAAACAAAATAAAAGGGTGCCAAAGCATTAAAGCAATTCGAATTTACAAGGTGAGGCACCCCTCTAAATGATGAATGGCTGGGATTTTGATTTATTACCTTTCTTTTCCCTATAAAATGATGACTCCATGAACAAATGAAAGCTGAAATGCTGCCAGTGTGCTGCAATCACAGAATCCCAGGAGTTTTCTGTAGCAAAGGGTTTTGTGTCACTGAACCATATGGTAGTTCTTACTGAAACTAAAAAGCTATAAAACCTTTGAAAGCCCAGGACAGCCATAACTGCAAACCAGTGCAGGTACAAGTGCTGGGAGTCACCTTTCCACTTACAAACTGCAGATCAGAGATGTTTTGGTGGGCATTAAAAGGAGCAGCTGGGAGCTGTGCTGTACCTGTCTGAAGCCACAGGCTAACTCTGGAAATCAGAAAAGCCTGGTGGAAGGTACAACAAATAAATAAACCTTATCATTTTCATTGTGTTCAATATCAGCTTTTAATCCTTATTTTGTTTCTGGTAAAGGTGAATATTCTTACAGTCATAAATTGCATGTAATTCAGATTTGATCAGCTCCAAGAGAGCCTAATTAATGTCATGAGTTACCCCTGCTCTGGACACAAAGAGCTCTTTGCCTCTTTACATTCACCTGGAAAGATAAGAAGGGTGTCCGAAAGTGGAGTAAAAGAAAAGTGTACAGAGTGTAACTGAGATTCTTTCCCTTCAATTGCATAAATTTGTAAATATTTCTTCTCTAAAAAGGCAGCAAACATCACCAAGTGGTCTAGAGTGATCTGTACATTATGCTGTCCCCAACATTAGGCATAAAAGGATAAAAAACTCCCATATGATGTGTAATCTCATTAGTGCTGATGTGAAGCAGACACAAATTAATTCCTTTACCTCTATATTCAACTGTAAAGTACAATTGCAAGGAATACACTTAAACTGAAATAAAGCCTGTATTAGGAGAGGTTTCTCTTTGCAGCATTGTCTCTGACTAATGGGCCCAAGAAGAGAAAAGCCTGGAAAAGAGGAAAGCAAAGCTAAGTTTCCAGCTATTATCTTTGCAGAGTTGACATACACAGGCTCATTATTGCATTATGTTTTATTCAACAAAATCACTTTAATGTTGCAGCTTAAATTGAATTCACTAAAGCATCTCTTGCCTAATGTGTCTCAAGTGTCTGCTTGCTGTTTGCATTTTCTTCAGAATTATGGCAGGGAATCTTTGGAAACAGCAAAATTATATGCAATCCACAAAACAATGTGGCTGTAATGGGGTAATCGGCCTTCAGCGTAATTAAAGAACCATTCCCTCATCAAAGTAATTCTGCAAGAGACCTAGGGGCTGTATTGTACAAATCATCCACTTAGGAAAATTCTTTATCTGATTTGCATTTAAAACCCAGTTATGCAAATAGGCCTGCTCAGTGGATCACAAGGAATGTGAGGACTTTGTAAAACCCTGCACTGGTTAAACAAAGCTGCTCCTTCCCCATAAATCACGGGCTGTGATTCACCTGGACATATTTCAGTTCACCTGTTATTCACCTGGAAATATTTCAGTCAGTCTGTTGTGAGAGGTCTTCTGCAAAAGAGGAATTCCTTTGCTGTGTGATATCCACTCTGGGCACCACAATTCCACTTCCCTGATTCCCAAATCATCCCAAAACATGGGAGGAGGAAAATGCCCTTTCTCCCCTAATGATTTGTGTCAGAGCAGAGGAATTGCAGTTCCCATTTTGATCTACGAGCTTGGTTCCCAGTTAAAACTGAAGCAAAAGGCAGTGACAGGTGACAGTGAGAGCTGGCAATGCACCATGGAAAAGGCTCATTTTAAGGAGGTTCAAGCCCACTTGTAGCAGATGGGAAAGTCCCTTTTCTTAGGCAAGCTTTACTCTTGAGTATGAGCACAGAGATAAGTCTCTAAAACCAACACAGGAGCTTTGCAGCCTTTATTTGTGTTTTGCTGCTGCTCTGTGGCTGCCAATGCTTCACTCCATGAGACCTTTAGTCAGAATATATCTTTTGTTTCTTTCATTATTGGCAGTTTCTATACACAGCACCCCTGTGGTGTTTCTGCTAGCAGGGATAGCCCACTAAATCACACCAGGCTTTCTTTGAAACACCATTCAGCATCTGAACCAATGGACTTTAGACAAAAGAGTGCATGAGGCTGAGCAAAGAAGCATTATGAATGTCTCCTTCACTCAAACTGTTTAATTTACACAAATCAACCTTCTGTTCTTCCTCCTCCTGGACACACCAGGACAGAGTCAGAGCATCTCCTGCCTAACAAACCCTGGGACAGGAATTTGGGCACTCACAGCTGTTTGGGCCAGATCATAAATGACTTTCTTCAACTGCCCTGTGCCACTGTGTGACCTGTGAGCCACAAGAAATGGCTCTTCAGAAAATCAGCGAGAACTCTGCTGGACTCAGGAGCATTGGCTATTTTTTTTGGCTGGGAAAAATGAGCTATTGCAGATTATCTCTTCATATTCCTCCCAATCTCTACAGGGTGTGTGAGGGTTCTGTACACACGTGAGAGGCACTGTGAGCTGGATGGTTTTCATTGTTGCTGTGCAGCTTAACAGAGTGGGGTTGGGAAGGTTTCCTGGCATCCAGGTGCTGTGGGATCAGATGCTTTGGGGTGACATTTCCTCTCCAGAGCTGGTGTGTCCTGCAGGCAAAGAGGGAGGAGGGACAGGGCTGTGGGATCTGGCCTGGGGTGCCAGGGGCAGGCAAACTCCTTTGGCTGTAACAAAGGTCCATGGCTGTGCTTCAGGAGCAATGAGAACACTGTTCCTGTCTGGGGATGCATCCTGGGATTCCTCAGCCTGGAAATCCTGACAGGGGTGGGAGGAGAAAACCCAGCTGAAACAAAGATGTGTCCTTGCAAGAGAAAAACAGACACCAGAGAATATTATTTTCAAAACATCATTTAGAGTGATTCAAACCTCAGTGCTGATTGAAGAGGTCATAAGAAGAGATCACTCATTCTCCAGCTCTGGACTCATAGTTGATTTAAATTAACCTATTTGCCTTCATAAACCTTTAGTGACTGGTGGCCTTTGGTGCTCCCCTTGCAAAACATGACCTGACAGCATTAGGAATGGTTAATGCTGAGATAATGTGAATGTTACTGAGTTCTAAATGCAAATTGCACTGTTTTTAATTATGACTTCTTTTAAACAGACCAAACTTCCTTCTGAGACCAATGACCCCTGTGCAGGAGTCCCTGCAGGGTGAAATCTGCATTACACCACAGCTCTGCTGGAAAATCCTAGCATGCACTTTTTGACTACAGTTCATCACTGCACAAGTTTATTTTGTTTTGGGATCAGTGTTTTTCAGGATCTCATCACAATACCAAATAATTTCTTTAGTGGAGCCAACATATTCTATTTTTAATGCTTTAACTGAGCAAAAAGTAGATAAATAAACAGAATTTATCTGTAGAATTGACCCACATTGGGTGTATTGTTGTGATTAAAACCAAAGTTTGCCATTCCCTGTTTGCCAGGACTCCTCTGGAACAAAATTCCCTTCTCACAGTTCATGCTTTGAAGGAAATACAACAAGCTCTCCTCATGTAAGCTGATTTTTCTCATGTATCTCTCTTGTTCAAGCCTTTGCAATTCCCTTCTTCCTCAGCCCCAGGTTTTCTCCAGTGATGTGAGAGCTGGTATTGTTTGCACAACATGAAACTGTGTTTGTGGGTCTGTTCATCCATGAATTGAACATATTTGGAGTTCTTTCACTGGGCTGGTGAGAGCTGTCCCTCTCTGTCTGCAAAGGCTTAATGTGATAGCTCCAGAACAACTCCAGACTGTTGTGATACTGTAGAAATAATTCTTCCCTCTTGCCCAAACTGTGTGTGAATTTATTTGGGTTAAGTTTAATAATTAAAGTCTTCCTTCAGGTGAAGGTAAAATAAATCAGAAATAAGTATTGAAAGAACTGTTTTTAGCATTAATTCTTCATGCCAGTTCAGTGACATGAGAAAATATTTATCATTGGATGTCACAGGATAAGAGCTGCTGGCTTTTTACATTGTTCTATATTCTGTAACTCAGCCTTACTTTCTAGAAATACATTTTCTTCAGAATGATTAAATATTTTTCTTTTAAATTCAGAGCTGAGCTGCTTTTGCCTATGTATCTACAGATAAAGGTGCCATGATGTCCTTTTTTCCTAAAAAAAAATCCTCAAATACAATACATGGTGAAGAGTGTCCATGAAAAATGAGTTTCATATTCCAGGAAAAGTGCAGAAACTCAAAGTTTTTAAAGCATTTTGGTAGAAAAAGTGTTCTGCTTGTCCTTACCATGTAAGAGCAATTCAAAGAAACACAAAAACAAAGGGATTTCTCTTGCTTATTCCCTGTTCTTTGATGGGAAGTATGTTGTCTGTAACTTAAAAATGTTTCCTGAATGTATTAGGGAAATACAGAATTCCAAGGTGATAAACTACCAGTGCAGTGACAGCAGGGCCAATGCACTGTGAGATTTAGAACTCCTGATTTCCTCTGGAGGGGCTGAGAGCTCTGCTGGCAGCAGCAAAAGGATTAAAAGGGGTGTTCATCCAAGGTCTGATTTTGCTGAATCCCTTTTATCTCAAGGTTGCAAGGGGTCCTGGCAGGGAAGGGCTGGGGGTCTTCCAGCCCTGCAGCAAAATGTCTGTTCTGGGGGAAGGTTTCACTCAGGGGGATTGATCCTGAAAATCCATGCAGGAGAGTGGGAAAAGGCCCCTTGGAAAGAAAAATGTTTCTTTGAATGGGTGACAAGGCTGGGGGAAGGACATCTGTTGGGAATTATGCAGTGTGATGCTGGTGCAGGGAGGAATGAAGCCAGGCTTGGCTCGAGGTCATCTCAATAGGAACAGATTGAAAGAGCTGGTTTGCTGCATGTAAATAATTATCCCACAAACAGTTAAAAAGGAAAAGCAAATAAGAAACCTTTCCCTCAAACACCCAAACCACCCCCCATTTCCAGCCAAAAATTGTTCCAACACCAAGCAGTGAAGTCTGAAAGGGAATATCTCACTGAGATCTACAAAATACGAAGGATCTCAGCAGGGCCCTTCTGGGCTATACACAGGACATATTTCACATTTGCCTTTACACTTGTTAAAACCTAAGCATTTGTTTTCAGGGTGGTCTGGGACATGTAAACAGTCTGGGCAAGGCTCAGGCCAGAGGTGTGTGCTCACTGTGCCCTCAGCTCCTGGGCCTGCCAGGGCTCCTTGGAGGGGTTTGTGTAGGACACACAGATTCCACTGATGTGGTTCTCGTGAGGAAATCCTGCTGGGGCTGATGTGTGACCAGTCCCAGCCTTTGGTTTTATTCCCTTATTGCCTTCCCCAGGTATTGATTTCTTCAAATGAGATTATTCAGTGCAAGGGAGGGGAGGACACTGGGCTTTGATTTCCAGACAGTGCTGAGGTTCAGAGCTGAAAGAGTGGGTGCCACATGCAGGGCTAATGTGCCTCCTGAGGTTGCAATTCCACTGTGCATTTTGAACTGGCACAATACAAATAGCACACAGATCCCCACATCTGCCAGCTCCAGACTGGGGGGCATAAGAAGGATTTTCTTTAGCTTAAATAAAAAAATGTAAGATATTGAAACCAAGAAAGTAGCAAAAAACTTCCTAAGGGGATGAGGCATTCTGGGGTAAGTTCACACCTCAGCCTCTATTGAACTTGGATGTCAAATGCAATGAAAATTTCCCATTGCATTCTTGGACTTTTGTGTCTTTAAGATCCAAAGAGCAGCTCATGAGGAAATCCAGGAATAGGATGGAATTTTCCTCTTGGTGTCTACTTTGTACAGGCTTGCCAAGCCTTGTGCAACTTTGCAATGCCCCCCATTGTGATACAACCAGCAGTGATCTACTTTTTAAACTCCAGAGTTAGTAAAAATTCTGGGCTTTTGAGTGGTTTTTTTGGGTATTTCTTTTTTTGTTGTTTTCTTTTATTTTCTTTTTTTTGTTTTTTGTTTTGTTTTTGTTGTTGTTTTGGTGCTTTTTCCTTTTTTCCCCCCTAACAGAGGGAGCCTCCTAAAATGTAATAAATAACTTGCAGTTGAAGTGATCTTCTTTCCTCCAGTGCTATGCACATACCTGGAATAGCGAGTGCAGAATGCCAGGTGTGAGCTAATTTAGCATGTAGAAATTGCCACTTCTTTTTAATTAACTATTGATTTGGGGAATTTGTGTGCTGAGTTTAATCAAGTTGGATGAGAGCAGATAACTTCAGTCAGTTTGTTTGAATTCAAGATACATAAAATGGGTGCAGAGTATCTCCATATTAGGAGTAAAACTTCCTACTAGGAGCAACCCATATCTTCCCTGGGGATTAGAATTCAAACTACAACTCCCCTTCATTTTATTGGAGCCAATTATAAAATTTTATGTGGCAAAGAAGATTTGCTCTTTAGAAAGTGAGCTTTGTATCTGAATCTCTGTGGATAGCTGGACATATTCTGGAAATGATGCACTTTGACTTTTCACTGAGGAATGGAAGATGATCCTGCAGGTGTTGGCTGAGGTCTCAGGGTTGGCTTTCAAGTGGGGGGAAAGTCCAGCTGCCCTTGAAGGTGGGAGTTTCTCTGTTCACAGTGAGCAAAATACTCTGCCAAAGATGCAGCTTCCTAGAGGATGATCAGAAGAAAAGTCTGGTTGTACTATCTTTTGAAAATCTTGCCAATTATTTCACATTAATGATTCTAAAGTATTTAAAAGAATCCAATAATGGACCCGTAAGTCTATTTAGAAATGATATCACAAATAAAGTGTAAATCTCAGTGCTTTTCTCCTCAGTCTCCCCGTGAGCACTTAGTCTATGTGGTATTAATAAAATGCCTCTCTGCTCTGGTGATACCAATTATTCCATGGTCTAGGAGGTTGCACTATTAAAGTTTCTGATATTCTGAATTTTAATCCTATTAGCTGAGTCCCTGAAGAGTCATCTCCTTCCTTGGTGTGTTCATCCTCCATGTGTTTCAAGAAGGTTATTGTTCCCCTCTGTGATTATTTAGTCAAGGTATTACACAATAAGTCTTTAATTGTTTCTTCTGGAGAAATCCCTTTAGCCCAATTTGTGGCTTAAGTATTTGTGCTTAGTGACCAGAGTGCATCTTCAGTACAAATGGGCCCTGTTCCTGCTAACAGCTCTCAATCAACAGAGACACTTCAGGTGTTTCATGGGAACTTCTCCTCAGCCCTCACATTGGCCCAGTTCCACACCCACCTGATGGGCTTTTCCAAGTTTTTGCTGCCTTTCCCAAGGCCCAGAATCCAAGCTGCTGGTGCTGTGCTCTGTGTGGGACAGCTCTGGCTGCTCTTGGTGCTCTCCTGCTCTTAGAGGACCCCAGCTCCCGTTTGGAAAAGCTTTTCCCTCCCATTAATGGAATTGGTGTGAGACAGAAACAGAAATGCTGGGGCTGAAAGGGAGCAGCAGCTGGAGGGATGTGGGGAATCACCAGTGGGATCTGCAGCTGCTGCTGAGGGGTTTGAGGTGACTCCATCACTCCTTGGGCAGGGGGCCTGGGGGACAGGGTCAGGTTTGCAGCCAGGTAAGGAACACCCACCCAGCTGTGTGACAGAACTTGGGCTTTAGAAAACTCTTTCCATGCCTGAGTGATACCATAAACTGCTTGAAACATCTCTTTTTCAAGGGACAGATGGGATTAGGTGACCCCAAAGCCTTCTTTTCAACACCCTTCTCTGGTTTTTTTTAAAATCAAAATGCTTTAAGCTGACACCATTCAAGACTGTAATAGTTTTGCACAACTATAATAAAATAATGTTTAAAGATGGGGAAAGAAGTAGCAGATCTATCAAAGCATTTGATAGGAAGATAAAATTTAGTATTCATTTAAGATAAGCTTACAGAGCACTTTGGTACCTATGTAGAAAACTTATATTTTGAGACCTGGATTCTGGTTTTTGCCTGGAGGGATTGACAGGTCAGCCTCTTAACTTATGCTTCAGTTTGTCTGTGTACAAATGCCTGAAATAATTGCAGATGGGTTTCAAGAGTCCATGTGTTTCTATTGATACAAAAAATGTGCCCTGTAAAAGCTAGACACAAAGAATACTGTGTAAGAATGTAAGAAAATAACAGAAGAAATTCAAACAGAAATTAACCAATATATAGAAGTAGATGAGTTGTAGTATGAGTTGGTGGCTGTATTTGTACAGCTGTGCTATTAAGAGATGGATTCCTGGTACTTGAATCACCATCATGAGATGCTGAAACCTTTTCATCAGGTCTTGGCAGATGTGTTGTGTACCCTCAACAGCAGAGGGATATTCCAGTGCCTACAGACCTCTGTGACCTCCCAGAAAAGATCATCTCTGAGGAAAGTCATCCAGGATGTGCTGTGTGCTGAGAACAAGTGGTGAGATGTGCCTCTTCAACCATGCAAAGCCTACAGATCTATTAAACAAATTGAAACCCCTCTATTTATTTGTAAAAGCTGAAATGTGGAGCACTCAGTCTTCATTAAAAGGTTTTAAGTAATAGCTTTCAACTGAATGGTTTGCCTGGGTGGTACAGAAATGATCAATCAAAACATAATAGCTGATGTTGTGCATGTGTTATTCCAGCATTGTTATTAAATTTAATGGCTTCTCTCCAGGACTCCAAACTCCATGGCATTTAATGACTTCCTGGTGTGGTTTGTAGCACAAAGCTAGAGCTGCCTGAGAAATAAAGGGGAGACCTTTAAAGCTGGGAGATGCAGAGGCTGTATCTCAGTTTTACACAGATCATTCAGGCCTGGTTAAAATGCAATAAATAACAGTGGCTGTAAGGTGGGACAAGCTGGCAGAGCTCAGCCAAGCCCCTCCCTGTGCTGTGAAACTCAGGCACTGTGGTGATGCTCTGAGCACACCTGGCTCCCTGGGGCCAGGCAGGCTCGAGGGAGGGGTTTAGTATTGTTATCTGGTCATTTCTGAAATCATCCACAAAGGTTTTAAATGCAAATTTTCATTCCTTATCTGGAACAGAGCAAAAATTCTCTGTGTTATAACAACATCTGGCCATTTGTGTGTGACCAGTTCAGTAAATTACAGACAATGTGTTAGCTCCACAGAGGTGTAGCAGGTTATTTTATTTTGCCCCCTTTCCCTTCCCAACAATGGCTAAGATACTCCTCCCCTTGCTCCTGTGCTGTAGATGATGCCAGACTGATTTATTTCCATAAATGAACATAAGGGATTGTAATTCTATTGCTTTCAAAAATCCATTCTGCACGTTTAGGGCATTTATTAAGTGAAGGTTTGTGATTACACAGCACCAATCCTCACGTGAGAGACAGGGAAGGAGCACAAGATGTGAAATGTCTGTGCATTCCAGGTTTGTTTTTTTCCTCTGGCCTTCCCACCTTTCACTTCAGTGTGTATTTAAAAATATTTATTTCACCACAGCTGCATTCTGAACATGTCACATCAATGAAATAAGTGATGCTAAGAATGATCAATGGGCACTTAAGGGGGTTAAGAGTGTTTTACCTGAAATACTGGACTCATTTTGGGGCTGCTATGAGCAGATCTGCATTGCTCTGCTCTGCTCCCTCAGGCAGGTTTAAAAGCAAGAACCTGCTTTACACAACAGCAGACAGTCAGGTGTTAGCTGTGCCACCAAAACTTGTATTTTATCCCTTGGATTAGACACTTCTGTGGAAGTATCTTGAAATCTCTGCTCTCTCTATAAATTGCTTATACAGCACTTAGACTTCTGAGATAACGTGTGTCCAAATGAAATCTGATAGAGCCTTGCCTTTGCTGCTTGATAACAGGGGACAAATGCCTTCCCCACGGTTTCCAGATGCTGAATGGGTTTCTGTAATTGTGGGGTAAAATGCTTTGATGGATCAGGACAGATCTTGCAATCCCACACAAAGCTGAACCCTTATCAGTCACGGGATGCTCTCAGAAAAGGCAGGGACAGCTCCATTCTGCCTCATGGCTGGAGGAAATGGGATCTCTTCCTTTCAGGAGTGATGCTTGGAGGAAAGGGACCTTGCTGAGAACTGGCTGGGATTGTGTTTTATTCCCTGTGATGATAACTTATCTCCTGCTTTGGATCCTGGTCTGTTTTTGTAGCTCAGGTGGTACCAAGCACCCAGACAACACCCAGAAGAAAACAAACACTTTGTTTTCTTCCTTGGATGATGATGTGAAGATTGCTTCACCAATAAATGCTGTAGCTCAGGTATTCTTACTGCTTTTGCTTTCAGAGTGACCTAAACTGATGATTTCTTTTGGACTTTACCAACTATGCACTTGTTTAAAGGGTTTATTAATATATTTGGGTTTGACCTGGCTCCCTCTGTACTCTTGCAGCACAAAGAATATTGCTTTTGGCTCATAGAGCCATTTACTGGGTGGTGGATTCTGATGGAATTGATAGGCCCCAGGTACCTCATGGGATCACAGAACATTGTGAGCTGGAAGATGTTTTTCAGAAGGGAAGTGTGAACAGGAAACAAAGCTTTGGAGAGGAGGGTTTGGATGAGGCTGTGCTGAAGGGAGCAAGGTGAGGAGGAGGAGGCTTTGAGCACAGCAGAGGGTGTGAGATGAGGATGTTGGGTGAGCTGCAGAATATTCAGGTGACAGTCACCACTGGAGGGGTGGCTGAATGCTACAGCAGCTCCTTTGTCTCCTCCACCCCTCTCATTTGTGCCTTTGTCTTCCCCTGCTCCTGCAGCCAGCAGCATCTGCAGTAGTTTGATGATAATGTCACTTTTCAGTCTCCCTGAAATCACTGATAACACTTCTCTTGGCTCTCCTGATCAAGATCTTATTGTTAACTGGATCTGTCAGGGCTGGGAAAGGAGCAAAACCCCGCTGTGTTTAGTGAGAGCCGATTGCTGCATTGTTGGGATGTGTCAGGAGCTTCCTCACAGCTCTGGGCTCCATCCCCCTCATGGACCTGTCAATGGATTTGGGAGATTCCTAAGAGCTGCAAAGTGAATTTTTTGTCCAAACATGGAGGAGAAGAGAGCAAAGGGCAGCTTTGCAAGGCTGGGCTCCTTCACAAACACTCTGGGTAATATGAATAAGTTTGTTTCAAGGCGTGACAGCTGTTGATACCAAACTGCTGAAGTCTGTTCCCAGCATGAAATCTCATGATGAATGAAATGAAGGTTTTGGAGCTGCCAGTGGCATTATTGGGGCTCACATACAGATGATGTGATAGAAAACATCAGAGCCCAGGAATCTTAAAGGAAAGAGTTTGTGGAAAATGGTTTTCTTGGTGGTGCTATGTAGAAAACTTGACCTTCAAACCTGTAGAAAGCAGATTTCTGTATCCTTACAGAGGTAAGAGATGCTTTAAATAATTTTCCCATGCCCCCTTTTCCCCCTCTTTTTCCCTCCAAGAGGACACAGTCTGAACTAGATTTAGAAACATCTAGAAAGGAGATTTTTATTAAGCTGCTCTCTGCTGATTCATTTGTTCAAAACTTCTTATTCAAAACTCTGAGGGTGAGCAAGTGCAAGGAAAGAGAAAATAAAACCAGCTTTCAGTGCCTTATTTCTTCACTCCTGGTTTGTGCTTGCCTGGTTGGGGAGCAATTAGTTCAAAGTCAATTTGGAAGGAGTGAGACAAGCTGTGGTGGTGGTGGAAAGTGCTGCTTCACTGGAAAAGACACCGGGGTTAAAACACGGCCAGGGAGAAGAAAAGGGGCAAGAAAGAAGGAAAAACCTAATTGTGCTCTTGCCTGAGGCTGAGCCATGAGATGAGCCAAGCAGATAATATTGACTGCACCCCTTACTGGGAGCTTGAGGGGAAGGCATTTATTTATTTTATGACCGAGGATGCTGAAGGAAGGATCTAATAACTTCCTGTGCTGGTTCTATGGTATTAAAAACAGGTCTATAAGACAGACGTGGATCTGTCCTTGTCCTTTCTCCCATCCTTATCTCAGTGTGTTCTGCCTGCAGCACAGAGTCATTGGGGCCCTGAGAGCTCTAATGGACCTTGATAGCACAGAGTGAGCTCAGCATCTCCCCTGCCTCCTGTTCTGGGGCAGGCTGAGGGATTTGTCTGCATGGTGGAGACATTCCAGGAATTTTCCAGCCATAAAAGCTTGCCAGTGCTTTCTAATGTCCTGGTAACATTTAGCAAAATATTAAAATTCATATCAATATAAAAATGTAGGCTTTCTAGGAGCAGGCATTGGAAGGTAAGAGGGTTTCTGACTGACATCTCAAGTGTAGCATTCTTTGGCTGAGGTGCCTTTTGCTGGTTTCTGTCCTCCAGAAGAGATTCTGGGTGATCTGTCCTGGTGTGGGTAGCTTGGTGAGGCTGTTATTACATGGATTTATATTGCAAAGAGTGTTCAGTTTGAAAGTGGTTTGCATCTTAATGTTTGTGAACTAGCTTGGGATGTGTGGAAAATACCATTTCTAACAGGAGCTCCTACTCCAAATAATCCAATAAAGATGTTACATTACAATGTAATCCTTTAAAAAGGGCTTAATGTCCTGCAACACGTAAATAAATACACTCTGAGCATACCAAGAGCTGTAAATTACTTCAGCTTTTTGCTGCTTTTATTTATCAGATAAAATACAGTACATGTTTTGAAATAAGCATGTATTGTGTATTTTAGTGCCATCAGTCAGCCTTGTGCAATAGTGGAAATAGCATTTCACACCCTTCAGGTTGGTTAAATCTCCCAGGCTTGGCCAGGACTGGCAGTCTGAGCACCTTTCAGAGTGCCCAGCACGGGGCCTGTGCTCCCCTCAAGGATGAACACAGAAAATGTTTGGAATACTTTTGGCTGGTCCACACAAAAATGAAACCAACCCCCAGCAAATGTGTTAGAGCTGCAGTGAGCAGGGTGCTTTGAAACTTGTATTAAACTCCCATCGTTCTGATAGATCCAAGTCCAAACTCCTTTCAAATTATGGAGTTATCAGTCTATGACTGACAGAATTTGTGCCTTGGTCCAGTGCACAAAAATGCAGTTTTTTGCTGCCAACAAATGCAGGTGCTGAGGGGCTTCTGAGGTCCCTACTGGATATTTGTTCTCTCCTAATTTTCAAATAAATGGTGCAAATCCTTCAAAATGCTTCTTTTGTGAGGGAGGCATTGCAGTTTAAGGGCACGTAAAGTGAAAATTAACTTTGCTCAGGTGTGTTTAATGTGGCCATGTCAGCAATATTCCATCACAGCCAGAGTCCTTTCAGGGAGCTGACATCAGAGCACTCAGTCTGCTAAAAATGACTAAGGGAAGCTTTGCTCCAGAGGACTTAAAACAGCACGAGAGAAAACATAAGCTCTGTATTATCCACCCAGGCATTTTCTGTGTGTGTGTGTGTGCAGCTCAGCTGGAGCAATGTTTGCAGGCTCCCTGCCTGGCTCCCCATCCTGGCTCTGCAGAGGAGCAGGTGATGCTGTCCCTGGTGCTGGCAGCTCTGGCTGTGCAGCCCTGCCTGGCACTGAGGAGGCTGTCAGTGCCTGTGGGGCTGCAGCCCTGCCAAAATCCATCCTGACCTTCTCATCTCTGCAGCCCTGGGATGCTGTTTGAATTCTGCTGTGTGTCCTGTCCCCTACAGCACTTTGTCCACCAGTGTGTCATGTTTTCTTACCTGACTTTTGTGATCCTGAACTTTTGGAACAAGAAGTATAATCACTTGTTTTAAACCTTTCTCCTGTGCAACCATTTTTTTTTTTTTTTCAGAAGAGAAGAATTTTTTCAAAATTGTTTTATTTTCTACCCCCTGCAGCCCTTGCAGCCTTCCGGTAGAAGTTTGGTCCTCTCTGGACATTTAAGATTCTCTTTAAAGAAAACACAGGAAAGACCTGGAATTTTGATGCTTTCTATAAAATTTGCCATGTGATAGGCTGTGTTTAAAAAGCTTATAGTAATAGGCTGTCTTTTAATTGGTTCTCTATCTAAACCTGTTCTGGTTTATAAGAGTGACACAGATGGAAAGTGATGGTGGGGAGAGGAATTCTTTCAATCATCTGCTTTGCAATCAGCATGTGTGAATCCAGAGTAGTTCTGATAATTTGAGATAGCTTGGCAAAAATTCCAGCACTGTTTTTTGGCCTGTGTTTTGGTGTGAGCCACTGGAGAGCCTCTGCTCTCCAAAGAGGGGTTGTTTATTGTGGCAGCTTGAGAACTGAACCTTCAAATCCCTCAAAGCCTCTTGGTTAAGTGGAAGATTGAAATCTGATCTGAAAACCTTGGGCAAGGCAGCAGGTGACATTCACAGCTCCCATCACTCTCTGCCCACTTGAACAGGGCTTTGGAAAGTTTATTTGGAGGGTGAATACGTTTGGGTGGGCTGAGACTAATGGGAAATTGGAGGTGGAGTATACATACATATATTATACAATATATCTCACAGATATTATACAATGTATCTCACAAATATTATACAATATATCTCACAAATATTATACAATTTATCTCACAAATATTATACAATATATCTCACAAATATTATACAATTTATCTCACATATTATACAATATATCTCACATGTATTATACAATATATCTCACAGATATTATACAATTTATCTCACATATATTATACAATATATCTCACAAATATACAATATATCTCACAAATATACAATTTATCTCACATATATTATAAAATATATCTCACAAATATTATACAATATATCTCACAAATATTATACAATTTATTTCACAGATATTATACAATATATCTCATATATATTATACAATTTATCTCACATATACAATTTATCTCACATNTCTCACAAATATTATACAATATATCACACAAATATTATACAATTTATCTCACATATATTATACAATATATCTCACATATATTATATAATATATCTCACAAATATTATACAATTTATCTCACATATATTATACAATATATCTCACATATATTATATAATATATCTCACAAATATTATACAATTTATCTCACATATATTATACAATATATCTCACATATATTATATAATATATCTCACAAATATTATACAATTTATCTCACATATATTATACAATATATCTCACATATATTATATAATATATCTCACAAATATTATACAATTTATCTCACATATATTATACAATATATCTCACATATATTATATAATATATCTCACAAATATTATACAATTTATCTCACATATATTATACAATATATCTCACATATATTATATAATATATCTCACAAATATTATACAATTTATCTCACATATATTATACAATATATCTCACATATATTATATAATATATCTCACAAATATTATACAATTTATCTCACATATATTATACAATATATCTCACATATATTATATAATATATCTCACAAATATTATACAATTTATCTCACATATATTATACAATATATCTCACATAGGTTATACAATATCCCATGTGCTAAATGGAGACCACAGAGAAAACAGCCACTGCTTTGACTGAAGATTAATCCCCTTGTTCATTTAAAGACCTAAAGGCACACTGGTGACATTCAGACAAACCAGCTCATCTGAATCCTTGCTTTCCCTGCTCTGATTCAACATCCTCGAGGCTCAAGATTATCAGTAATGGGACCTGGATGTTAAGCCCTCTTTAATCAGAAATCCATAGTGTGAGCTGATGGTAGGCAAGATTTTTTGGTTAAGAAAGGTGTTGAAGTGTTACCAAAAATTATGTGGAATAATTTACTTTCTTGGGAGGGGCTTTGTGTCTGCTGCCTCCATGTGGAGTCCATGGCAGAGAAAGGAAAATAAGGAGAGAGATCCCACCCATTCCATGGGTTTGTAGCAAGGAAATTACTGGGGCAGCCAAAGGAGGAACTGTCGTCATGAATATATTTAATAATAAACATGACCTATTATTGTTTTGTGGCTTTGGACAGAAACTTGAGGACATAAAAATTAAGTTGTTTCTGATCCTTCAGGAGAGGTGAGGGAAACCAAATACACCATTTGATCCCAGGCTGGAGCAGTGAACCTTTCCATAGTCTGGAATCTTTAATATTTAGTGAAGCCCTGGCCCATTTCTGGTAGAGTTCAAGGGGATAATTTGGTGTCTGAGAGGTTCTGAAGGATTCAAGGGTCAGCAGCATATCCTGCTTTGTTTTTTATTGTGGCCATCACAGCAGATATTACTGCAGAATAAGTTTACAGGGAAACCTGAAGCTATGAACAATGGAGTCAGTGTCTCTAATGTTTGTTGGTGAGCATAAAACAATAATAAAAATAATGAAATATTTATGAGCTTTCAGAAGTAATTACAATGATGAGGTGCAGAGTTTAATTTGGAAGCAATAGCAAAATAAATGAAAAATTAATTTTCCAGACTTAGTGGTTCATTTTCAGACTTATTAAAAATAACTTGGCCTCCTTGTAGCAGTAAGATGTGCCAAATTACCTGATTAATGTAAACTTATCATTCTGTTCCCCACCCATTAAAGTAATTGTCCAAGTGGGGAAGTTGCCTGTTGTTCCTTTTTTGTTGTTTTTTTTTTTAATCAGAGAGCACATGAAAAGAGATGGGAGCTTTTACTGCTGATTGCAGTGACTTTCATTTGCAGAACTGGCATTTTATGTTCTCCTGCAACAGGAACAGACTTACAGAGCCTGTGTTTTCACTGCAGAGAGGACATACATCAGAGGGCTTTAAATCAGACTAGACTTACATTGGCTTGCAAACTAGGGTGAGGTAAGGGAATGCAACAAGTATTCCATTAAATTAAACATCACAGTGCTCAGATATAAATGCCATTCTGAGGTAATTCCCATAATTTTACTCATTAAGACACTAAAATCAATGAACTTCTCTTTTATGGTGGTTGTGAACTGGTTGAGCTGAATTGCAAAATTATTTGGGAATGCTCTAACTCTGCTTACACTGAAACTGCTGTTTTTGATGGCAGCACAGTTAGGTGACAAGATAAAATCTCTTAGTTCATCTGTCCTTGAACCTTGAAATTCACTGTGGGTGTTTTCTTGCAAGAGCCCAACAAAGGGGTCACTGTTGAGTCCCAGCCCTGAGAGATGGAGTGGCTCCAAACAATGCCCCACCCTGCACGGTCACCCCTGAGCTGAAACCACCCCACCGGCCTTGACAGTTCAGGTGCTTATTTGTCAAGTGAATACAATAAAACAAAGCTTCTTTACATCTCAGCCTTGTGAGATGCAGTCAGCAGGAGCCCTCTCGCTTTCCACCCCTGCCCAAACCCCTAAAAACCCCTCTGTCCATCCCCTGCTCATTGTATCCAAGTCCCACTGGTTTTTGGGTGGCACTGGGAGGAGGCCAGGCTTTCCTGCAGGGGACAGCACAGCTCCCACCGTGCCTCCAGCTCTTTCAGTGTTTTCTTGGTGCTCAAGAGGTGGAAATTTCCCTCAGTGTGAGTCTCACCATCCCTATTTTATTGCATTTGGTGTGTCTCACAGTGCAAGAGGAGATGCTGGCTGCAGCTGGGCTCACTGCTGAGAGTGGTGTTGCCATGTGGTACCTGTGGCAGTCTGGCTGTTCTGGTTTGCTGTTGGGATAATTGCATTTTTTAGCAGTGATTTCAAACAGAAATGTCTCCAAAGCTGTTTGTGCAAGGATTCCTGAGGTCTCAGAGCACTTGTTATGTTCCTCCCTGGGTGAGGGGCTCTCAGATTTTAGTGACTTGTGCTAATGGCTTTATTTGGCTCAGGATCAGTTTTGTGAGGGGTTCTGTGGGGAATCAACATGGACTTGACTCTAAAACTGCTCATTAGGTATAAAGTGAGCTGCCTGTGTTTTGCATTAGGGATGAATTGAGTTCTGTCAGAAGAAGGACAGGGGTGGGCCCTGACAAGTTCTGACTCTGAGGAGTGAGGAGGTGAAACACTAAATCAGGCTGACGTTGAGCAAGGAATGTATCACACAGGATAAAAGAGGAGGCTGCACATGTCTGGAGCATTGACTCTCAGCTTGATCCCTTTATCCTCTTCTGAAATTTGTGATAATCTGCAAGACTTGAGCCCTGTTCCTCAAGTGAGCTCCCTGCCTGGAGCCTGGTGCTCAGCTCAGGGTGGGCTCAGGTCCTGGAGAACTTTCTGACACCATGGAACCTTTTTGTCCTGCAGAAACACAAAACCAATGCCTGCCTATTCCAGCCGTGCAGTATTTGTGTGCTAAATAACAGGAACCAAAGGCCTGACCAACCTTCTCTCACAAATACCAACAGAATTTACTTCTTGCCTTGCCATTTCTCCTTTCCTCTGCATGAAGATGCTGGCATTTCAAAAATGTTTGATTTTCATTAGAAACGAGCCGTGCATTCTCTGCCTCTGTAAATTTTCATTTCTTCAAAACCAGAGGCTGTGCTTCAAACAGGAGGCAGTGAGTGTTTATTTTGTGATTTGGAAGAGTCTGGCTGTGCCTGTGATCTGGGGACAGAGATGTGGCAGGGAGCCAGCAGTGCCTGGCAGACACTGGAGGGAGGGTGTGTGGCTGGGCTGGGCACTAAGGCAGCCTGAGCAGCTGCCTGCTCCCACTTCAAACACAAATAAAATACTGCTACAACTGGCAAGGCCTTGCCAAGCACTCCAATTCCATGAAATCAAAGCTTTTTGGATGGAGATGTGCTCCAACAGAAATTGGTGCAGTTTACTGTGCAAATATCATAGCTAAAACAACACTTCAGTTTCAGAATTACTTCTGTCTTTCAGTATTTTTGGTGAGGATGGGAAGTGTAAGAAAGAATAAACAAAGTTCAAATGGAAAGCAGGATTAAATGACTTGTCTGATGGAAAAAGCAGAGCGGTGAATGAGCACTAGAAATAAGAAAGGCTTTTGCAGTTTGGTGGAGATGATCTAAAGTTGTGTAACTCTTTCAGGAGCTTCAGGCAGGAGGAAAGATGGGAAAGGGTGGGTCATGTTTTAACAGTATGGGAAAGAGGGTGGAGGATTTTTTTGAAGTCAACAGTTCTGCCTAGAGGATGGAGCTTTTGTAGAAAATCCCTGTTGTTGGTCACTACTGCTGCAGCTGGGACTGAATGGTGTTTGTTAATGGTTTTCTCTCCTCCTGAGCTGTATGGCTGTGGGAACTCATGGCTTTGAGAAGTGGGGCATGACCTGCATTAATCTGCTCACCTAGGGTGAAACCCTTCCTGCAGCAGCTGCCTGGCTGTGCTCTGGCTGACAGTCTCTTGTTTATTGAAGAGGATCAGCCACCAGCTGAGCAGGCTCTTCTGTAGGCTCATCACAAGTGGACATGACTCCAAATGGAAGACCAGGCTGTGGAACTTGACCACTGCAGGTTACAAGGCATGTGATCCTTGACCCAGCACCATTTAAAGAACCTCTCAGATTTATTTTTCCTCTGCTGAGCCCACTTGGCTGTGTCCATCCAGCTCTGAAAGTATTTACAGCTGCAAGTTAGGCAAAGGCCAGTGCCCATCCCTCTGCTACAGCCAGGGTTAGCAGCAGATGTTTAATGTCTGCAGTTTTGGGTGTGCAGGTATCTCAGAACTGCTCCCTCACCCTCCTGTGGATCTGGCTGGAGTGGCTCAAACGGCTGATGCCAATTAAGAGTCCTCCCCTCTTTGTTCATTCTTGAATAATTGACACAAGAGTTGCTCAGACAAAAGCCCCCTTTATAATGTCAGTGAAATCAGTACTGGGCACAGATTAAATCCATCTAGGATTCTAATGTCAGTGAGATCAGTGCTGGGACCCAGATCAACTCACTTTAAGGTTCTAATGTCAGGGAAAGCAGTGCTGGGACACAGATTAACTCACTTTAAGGCTCTGATGTCAGTGAAAGTGGTGCTGGGACACAGATTAACTCACTTTAAGGCTCTAATGTCAGTGAAAGCAGTGCTGGGCACAGATTAACTCACTTTAAGGCTCTAATGTCAGTGAAATCAGTGCTGGGACACAGATTAACTCACTTTAAGGCTCTAATGTCAGTGAAAGCAGTGCTGGGCACAGATTAACTCACTTTAAGGCTCTAATGTCAGTGAAATCAGTGCTGGGACACAGATTAACTCACTTTAAGGCTCTGGCCAGACAGACCTTGTTGAACACAGCAGAGAAAGGAGTTTGATTCTATGAATTCATCCACACCTGGCTGGGCACCACTCCTGAGGCTTTGTCCCTGAGCTCCTGACTGGAACATGTCTAGATATGTGCAGAGGGCCTCTTAGGGATTTACTTCCCTCTGCAAGATTTAAGGAGCCTCATTTAAATCTACAAGTGCTTAAGAGTGAGAAAACAGGACTCATATTACTTTTTCTTTTTTTTTAAAAAGCCTCTACTACATCTTGCCTTCTCTATTGGAAGAATGAGCAGAACATTGCAGTGTCAAAGCACTTGGGTACTTTTTTTTTTAAAAGGTCCAAATATTGCACTTTGATTATGTGTGGTGGTGGTGTTTTTCATAAATCCTCCAAGAGAGTAAAAAGAACCCCCAAACTGCCCTGTTGACTTGCCCTAATCTCATTTTAATCTCATCCCTCCAGCTCCAGGACCAGAACGTTATGTGAAATTTATGTCACAGTGTGGAACGTGGACTTAGAAGATGCAAAGTTGATTTACAAAGTAAGGATATCCTTA
The DNA here is from genome assembly GCA_013400955.1 of Drymodes brunneopygia. Classification (NCBI taxonomy): domain Eukaryota; kingdom Metazoa; phylum Chordata; class Aves; order Passeriformes; family Petroicidae; genus Drymodes; species Drymodes brunneopygia. The sequence continues at coordinate 384,087 of VZTZ01027324.1, forward strand.
GGAAAAAAAAAACCCTAAATCTGTAGTGAAATTACTTTGAAAGGAGCTGTTTGGAGTTAAGGCCACCTTTGCATTTTAATGGGTAATTACTCTTGGCATCCCCAACAGCATATAAGCAAAGCTCACAGCATCCCTGGGGGACAGAGGGAAATTTGGATTTAAAGACGGCGCAGCAAGTATTTTGTACTTTAAGGCAAGCCAATTTCCGTGGATCGGGGAGAAGAGCAATCCGAGGGTTTTGCGCTGGAAGCAGCAGCAGCAGCAGCGTGCATATGATCGATCCAGGAAAGGTTATTACTTTTCCTCGGGAGCGGGGCTGGAGCAGCCGCTCCGTCCGCGCTCAGCGCTCGCAGCCGGCAGGAGAGGGCGGCAGAGAAACAGCTCCGAATCCTGCACAGCACCCAAAATTTCTAACAGGAGCGAGAGCACATCGGAGCTCTCGGAAGCCAAATCCCCTTCAAAACGGCAGCTTCACCAGCTTTTTTTTTTTT
>VZTZ01027324.1:384598-405889 GCA_013400955.1 Drymodes brunneopygia
TTTTTTAAAGTCCGTAACACTTTGCAAATGTCACATCCCTGCGGCAGCGCAGAAGACGCGGGGAAGCTGCGGGGCAGGGACGGCAGGATAAGAAGGGAGGATGTGGATGATTCCCAGCCCGAGGGAAAGAGGCTGAAGCTGGGGAATGAAGGAGGAACCAGTGGAAAGGACAGAGAAGCAGCGGAGGCAGCAGGAGATGCCATAATGCCTTGCTCAGGCAGAGAGGAGCCCGTGCCCGAAGGAGGAGGTGAAGGCAAAAGTGTGAGTGAGGATCTTCAGTGGCTCCGGGAAAGGGGGAAGGGCCGGGAGGTTACCTTTGGAATTATTTGTCATCCTGGAGTTGGTAACTGGGCATCGAGTGCAGCAGGACGAGTGCAATCGGGTGTCCCATCTCACCGAGATCATGAGCACAGTCCTCTTTAATTTCTGGTCTTGCCTGCCCGTTTTCAGTGCAGGAGTGTGTGTTTTTATCTGGCTCTCACTGTCAGCTGTGTGCAAGACGTGTGTGTGCCAGAGAAGTGATTTCTCTTTTTCATGGGGAGAGGGGAGAAGGAATATTAACTGCTGAACTTGCTTTTCAGCCCTCTATATCCATTCAGGAGCTGGGGAAGGATTGGTGCATTGAACTGGACAGTTTGGGTTGTTTGTCAGTCTGTCCATTCAGACTTTCAATGCATTTCTGTCGAGTAGCATTGTTTTACAGCCAGGGATGGGGATACAGCCTCCAGGAGAGGGGGAGAGTTGGTGGTTAGAGATCTCATCTGGTGAGATTTTGCCAAAAAAGAGCTGCTGAGCAGTTGCCCGTGTAAATATCAGGGTTACCAGATGAGTTCTCCTTTCCACGAGGGTAGCTGTCCTGCCTGGTTCCCCAGCTCAGTGCCGTGCCCGTGGCAGGGTCCTGAGGCACAGCACAGGACTCAGGGGGCAGGGGGAGAACATTTGGATCCCCAGGCAGCTGAAGCTTTTCCCCTCCCGGTGCAATTCCAGCCGGGCACTTTTCCTGGACACATCCTGGCTGCTCCCCTCGGTCAGAAAGGCAGGTGGTGGGGACAATGTCTCGGGGGTAGGATGTTTCCTGCTTGAGCTGTCACAGGGTGAGAGTGCAGCCTCAGAGCTCACTTCAGGGCTGCTGGAGATTTCAGCTCACTGATTTTATACAGAAGTTTTCTGAAATGTGAGGGTTTTTTTTCCTCTCCTGGGATTGATAGCCTGCTTCTTCAAATGAGGAGCTAAGTAGATGCTCAACATTTCGGTAGGATTTTCATTTTTAATTCATTTGAGAGATAGTTTTGTTCTTGGTGGAAGGTCATCTCTAAATGCAACAGTTTTTCTGAGCTGCAGAAGTATTTAAAATGTGTATGGAGTGTTGGTTAGTTCATCCAAGCAGAAATCTCTTTTATCAAGCCATGTAACCGCAGAGAGTTGCACTTTGCTCTGTATTTTGGGTTTCCAGTGCTTTATGAAGGTGGGAGGCTCTCTTTAACTCTCAGACAGTGAAGTAGCACTCTTGTTTTTACACCACCTCTGGCAGAGACCTATTTTCCCCAAAAGACATGCAAAATACAGGCAAGTTAATTGGTTAAACCCTTGCTTTTGTCTGCTTTTCCCCCTCCTTTTTAATCTGAGAGTAAAGGTTTTAAATCCATTCCACTTCGTGATAAATATCCATAAGTGAACACCACTACGGGTTGGGATAAAAGTCTCTTTGATGGTACATCTTGCTATAGTACTTAATTGGGAAGTTATTTGAAAATAAGCCTTAATTGAATAAATTTACTCTGTCCTTTAAGGGATCAATGCAGAATATGTAAGAGTGATGCATACCTGACTCACTTGGCTCTGCCCCATCTGTGAGGCCTGGTTTAGCCCCTCATTAATGTTCTGCTACTGCACCAAAGCTCTGTGCTGGTGAATACCTGTCTTTTTCTTTTTGTCCTTTCAGGGACCTGGTATAGCTGCTCCAACTTTCCTTTCTGGCTTTTCATCAGGGGATTGTTAAAAATAATAACAAAGCAAATCTGTTAATGAGCAATTATTTCACTGCTTGTGTCTCCCAAAATCAATTCTTAAATAGTTTTTATAATAAAATAGTTGTTCTTATAGTGATTCTTAAATTCAACTGGGTTTGATTCAAAACTCATCAAAGCTTAATGAAGCTCTTCTTTCCCCTCACTTGAGTGGATTCTGGCTTGGGATGTTACATTACATTTTGTATAAAGTTCCAGTAGTTTTTTCCCCTTCCCATTTAGATCTGTCTGATTTGGAGGCATTATTAGAAATTAATTATGTGACATTAGAAATTCTGTTGAACTTTTTTCTAGAAGCAATAAAAGCTTGTTCAACAGCACTGCAAGTGTCTGTCACCTTGTGGAGAGCAAGCTGCTGGAAGAGATGGACTGTGTGCCCTTAGGAAACACTGGAATGACTTCATTTCTGTGCTTAGAAGGATCTTTATTTTATAGGCATAGTGGTATGGGTAATCAATGCCTGCATTGGAGGAACATTTCCTAATAGTCCATTATGTCTTCCATTTTAAAGAAGGACATTTAAAAAAATTATAGGCTTTGACTCATTTCTGGACTAGTAATAAAAAATCAGCCCAGAGCGTGTGCTGTTTCTCTGTTTATTCCACTGCTGTTTGCCCCATCCAGCATCCACTCTTGGGTTTAGAAGGAAGAAATCTACATTGGTCAGCTGCTCCAGCTCAGTATTCCTCTTATTATTAAATCTTGGGTTATGGAGAATGCAGACACCGTGTATATTTTATGCTCCTGAAATGATGTGGGCATTTCCTTGGCATCCTGAGTTTATTTCAGAAGCTGCTGCTGGGCACAAGTTGGTTGCAGGAGGAATTTTGTGCCACTGGACAGAGCTCTCTTCCCTGCCTTGGCAAAGAGGGGCTGAATTTGGCAGCAGCACCTGGAGTGATTCCTTCCCTTGCTGCAGTATGGTTAATGCAGTAACCTGGGGTGAAACTGGAGTTGTTAATTTAGGGATCTATTCAAACAATTTGCTTCTTGCCTTCTCTTTTTCTTGCCTTCATTCCGTTGAGGAAGCTGCTGGGGCAGGTGTGAATCACTCACTCTGAGGCCATGCAATTGTTCCCTCTGTCGTGTTTCTTCCTGGCAGAGCATCAGGGTTTGGTTCAAATGAAGGGGATGCAGCCTTTGCAGTGAGGTTCAACTTGAGAAATCCTTCATTTGGTGCAGATGGTGGGGAATTGGCATTGGGAAGGGCTGCTGAGTCACTGCTTTTCGTCAAGAGTTTGGGTAAAAATCTTTCACCAGGCTCTCTGGAGAATTCCTTTTCCCCCTTTTGTGCCTGGAGGGTGACCACAGCTGTGATGGCACAGGGCTGATTGTCACCCTACCTGTGACTACATGCTGGAAATTGTTAAATTAGGCTGAAATTGCATTTACTGAAATAGGAAGTGTATGAAGAATTGAACAGGGAAGGGCTGACCTCTTTCCAGGCTGACAGAAATGAGATAGGCTCACAGTTACCCACGAGTGATCATCAGGAGTGTGGATCTGTGTAATCCATGTAGAGCCCTTTCTTCTCTCTCTTTAACCAACTCTTTGTCCATTTGCCTGGTGAAGGTTCTTTGGATTTTGGTACAAAGATATTTCTGTATCCACAAGGCCTCCTTTGTTATGAACCAAACTTTCCCCCCTATAATATTTGTGCCAAGTTTAAAGAACAAGATTAAATTTCCTGGGTTTGGTTTGACTTGTGTAGTGTTCCCACAGCATCCACATTCCTAAACTGTTTTCATCTGTAATGTCACCTGAGCCAGGAGAGAGCTTGAACTTTTACCTTTCAAACAACTTTCAGAATGACTTTAATGCATTTGTGAATTAAGGTACTGTTTTAAATTGTTTTTTCTTTTTAAATTTCCTTTGTGAATACTTGGAAAGGAGGAAAGGGTAGAAGTACAGTGAAGAAAAAAAATGGATTTTTTTGTTGTTCACATCAGAAGTAACATTATTCAGTTTTGGGACTCTCATGTTGTAAAAGAAAACATTAGAAAAGTATCTGAGAAAGTGCTTAGTACTTTCCTAAGAGGGGAAAACTGGTTTTGCTGATCAACTCTGAAGAACTGACTACACCAAACTTGTATTATGTGACAAATCCAGCCTTGGAAATCTCAGATGCAAATGGAATTGTAAATCCAGTTTAGATGGGGACATGTGATATGCTATGCATAGAGAACAAATTGCACCTTAATTAATTCATTGGAGTATTCCTAAAGTGTAGAAGAACACACCTTGGAAAGCTGAGAAACACTTATTGGAAAGCTGATCATTTAAAAGGTTATTTCTCAGGAGGAGAGGAAGGGTGTTCTAGAAATTAAGATACGTACTTGGAGCTTCAGCTCAAGATAAAATTCCCTTGTTTGAAGGATGGGTCTGGGTTCATGGAATCAAATTAAAATCTCTGTCAAGACCAGATGAGGATGCAGGAACTGATCCCCTTCTGGATTCTCTGCAGCAACTTCAGTGTGTGCCTCCAGCTGCTGTCCTGGAAGGGCTTGGGGTAAATAACAGAGATTTTGGGAGGCACTGAGTGTGAGAATGGTGTTAATCCCTATGAGTGAAATACACATTTATTATCTTATGTTTAGCTTGGGTTAAAGTAATTTCTGACTCAGTAACTCAAGGCTTTTTCATGAAATACATGCATAAAACATAGAATGAAGTGCAAGAATTGGATCTGAATCTGACAGTGTGACCTTTCTGTGAATTGCCACACAAGGTTGCACTGTGTTAATGCAGTTTCTCACATTGATTTTCTGTTTTGGGACATTTATTTGCTCCTTACAGTTGGTTTATTACAAAACCTGGTTTGTGTGTGTAGGGCTTTGTGATCATGATTGCATTTCTAGATGTTACTTTAAAGAGGAAATGTGCTTGAGAAGGGAGAAACTGGAATGGTGGCTTTGTCTGGACTGAGAGTCCAATTTTAGGTGCTGATTTTTGACTCTCAGGGTTCTAAGCAGATTGAACCATTCTGCTGTCAAGGCTGTGGTTTAGTTCTTTTGCTCTCCTCTTTATAAAAATGTTTCAATCTATCGAGTTCCTTTTTTCCTCAGCCATTATGGAATGGATGTGTTCTAGGAGAGCACCATGGATTTGAAGTGTTTTGAAGAGCAGGACCTTTGGAACCTGTTGCAGTCTGCACCTGCCTTTCCCCTCTTTCCTTTTTCGGGTCTAATTATCTAATTAGAGGATAACTTAAGGATTTAATCTATTGACTTGTTAGGCAGACTGTGACAGATGCTGGAATTACTGCTTTTCTTTTGATTCAGAACACAATCAAATTCCATGATTCAGGACAGAGACATAATTATTTGCCTTTGGAGGTGGGAAGAAAGCAGATGAAAATTCTTTAGAAGTCAGTGGTGATATTGATATCAGGTGCTGGAGTTACTTCCACAGGAATATTTGCTAAATCAAAGTAAAGAAGCCTTTGGTAGGAAGGTGTGGATAAATCAAAAATTGCTTTGCACTTGATTCCAAGAGCAAGAACAAGTTGAAGGAAAATGTTCTCCCTAAAACTGATTCATCCTCCTGTTAACCTCTGGCTGGTGTCAGCAAACATTGTCAGCAAACAAAGGCACTGCAGGAATAATTGCAGTAAAGAATTGCCTGAGAGAAGGAGAGGCAGCAGAAAGAGACCCTTAGGAGTGACCTTGTTGTGCCATTTCCCCTGGAGCTGCTGGGACACAGCACTGGGGGCAGAGGGTCAGTGTGCAAAGCCAAAGGCTCTGTCTGCATTACCCTGTGATTTTGCCGTGAGGGAAATTTGATTTAATTCAGCAAATAACTGCCTGTTTTCAACAAGCAATGTCAGCCATTTCAGTGTTGGCCAGTTGTGTTTAACTCACTGAAAGTTCAGTTTCTCTGGTAAGGAACCTTCATGAAGCATTTCTACCCCAAACTGAGAAATCCATTGCTTAATATTGCAATTGCTGTAGAGTGACTGGAATATTACTTTTGATTGAAATTACAACCAAAATGCATTAAAATCTTCCAAAGTGCAAAAGAAGACGTCTGTGGTCTATGTTGAATTAGAGGAGATATGAAATTAAGATATTTATGCATTGCTTTTATTTGCTACGCTTTTATCCTTCTGCAAGCCAATGCTAGCCATGAAAAATAGTTTTATTTCAAGTGTCTGTGATTTAGAGATTAATAAAATTCTTCAGGCAGAGAAGGACCCATGCCCAAAGGAGGTGGTGAAGGCAAAAGTTGATTTTTCTTTTAATATTTACAGTCTTAGTCGTTAGCCTGGACTACAACAATGAGGAATAAGCCCCAGCAGCTATGCAGAAATTGGAAATGGAATCAGGCTGGTGCTTCACTGGCTGTCCCTTTCCTGGGGAGTACTCAGTGCTCAGACTCATTTGGGATGCATTATTCCCACAGAGTTGCTGTTTTGTTCCATGAAATGAGGCTGCAGGATCTGCTGCACTGCCAGCCCTGTAATTCCTCCTTCAGGAATGCCATGGATGTGTTCTGATGTTCTGATGCTTTGCCCACTGTGCACTCCTTAAACAGCCCAAGGAGTTACAGACAGGCTTGTCTACACTGGAAAGGATCTCATCCTTTCAATTCAGAATCCAGAACGTTTATTTTTGGTGGCTCTCTTGTGTTCTGATCTCTTTCCTCCTGGCACCTTAAGATCCCTCTAAAATGGACATAATTTCTTCAACACTTGTGAGCCAGCTGTTCACTGCCAGCAAACTTCCAACAGCCTGGTGCAGGAAAATGCAACAGTTAAGAGACTTTACCTGGTGTCATTGACTCTAAGTGCTAGATAATGAAGTAATTCTCAATTAGTTGTACTGATACTTCATTAATAAAGGTCCAGCTAAGATTCACAAATCAATGAGAAGTGTCTGCAGTCCTTGGTAAGGACACTTTCATTCCAGTCTGAAAAGCAAAACCTGTTTAAGGTGGGAAAGATTTCCTGAGCACAATAATTCTTATCCAACCCATTCTCCTTTCACCTGCTGTTCTCATCCCTGCACGTTTCCAACACATGGAATGTCAGCCCTACTGGACAGGGCTTTGGCATCCCTGGGAAAGGACACAACTCTGGTCCCTCATTTCTTAGAAAGAGATTTCTTTGCTTAGTTGGTCACTGGGCAGAGCTGGAGGTGGAGAAGCTCGTGGGTGTCCAAGGCTTTATGACAGGAATTGTGCAGGATCATAAAGACCTTCAATAATTGAGGAGGGACACCACAGAATCAGCCACTGGCATGGAATTAGAAGGGTTCTGTGTCATCCCAGGGCTCTGTGTCATCCCAGGGCTCTGTGTTTGTTATCCCAGAGTTCTGTGTTTGTTATCCCAGGGCTCTGTGTTTGTTATCCCAGAGTTCTGTGTTTGTTATCCCAGAGTTCTGTGTTTGTTATCCCAGAGTTCTGTGTTATCCCAGGGCTCTGTGTTTGTTATCCCAGAGTTCTGTGTTATCCCAGAGTTCTGTGTTATCCCAGGGCTCTGTGTTTGTTATCCCAGGGCTCTGTGTTATCCCTTGAAGAGTTGAGCACAGCATCAGCCATTGATGCACTGAAAGGGCTCTGCAATTCCCCACCTCCTGGTATTATTTTGATGACTTTGGTTACCCTTAATCCTAATGAGATGGTGAAAAATTAACAGATTTTCACCAAGTTGCCATTCTTTTTAATGTCTATGGATAGTGTGGTAAATTCCTGTTTTAGCTGAGTTGTACTGTGCATTCAGCATGTATTATCTTCAGGGAATGTTATTTTCCTCAAAATGAAGGCTAATCACAAAAAATAGAAATGGATTCAGTATGTAAAATTATGAAGTCACCACACTGAGACTCAGTTCCTTGAGTTGGGCCACAACTAAATGGAAATGAAGCATTCCTATCAATAATACACTGGGGGAAGTAACATCTGTTCTGAGATGCTGAGAGGTTGCTTTTTCATTCACTGAAATATTTATTTCAACTAAAAATCTCTAATCTTTTCACTGTCTCCAGAGGGCAAAATCATTGACTGTTATGTTTAGAAACTGTCTGTGAATTAGAAGAGTCTACATAAAATGGAAAGAATGCTGATTGAGCAATTAATCACTTTTTACTTAATTTAAAATAAATAATGACATTATATAAAGCTGTTGCATTAGCCCTAAAAAAAAAAAAAAAAAAGACTGATTCTTGGAAAAGCAGCAGAACAAAATTTCTTTCTCTCACCACAGGCTGGTTTCCAGCTCTTGCAGGCACAATAGCTTTTGGTGATGTGACAGTATTTTCTTCTAATTACCCAGTGTTGTGTTACACATGTTACAGAAAGGTTGCTGTTCTTGGCCACTCATCTATGGATCTTTTTACATTGCAAGGCCAGAATTGACTGCTGGACCCTGCTTTCTGCTAGGAGTTCATTGTATCTCCCTGCATTCTGATTGAGCTAGGACATGGAATTTTGTACAAAAACAGCTGCTGTTGATTAAAGGCTGCAGGTCATGGACAATTCCTCCAGTCTCCAGGTAAATTTCTTGCTGTAGGTAACTGTTCTTAGAATAAAAATATAAATCCTTGCCTGGAGTTGGAATTTGCCCAACTGCTCATCCCAGCCTGAGTGGATTTTTTTGCAGCAGATGTTATTGACTCCCATGATGGGAATAAACTCCTCTCCTCCTCCTGGAGAAGCCAAGCATCTGGATCCTTGTGCTTTGTTTTCCATCCTGCAGGTCTGTGCTCCCCATCTGCAATAATTCACCTGTGCCCTCGCTGGCTCTTTGCAAGTTCAACATTTCTGCAGAAAGCTGATTCTGCTGGATGTCCCCTGTTAATTTATCAGTGCTTTAGGTACTGCTCTGGCCTGGGCTCCACGTTCATTTCCCCACAACTGCAAACGTCACAGAACATTCTGTGGTTGTCCATGTGGAAGTGTATTTTTGTCAGGCAAGCCCAGAATTTACGACTGCAATTTGATTTAAATTGTCAGAAATTTCCCAATGCTGTGATTTACACGTGCCCACTTCCTCCAATTCACTGGTAAAGAAATCAATGAATAATATTCATGGAAGAACAGATCCTTGTGGGATGTTAATTGCAGAGGCATCTTAATTGGAATGACTTTGCTCCTGCTCCTTTTTTTTCCCCCCCTATGTGCTCGGTTTTAATTCATTTTAAAGTGTCCTGTGTAGCTGTGCACACAAACCAATCTGAGCTATATGTTTTAAATCACAATTAATTGCTCAAATGTGATTTAAACAAAAAATTCATTTTGTAATAGAGCCATGGCACAAGCTCAGCCAAGGGAGTGCCTGGTGGTGCTGACAGGACAGAGGTACAGATTTGTGTTGGTTTTTTTTTCCTGTTTGTTTACTTTTCACTAAGGAAAAAATAAATTCCACAGAGTAATATCTTTGCTTAAACCACCTAGTAAAGTAAAAAAAAATATCAGTGATTCTTGATATTTCATGCAAATTGCTCAGTTCTCTCATGGCAGTCTTCATTAGAACTCCACGTACACAATTGACAGCACCCTATTATCTGTTTACTTTCTTAAAGCTTGTTTTGGTAAGATGAACAATTACTTAAATTGCTAAAGTAGATTTTTTTTTAATACCAGCTGCATAATTACTAAGCTAGCTGCTCTTAATTCTATTTGCTAGAGGAAAGGGGCTCTTTCATGTGCTACTCCTCAGCCCTTCATCTGGAGGTTCAGCAGAAGCTGCTGGAGATTATTAAATCAGAACTGAGATCTGAATGCTGCCCACAGAGAGAGGCTGCAGGCTGGAATTGGCTGCATGTGTTTCATGTGATTGTGCAGATGTGTGCACATCCTTGGTGCTGCTTTAGTTGTGCATCAGTTTTAGTAATTGCCAGGAGTATTTTTCTTCTTCTGAGCCCAAAGTCCAAAATACCCTACCTGAGTAATGTCTAATTCTGGCATGGTGACCTAAGGAATCCTGGAGATGAAATGTTCCTGTAAACAAAAGCTTTCAACTTTCTCAGTGTCTGACTCCACTCCTTGGGCTAAAGAGTTGCTGTCTGAAGAAAATGATGACTTTCAAGGTGTAAAATCTGTTCCCTGTCATCTCAAGAGATCGCTAGGGCTTTGAAAATTCTCTGATATTTTCTTTCTGCTCCTCTTTAGTTTGAACTTTTAAAACTGGTTCTGTAAAGCTCCTCCCCTGGGAGCAGGAGGATGGATGGACACCCTGGGGGTGTGGAGCAGGGTTCCAGCTGGCAGAGATCCCTGAGCCCAGGACTGCAGCAGGATGGTCGGTAGCACACTGTTTCTTTACTCAGCAACAGGATCAGGAACATTTTCAAAGAAAGGAATATTCGTGTATTCCCTACTGGGAATGTTAAATCAGGGAGGTGGCACCAGCTCTCTCTGCTGTCCCGACACTGAAATTGGCCCGAGGCAGTATCCAGACCATTCTCCTCACAAAAACAAGCACTCAAAACACAGAAGCACCCACTTTTCACAGAGTGCCTTGTAGCTAAGTAATTCCACAGGCATCTGGTGAGAAGTGCTTCAAGTGCCAAAGAAGGGAGCAACAGCTTCAAGTAACAAAAACTTCAAATTTCATCTGTAATAAATGATATAAAATCATCTGAACAGGTTTCCTTATGAAGGCAGTTTATTATTTATGGAGACCTTAAAGGGGATTTGGAGGCAGGTTAATGAAATGTCACTGCTTTCACCTCCCAAAGCAATTGTATTTTAATGAAGTAAAGCCTCTCAGTGGAAGAGATGGTGTTGGCTGGTGGGGGAATGCAGACAAAATGTAAGGGAATAAACAGGGGAAAGAATCTGCTTTCCTCAGAGGTGTCAGGAACAGAGGGAACTAATCCAAGGAATTATTGTGAAGCTCCCAAGGTGCTCCACTGTTCTTGATGTTTCTTCCTCAAAATCCAGAGGTTCTGTTTGTGCTCCCTGGAAACCAAGGGAATCAGTCCCTGCAGTCCCAGCAGCAGAGGATGAGACCTGGCTCTCACTGGGTCTGGGAGTCAGGTTTTATTTCAGCAGCTTTGCTTGCTCTTTGGCAATGTTCAGATAATTTGGTCCTCACTGCAGTGTTTGATGTGTGATGTTTGTCACGGGTGGAGCTGCAGGTGCCCCTGGGTGGCACTGGGTGCTGTCCTGCAGGTGGATGGCACAAGCCAATGCCTCAGTGTGCAGTGTCCCAGGATCCATTCTCCTTTGGGGAATCACAAAAAAGAATGTGCCTGTGTTTCTGACTAATGTTTTGTTTTCCCCCTTTGCATGGCAATTTTTCTTCTGTATCTTTGACTTAGAAAGAAGCTAAAATCTCTTTGCTTTTAGCTGTGCTTGTATTAGTTCAGTCAAGGATCCCCTGACTCCAAAAGTGATTTTCTCAGCACAATTTTCTGAGAATTAGGTGCATCACATGAAGCAAGTAGTTCAAATTCTCATTTTCTAGGATTAGCCATTTTTAAGAAGCAACAATAGAAGTTTAACATGCACATCTCCTTTAAGTTCAACTAAAACTTATTTTGGAAAATATCACGGGTTTCTCTGATGAAAGATTCATGTACATTTAGGAAATGTGTTTAGTATTGCTGATAATAAAAGCCCAATTTCTCCTGAAGGGCTGATAAGCTACAGCTTGAGGGTGACTTTACATATTCAATGTCAATTTTTTTCATTCAGTGCCAGAAAGTCCTGCAAAGGCCAGGCAGACTCCCCCACCTTGGAAATGAATTTTTCAGTGTGGCTGCAGCAGAGTTTGATTTGCAAACACAGTGTCTGATTTCCTTTAGTTTTAGCTTAAGGAAGCTGGTTGATTCCTATATAACACCTTGTAGACATATTCTGTTTTCATTTAAACTGAGAGGCAAAAACTCAAGAAGTGACATTGGGATCCTCCTAAATCTCCCAAGACCTGAGCCAGAATCTGACTTTTACACATGCTCAAAGCTTTGAGCCCCCTGATACTTTCTGCAGAACTGACTGAAACATTTCTTTAAACAAATTGTGGTGTTTGTTTCCTTGTGTTTAATTTTTTCCTGTTCTTTATTGTATGGTGCATTTGCATGAAAATGGCATTTTGAAGAGTGATCTGCTCCTGGTGCTAGTCCCTCACCTAGAGGCACAATCTCTGCTTGGATTTGCAATTAGCTCCTGTGGAAATGATTGTTGCAGAGGCAGAGCTGGTGCTCTGCTCCTGGGTGGAAAGGGAGCAGCAGGAGCTGATGAATTCTTAAACCACACAAGCTTTATGCAAAGATCTCTGCAAAATTACGCACTCCGGGGTAAATATGAAATTGAGAAGCCTCACAGACTAAATGCAATGGTCTTAAAAATGTTTCCATCCCTGACCTGTCTCTCATCATGCCAGTGTCAGATTAGGAACCAGGTGTGCTGCAGAAGGAACAAAGTTTATTGCAGCCTACGGGGAGATGCCCAGAGCTATTCTCAGACTATTTTAACTTGATTGGGATACCTGTGCTTGGAGCAGGATTTCTGTTTTCTGGGGGAGGAAATCATCACTTCAAGGTATGAACCAGGACAGGAATGGTGGCTTGAGCCAGGCACCAAAGCCACCTCTCAAACAGAGCCATACAGAACTGTATTGACATTGCTTAAAATCCTAACAACATATTCAGGGAGAAAGCAAAACAGATCTGGATTGAGGTACCTGCATTTCTCGGAAAGTGTTTTTTGTAATGCAGGTGTCTGTGCCAGCCCCTCAGCTCCAACTTGTCCTGTCCTGTCGCTCCGATGAAGTGAGGACTTGAACTCTGTGGGGCTGAGAAGGAAGAGCTAAACTGCTTTTGCAGTTCCCTGAAGGTCTCCCTCCTTATCATGACTTGTTTTCTTAGTAACAAGTTGTTAGTTTGTACCCTCCCAGCTGCCAGGAGATCAGATACGTTTTTAGTTCTGTGAGTGTTCTAAGAATGTCTTTGGGAAAGTTACCAAGGGCAGCCTTGTGTGTTGTATTTGGTCCCTAATACAGGCACAGGGTTTTAGTGTGTGTGGAAAGTGGTGTTAAAGAGGGAATGTCTCACTCAGATAAAAGTGTTTGTTTAACTTTGTCCCTTGTTCTCAACTTTGTTTTGAAGCCAGTGAGTTTTTTTTTTTTGTAGGTTCATTCAGTTTGTGGATTAGGAGCAGGGTTGAGGGAGATTCCTTCACAGTTTTCATGGACATGACAGAGCCAACACAAAGCAAAGCCACCTCCTTTCCTCCTTGTAGCACGAGGTGCCTTGCAGAGCACGGTGAGAAGCTCTAAAACACGAGACCTTACTTGCAGTATTCAACGCTGGGGCATCAGACTTCTCAAATGAGACTGTGATGTTGTGTAGAGTTCTTTATTCTACAGACAGAGACTGAGACTGCTCCAGATCACTCTGGGACTGCTGAGACTGCTCCTATGGCTGCTGCTGTGGCTNTGGCCACTGCCTCTACTACACAGTGAAAATTCCCTTTATCCCACTGCACACCCAGGATGTGCCATCCCATAAACAGCAAAGATAAACAACACCCTATAAGGTCACACCCTACAATCCTCTCCCACAGTGGGTGCAGAAGGCCACAAAGCCATGATCCTCTTTCCCCATGTCCATCCCTGGTGACCTGGATGTGCTTCCTGCTCACCTCTGGGCCTGGGGAAGGGGCTCAGCTCTGGGCCTGGCAGGGCTGCTTTTCTAGAGCACACAGAGTGTAACCCAACACTTACTCAGGGTGTGATGAGATGTTTCCAAGCAAACACTTCCCAACACGTGCAGCAGGTAGGTTGAATGAACAAATTGCTCCCTGGAAAATGTACCCAGCTGACTGAATTGCTCCTGCTGGCTTTGATGCAGAGGTGTGGATGTGAACTGCACTGACAGGGCAGGCTGGTGGTGCAAACGAGCTGGAGTGTCTGGGGAAGAGGGTAAATCTTCTGTGTCCCAACGTTTTGTAATTCCTAAATGAACTGAGAGAATTAGAATGGCCTTTTATGATGCAGGCACTTTGGAAAGTCTCTCTGGTTTGCTCAGGTTGAGCTCTGGATGCTGTTTCACTGGCCTGAGGTTGGCAGCAGGACACAGGGATGTGTGAGAGCTGCTGAAAGATGTCTCACTGTGCATCTGCACAGACAGGTCACAGCCCAGAATAGCACAGGGACTCTGAAAGCCAAACAAAGTGCTGAGGCCACGATCACATTGCCTTCAGTGAGGGCACAAATCAATGCCTCACCCTCGTTGGCCTTTCTCAAGTTGTTTTTAGAATCGTGGTGTTCAGGGATCCCCCACGACTCGCTCTTGTTTCCTCCTCCCTCCCTCCCTCCCTCCCTCTCTCAGCATCCCCTGTCCTTCCCTGTCCCTGCCTGGGGTGGCTTTGGGGCTCAGGAGCCAGCACAGCTCTCCAGGGCTCTGCCTTCCACCCGAGACTCTGGCAGCTGCAAGAAAAAGCTGCTAATTAGAGAATGGACTTGCTTTCCACCTCCATGGCCAGTTCATCTGCAAGATACGAATCTTTTAATTTCCTTGAGTGATTAAGGAGCTAAATTTCAAGCTTGCTTTTATTATATTGTGTCAGTGTCTGTTTGCTTTCTTCTGCTTTGCTTTATTACCATCAACAATAAATATCCATTTTACCTTTCCACTCTAAATGCTGGAAGGCTGCAGTGGGAAAAGAAAGCAGCCAGCACTAAATGCTTTGAAGAATAAAGGAATTAGATAATCCTGAAGCTGATTCCTATCACTTACCATGTTCTTTGGGCCACACCTGTTGTGGGGGAAAAAATAAATTAGTTTCTGTAAGAATGAGGACAGTTGTGTCTGTGGGGACTCAGCTGCCAAATGTCACCTTAAGCTTTATAAAATTTGCCAGGAGATTAACACTGAGAAATGCAAGAAATTGAGCAATTAGCATGAGAAAAGTGTGTGTGTGTATATATGGAAACTCTCTAAGTCTTCTAAGAAATATGTAGGATTTATCATAAAGCTACTCCTGGATTACCAACTCCAAGTATTAAATTGTAAGTAAACCTCTTTTTTTTCTCCCCCTTCACATCACGAATCTGCCTTCAATCATATTATAAAAGTAGCAATTTTAGATTCAGTTTTTCTGTTAACTTCTACGTTTTAAGCTGTTTGGGTGATATTTTAGTGACAGGTTTATCTGTAAGACTGCAATCAGGAATGTAAGCTGCTACACAAGAATGTAAATTAAAAGCTGAATTTTTAGTAAAGTTGAGTTTCTGAAATAATTCCACCACTTCAGCTGTATGGACTTTCAAGAATAAACCAAAATGTTAATAAGAGACTTGATTCAAAATCTGGAAACTTTGAAGCATTGATACTTGCTTGAAAGAAAATTCTTTTAAATAAAGGGAAATTTAAAATGGATTGCCAGAAGAGGCTTGGCTGTGAAAAATGACTTTGTTTATCCTTTTTATTGACAACCTTTTGAGTTCTGGCTTGCCAGGCAGGGGAGCTCACAGCACTGGTGGCCTCACCTCCTGTTTCAGCCAAAGCTGGGATGTGCAGCTGCTGGCACCAAGTGGGGGTCATTTACTTTCTTTCAGTAGACTTACAGAATAATTTTAGGAACTTCAAGAACATTTGAGGCAGGAGGTCTTTGAGCACTTCACAGGGATTTAACTTAATTTCTTTTTTTGAGCAGGGTTGGAGGACGAGTGCTAAAATATTCCTGCCACCATTTGGAATGTTCTTTGAAGAGAAATTTTAATTTTTACTGAGATTAAGATTGAATGTCCATTTTACACAAGTTCTTCATTCTCCTCTTCCATTGTTCTTTATTAAAGATTTAGATGGTTTGGGAAGCTCAAGTAAACACTTGGAACTATTACAGCAAGACAATCTTGACATAACTTATTCAACACCACATTACTGGTGTGTGTCTGCTCTGTAGACCTGTGTGATGGCACTGATGGCTCACTGTGCACAGGCCTCAGCTTCATAAAAAAGGGTCCATCCATCTGTGAAGTGGTGAACCAGATGCAATAAGCATTTTTTAAAAAAAAATCACAGTAATTGTACATTTTTGAGAGGCAGAATCCCCAATATCTTTACATTTTCCTTGAGGATTCTGCTGCATCAGTACAACACTTCCATTTATCAAAGGAAAAACCAATGTGCTACACAAACCAAAACAAACCCTTTGGAAAGTGACTTTTGGAATAAAACGTGTGTGGAAGCAATTAATTAACAGATGGTGATAAATCAGATAAACCCCAAACCCCAGCTCCTCAGGCCCTGGCTGTCCATCCCCTTTGGGCAGGTTGGTCCCAGGGCTGTGCTGGCATCTGGGGTCCCTCCTGCTCTGAGCCTGCCCTGGGCTGGGCACTTCCCCTCCCCAGGGGGAATGTGCTGCTCCTGAGCAGTGCCTCAGTTACAGAAAGTGTCTGACCCTGATGTGCTCGAGAAACCCTGAGTGTTAATGTGGTTTTTAAACCCATCATGAGTGCAATGGTCACCCCTGTTCCCCCCAACTGGTGCATTGCCTGCTCTGCGCTGTTTGCAGAGTCAGAAAGGCATTTCTAAGTGGTTTTTTCTTGCTTCTGTTCTTCCACACCGTTGTGCAGCTGAATTTGGCTCTCCATCACTACCCAGGGCAAGTCTGTGAGGTCACAGAGAGAAGGGAATGAGCTCCTCACACAGAGGCTCTGCTTGGGCCTCAGAAAGTGCTTGTGCTTTTCAGCACTGTGAGTTCCACTTAAATCAGGGGTACTTCAACCTTTCTTTAAAACGGGGTGGATGTGATCTTGTCCTTGAAGTCAGGTGCCTTTTTCATTGCTCTGATGAAGAGGAGAGAGAATCCTGTGCACATTGCAGCAGAATCAGATTCTTCCTTCTGGGTCACAGGCAGAAGAAAGTCCTGTCACAGTCTGGGGCTGCAGCAGGGGGGTTCCAAGGAAGAATATTTTGCATCATGGTCTGTGGGGGAAATAATATCTGGAAATTTGCTGGTGGAAAACTTCAGCAGGCTCTGGGTGAGGTGGTTTGCAGACTCCAGTGTTTAAAGATTGATGCAAATGCCTCTTGCACTCAAACCATGGTTCAAACTTGCTCACAGCCTTCTCTAAGGCTGCAAATTTTGTCTTCATTTCCAAGTCCCTTTAGGTCTCTGCCTACTGGATTGATTTCTTTGTTACATTTGGAGGCAAAATGACCTGGCCCTGCCCAGCACGGCAATGCTGTCCAGAAACAGCTGATGCCTGAGAGCAAGGCTGCTTCAGGTTTAGTGGTCATCTGCCAGCAGGTTAAAATTAATCTCTGGCTCCTCAGTCAGTCAGCAGGAGAGCATTTGGTTGTGTTAGAACTCAGCTGAGTATGAATCCTGAGTGCCATGTGCTCACACAGCTTTGGGCTCACTGGGTGATGTGTTAGAGCATCATAGAAACACCTCCTGCTTTCAATATTTGCTGATCTATGAAGCCACTTTATTACTCAGGTGTCTAACAACATGCAAATGTGTGTATTAATGGCTTCTGTGCCATAAAAATGGCAAGTTTATAATTCTGCACTTTATAGAGCCCCGAGAATCTCATTAGCAAAGCGTGCCCTGCTGGAAAACAAGATTACAAATCAATTACTCCTTGCTCGACACAGTTCAGATCTCCTTCCTGAGATCCTTGTTCAGCTGACACTGGGAAAATGAACATGCCTGGGAGTGTGACCTATTATTCAGAGAGAACTGCAGGCTAATAGCACTTTGGATCATTGAGAAATCTGTTATTTTTTGACCTGCAAGACAGTCTAAATGGCCCACTTTGATAGAGGAAATTTATAGTTATGAGATCTAACATTGAAGCTTTCCTTGGCTGGGAAGTGGAGGCCAATCCCAGATTCAGAAACACAGGAATTTTCACCAAACCCCTCTTCTGTGCTGCAGTTTATTCCCTAGGGGGGCAAAATGCAGAAGAGCTGATTTCTGGAAAACAACTTCACCATTCCCAGCAGAATTAATTCATCAAAATACTGCTTTGAAAAATGGCAAGGATTCAGGGGAGCTGAACCCTCCTTGCAGTGTATAAAAACAGAGATCAAACCTGATTTGCTTGGTGAGGTTCAAAGTTTCTCAGAGCAGAGAATTCTTCAGGCTCACAGGTTTTGTGCCTTCCTTGAATGTTGAGCTCCAAGTGGAGGGGGCTGGCCCCACAATCAGGCTGTGGGTGGCACTGCAGTTGCCACACAAGGAGCCAGATTTGCTCTTAGAACTTTTGTTTTTCAGTGTGTGTACTTTCCTTGCAGAGTAATAATGCTCAGAGATCTACTGTTTATTTTTATTGCTCAGGTTTAATATTGCAGCAGAAATCTATAGCTGACATTCACCATGTTATTAAGCAAACGTTTCATCTGAGCCATGGTTTGTTTTTTCTTTGAGTGACATGACCATACTTTCTTTTAAAACTCGGTGCAAATAAAATCTCTGGATTTAATATTCTTTTTTTTTCTTTTTTTTCCTCCCCTCTTTTTAAGAAAAATTTTCTTTTCTGTGCTATTGAATAGGGAAGTCACTTCAGGTCCTTGCTATTTAGTATTCATTTGGGGGTGGTGTGTGCAAAATCCTCTTTTTAGAAATTAAATATGACTCTCATAACAGGAACTTTGAATCTAACACAAAATCAAAAGAAGTCAGTAATGAGACTCTTGTTGCATTTATACACCAATTGTTGCTTGCTCGAGTAAAATTTAAAGCAGACTTTTTTTCTTCTCAGTGCTGGGCTTTGCATTTGACAGTACAAGAACTTTTTTGTGTTGTGTCACTATTTCTTTGCAGTAATGTGAAGACTGGTATGAATACATCTTCTGTGGTTCAGGAATTCTTGTGTTGTGCAGAACTGGGAGCATCAGACCATTCAGTGTTAGTTTCTGAATATCACAGGCCCTCAGCCTCAATTAAAGGTATTTTTAGGCCATGGGACTACAGATCTTTGAACAGAAATAAGTGTAGATATTTCACTGAGCTCTGCAAAAGCCTGAATCCCACATTTCTGCTACACAGGAGCTGGAAAATGTTAAAGTACGTATGGAAATGTATTTTCATCATAATAAATCTTGCTTTGACTCATTGGTATGCAACCTCCAAGTAATTAAATGTAATTGAAGTGCTGTGCCAGAGGAGGTGTGATCCAACAGTAATTGCTGCTCGTGTTCTGCTCTGCAGTGTGGTCCAGGAGCTGAACTGAATTGTGGGTTTGACCTGACAAAATGAGCAGCAGCTGCCATTTTATCACATTACACCTGCAGTTTAAATGTTACTAATTGGTCAATATTGAACTAATAATGAAGCAGCAATAGACACTGCTGAATACATTCAAGTGAATTTTAAATTATGGTGAGCATGCATCACACCCACACACCATACAGGCAAACAATTTTCTACCCTGCTTTTTAACTCAGAGCATTCAAGGTTTCTGTGTGTTTTTTCAGTGATGGGAAACATCTCTGAATTTATTTTTTTTCTGTGGAAACTCTGCTTGATCTGCACAAATGATCTCCTATAACTAGTGAGGTGCTCCATCTATATCCTCTGTGTAATTCTTGCAGTGTACATTTGTTAAGATGTTAACTAAGTTTGTTAATTCATTAAATTGGATATTCTTGTGCTGATATAAACAGGAAACTCCTGTTCTGCCACAGTGAGTCCTAGACTGGACAGCATTAGGCATGTATTTAAAATGTAATATTTTTAAGGTATGGGTTGCTATATGACCAGCACTGAATTTGTTGGAGACTGAATTGAGGGTATTTTTATGTCGTGGGACTGCAGATATTTAAACAGAAATAAATGTATATAGGTATCTATTCATCTAGGAATAGAGAAAACTTCCTGACTTTGGCAAATAGCAGGGCCCAGACAGTGAATCTTTAGAGCAAAACTAATTACTGCTAATGACCCCCTGCTCCCAGTGCCTTCCTTCAGAAACACTGAACACTTGTTGATTCAGCTCCCAGCAGTCAGGTTGCACTGGGATGGAAATAGCCTTTCATTGCACTGCTAATGTGCTTCGGAGGGGACTCCCTGCAAATTGCTGTGGAAGGAATCCAGAGAGAGGGTGCTTTGAGAGGGATTTAATTACCAAGAGTCACAAATGGTTCGTTGCCCGATGGAAATGAGCGGTGTAATTGCAAATCTAATCTGTTCATGCCTGGAACTTCAGCAGCCCTGATGCCTGCACTGGAAATTGCATCAAGTCCCTTTCCAAGGCAGCCAGGTTGGTGCTCATTTTCTTGATTGATCTCTTCCTCTTGGCCACGTGTCTGTCACTGAGCAAACACTTCTGGCACTGCTGAATTAGTTGAGGTAATGGTGGCTATGTTGTGCTGCTCTGGGAAGTCAGGTGATTCTAAAGATGACTCTGAGATATTTGGAAAGAAAAAAAAAAATATCCAGTGCTGCCCTCAGAGCTTTTTCTTAGCCTATAAATACTGGAACTTTATGCTGTATTGTAGCTGTAATGCAAATAACTCCAGAATTAATATATCCAGAAGAAATAAAGATTTATGGTGAAAAATACATATGACAGAGTGGCTTTTGAGAGCAGTATGCTAAAAATGGTGTTGATTTTACTTGACTCTATCATAATGCAGAAAGTACCTTTTATAGAAAACTACTATTTCTTGTATTTTAAAAATGAGCTTTAAAGTGTGTTTTGCTATTTAAAGCATTTTTTTCCTGTATTGTTACCTTTTTCTGCTGTGATTTAACTGGATTTTGCTGCTTCTCATTCTTAAAATAAACTGGCAGTACATGGACAAGAACTGTCAGTGGAAGTCTTGAGATTTTAAAACAGTTTTGGAGTGGTGATCAAAAGAGGTAGCATATGCTTCCAAGTCACTTTGGATTAAATATGCTATAGTGTCTACTGATTGCTGAATGTCAAATTTGACACTAAAGTTAGATGGAAAATGAACTTCTATTCTGGGGAAAAAAATAAAAAATTTCCCTGAAATCTTCTTGAATTTAAACTGAGGCAATCTTTTTGAATTTAAACTGAGGTGGTGCCAGTTGTAGCCATGAGGCTGCTGAGTGATGGAATTTGTATCATTCCCTTATTCAAAGTTTGCTGAAGAATCCTTTACTATCCCAAGGAAAAGCTCAAGCATGGGAAAGCAATCAGTGTTTGCTTCCACCCCAGCTCCCCCAAGTCCTATGACTTAAGGTTGTAGAGTTCTTAGAGATTTTTCCTGTCTAGAACATGGTCATTAATAAATGTTAAGTTTCCAGATTTGTTTTTGGAATGTAGTGGAGTCTTAGTCCAGTGCACATCCTAAATGAAAGCCAGGCAGAGACAGGTGAGCTTCAGAGAAACCAGTACAAG
>VZTZ01027324.1:406532-481943 GCA_013400955.1 Drymodes brunneopygia
TCATTGGTATGCAACCTCCAAGTAATTAAATGTAATTGAAGTGCTGTGCCAGAGGAGGTGTGATCCAACAGTAATTGCTGCTCGTGTTCTGCTCTGCAGTGTGGTCCAGGAGCTGAACTGAATTGTGGGTTTGACCTGACAAAATGAGCAGCAGCTGCCATTTTATCACATTACACCTGCAGTTTAAATGTTACTAATTGGTCAATATTGAACTAATAATGAAGCAGCAATAGACACTGCTGAATACATTCAAGTGAATTTTAAATTATGGTGAGCATGCATCACACCCACACACCATACAGGCAAACAATTTTCTACCCTGCTTTTTAACTCAGAGCATTCAAGGTTTCTGTGTGTTTTTTCAGTGATGGGAAACATCTCTGAATTTATTTTTTTTCTGTGGAAACTCTGCTTGATCTGCACAAATGATCTCCTATAACTAGTGAGGTGCTCCATCTATATCCTCTGTGTAATTCTTGCAGTGTACATTTGTTAAGATGTTAACTAAGTTTGTTAATTCATTAAATTGGATATTCTTGTGCTGATATAAACAGGAAACTCCTGTTCTGCCACAGTGAGTCCTAGACTGGACAGCATTAGGCATGTATTTAAAATGTAATATTTTTAAGGTATGGGTTGCTATATGACCAGCACTGAATTTGTTGGAGACTGAATTGAGGGTATTTTTATGTCGTGGGACTGCAGATATTTAAACAGAAATAAATGTATATAGGTATCTATTCATCTAGGAATAGAGAAAACTTCCTGACTTTGGCAAATAGCAGGGCCCAGACAGTGAATCTTTAGAGCAAAACTAATTACTGCTAATGACCCCCTGCTCCCAGTGCCTTCCTTCAGAAACACTGAACACTTGTTGATTCAGCTCCCAGCAGTCAGGTTGCACTGGGATGGAAATAGCCTTTCATTGCACTGCTAATGTGCTTCGGAGGGGACTCCCTGCAAATTGCTGTGGAAGGAATCCAGAGAGAGGGTGCTTTGAGAGGGATTTAATTACCAAGAGTCACAAATGGTTCGTTGCCCGATGGAAATGAGCGGTGTAATTGCAAATCTAATCTGTTCATGCCTGGAACTTCAGCAGCCCTGATGCCTGCACTGGAAATTGCATCAAGTCCCTTTCCAAGGCAGCCAGGTTGGTGCTCATTTTCTTGATTGATCTCTTCCTCTTGGCCACGTGTCTGTCACTGAGCAAACACTTCTGGCACTGCTGAATTAGTTGAGGTAATGGTGGCTATGTTGTGCTGCTCTGGGAAGTCAGGTGATTCTAAAGATGACTCTGAGATATTTGGAAAGAAAAAAAAAAATATCCAGTGCTGCCCTCAGAGCTTTTTCTTAGCCTATAAATACTGGAACTTTATGCTGTATTGTAGCTGTAATGCAAATAACTCCAGAATTAATATATCCAGAAGAAATAAAGATTTATGGTGAAAAATACATATGACAGAGTGGCTTTTGAGAGCAGTATGCTAAAAATGGTGTTGATTTTACTTGACTCTATCATAATGCAGAAAGTACCTTTTATAGAAAACTACTATTTCTTGTATTTTAAAAATGAGCTTTAAAGTGTGTTTTGCTATTTAAAGCATTTTTTTCCTGTATTGTTACCTTTTTCTGCTGTGATTTAACTGGATTTTGCTGCTTCTCATTCTTAAAATAAACTGGCAGTACATGGACAAGAACTGTCAGTGGAAGTCTTGAGATTTTAAAACAGTTTTGGAGTGGTGATCAAAAGAGGTAGCATATGCTTCCAAGTCACTTTGGATTAAATATGCTATAGTGTCTACTGATTGCTGAATGTCAAATTTGACACTAAAGTTAGATGGAAAATGAACTTCTATTCTGGGGAAAAAAATAAAAAATTTCCCTGAAATCTTCTTGAATTTAAACTGAGGCAATCTTTTTGAATTTAAACTGAGGTGGTGCCAGTTGTAGCCATGAGGCTGCTGAGTGATGGAATTTGTATCATTCCCTTATTCAAAGTTTGCTGAAGAATCCTTTACTATCCCAAGGAAAAGCTCAAGCATGGGAAAGCAATCAGTGTTTGCTTCCACCCCAGCTCCCCCAAGTCCTATGACTTAAGGTTGTAGAGTTCTTAGAGATTTTTCCTGTCTAGAACATGGTCATTAATAAATGTTAAGTTTCCAGATTTGTTTTTGGAATGTAGTGGAGTCTTAGTCCAGTGCACATCCTAAATGAAAGCCAGGCAGAGACAGGTGAGCTTCAGAGAAACCAGTACAAGGCATATGAAGAGCAGGAAGTCCAGGTTTGGGCTGTGCTTTATTTCATTCCTCTCAGGCACATGAGCACATCTGTATGCCAAGCAATGCCACACATCAGCTCTGCAAGCCAAGGCTCCTCTGTGCAGGAAATGTCACACATTCTAGAAATAACTAAACTTGGGTAAGGCTGGAAGAACAGCTGAGTCTGGCTCCCCCCTATCCTGGACAAGAAAGAGGCTCTGGAGTCTCCTGGTTGTTCTTGGAGTTCTATTTCCAGCCCAAGACATTGCTCTCGAGCAGGATTTCTTTGAGCAGTGTAATTAGCAGAAGCTTGACCATTGTGATCATAGCTGGAGTTTATCTCTGCCCAATTATGTCTGTGAAGAGGGAGGCAGGGTTTGCCCCTGCAGTTCTTACTTTCTCCCACTGTCCTCAGTGCTCCCTGAAGGCTCAGGGAGCAGCACACCTGCACACTCTCCCAGAAACCCAAACTCTGCCCTCAGACTGGGCTTGCTAAGATCAGAGATGGCATTCTTTTTTCATTTCCCTAGCCTGGCATGCTGCTTCTCATTATTCCCTGCTGCTCGTGGCATCTGGAGTTGGTTTTTGGTCTGCACAGTACAGGAACTGTTTGAGTGGAGAGGGATGAAGGGGTAGGTGTGGGACACAGCCCTGTGCTGTGATTTACCTGTCACTGACAGCCCGTGCTGCCCTTGCTGAATCATCTCTCTGAAAAAGCCAAAGAAACTCATGGCTCAGGAAAAAAGGGACGACGAAAGCAGAATGAAATAGTGACTAAATGTCAATGATGAGCCCTGCAGAGCTCAGGCTGTGCCCTTTTGCTGCAGGGTCAGAGCTGTCAGTGCAGGACGTGCCTGCTGGCCACCAGGGCAAGGATGGGGTGAGCCTGGGCAGGACCTGCTGGTTGTGTGATCCACGGGAATGAATCCTGGGAATGCATCCATAGCAGTGCTGTGTGATCCATGGGAATGAATACTGGGAATGGATCCATGGGAATGCTGTGTGATCCATGGGAATGCTGTGTGATCCATGGGAATGCTGTGTGATCCATGGCAGGGCTGTGTGATCCATGGGAATGCTGTGTGATCCATGGGAATGCTGTGTGATCCATGGGAATGCTGTGTGATCCATGGCAGTGCTGTGTGATCCATGGCAATGCTGTGTGATCCATGGGAATGCTGTGTGATCCATGGCAGTGCTGTGTGATCCATGGCAATGCTGTGTGATCCATGGCAGTGCTGTGTGATCCATGGCAGTGCTGTGTGATCCATGGGAATGCTGTGTGATCCATGGGAATGCTGTGTGATCCATGGCAGTGCTGTGTGATCCATGGCAATGCTGTGTGATCCATGGGAATGCTGTGTGATCCATGGCAGTGCTGTGTGATCCATGGCAATGCTGTGTGATCCATGGCAGTGCTGTGTGATCCATGGCAGTGCTGTGTGATCCATGGGAATGCTGTGTGATCCATGGCAATGCTGTGTGATCCATGGGAATGCTGTGTGATCCATGGCAGTGCTGTGTGATCCATGGCAATGCTGTGTGATCCATGGCAGTGCTGTGTGATCCATGGCAGTGCTGTGTGATCCATGGGAATGCTGTGTGATCCATGGCAATGCTGTGTGATCCATGGCAATGCTGTGTGATCCATGGCAGTGCTGTGTGATCCATGGCAATGCTGTGTGATCCATGGCAGTGCTGTGTGATCCATGGGAATGCTGTGTGATCCATGGGAATGCTGTGTGATCCATGGCAATGCTGTGTGATCCATGGGAATGCTGTGTGATCCATGGCAATGCTGTGTGATCCATGGGAATGCTGTGTGATCCATGGGAATGCTGTGTGATCCATGGCAGTGCTGTGTGATCCATGGGAATGCTGTGTGATCCATGGCAATGCTGTGTGATCCATGGCAATGCTGTGTGATCCATGGCAGTGCTGTGTGATCCATGGGAATGCTGTGTGATCCATGGGAATGCTGTGTGATCCATGGCAATGCTGTGTGATCCATGGCAATGCTGTGTGATCCATGGCAGTGCTGTGTGATCCATGGGAATGCTGTGTGATCCATGGCAGTGCTGTGTGATCCATGGGAATGCTGTGTGATCCATGGCAGTGCTGTGTGATCCATGGGAATGCTGTGTGATCCATGGCAGTGCTGTGTGATCCATGGGAATGCTGTGTGATCCATGGCAGTGCTGTGTGATCCATGGGAATGCTGTGTGATCCATGGCAGTGCTGTGTGATCCATGGGAATGCTGTGTGATCCATGGCAGTGCTGTGTGATCCATGGGAATGCTGTGTGATCCATGGCAGTGCTGTGTGATCCATGGGAATGCTGTGTGATCCATGGCAGTGCTGTGTGATCCATGGGAATGCTGTGTGATCCATGGCAGTGCTGTGTGATCCATGGGAATGCTGTGTGATCCATGGCAGTGCTGTGTGATCCATGGGAATGCTGTGTGATCCATGGCAGTGCTGTGTGATCCATGGGAATGCTGTGTGATCCATGGCAGTGCTGTGTGATCCATGGGAATGCTGTGTGATCCATGGCAGTGCTGTGTGATCCATGGGAATGCTGTGTGATCCATGGCAGTGCTGTGTGATCCATGGGAATGCTGTGTGATCCATGGCAGTGCTGTGTGATCCATGGGAATGCTGTGTGATCCATGGCAGTGCTGTGTGATCCATGGGAATGCTGTGTGATCCATGGCAGTGCTGTGTGATCCATGGGAATGCTGTGTGATCCATGGCAGTGCTGTGTGATCCATGGGAATGCTGTGTGATCCATGGCAGTGCTGTGTGATCCATGGGAATGCTGTGTGATCCATGGCAGTGCTGTGTGATCCATGGGAATGCTGTGTGATCCATGGCAGTGCTGTGTGATCCATGGCAATGCTGTGTGATCCATGGCAGTGCTGTGTGATCCATGGCAGTGCTGTGTGATCCATGGGAATGCTGTGTGATCCATGGGAATGCTGTGTGATCCATGGGAATGCTGTGTGATCCATGGGAATGCTGTGTGATCCATGGGAATGCTGTGTGATCCATGGGAATGCTGTGTGATCCATGGGAATGCTGTGTGATCCATGGGAATGCTGTGTGATCCATGGGAATGCTGTGTGATCCATGGGAATGCTGTGTGATCCATGGGAATGCTGTGTGATCCATGGGAATGCTGTGTGATCCATGGGAATGCTGTGTGATCCATGGGAATGCTGTGTGATCCATGGGAATGCTGTGTGATCCATGGGAATGCTGTGTGATCCATGGGAATGCTGTGTGATCCATGGGAATGCTGTGTGATCCATGGGAATGCTGTGTGATCCATGGGAATGCTGTGTGATCCATGGGAATGCTGTGTGATCCATGGGAATGCTGTGTGATCCATGGGAATGCTGTGTGATCCATGGGAATGCTGTGTGATCCATGGGAATGCTGTGTGATCCATGGGAATGCTGTGTGATCCATGGGAATGCTGTGTGATCCATGGGAATGCTGTGTGATCCATGGGAATGCTGTGTGATCCATGGGAATGCTGTGTGATCCATGGGAATGCTGTGTGATCCATGGGAATGCTGTGTGATCCATGGGAATGCTGTGTGATCCATGGGAATGCTGTGTGATCCATGGGAATGCTGTGTGATCCATGGGAATGCTGTGTGATCCATGGGAATGCTGTGTGATCCATGGGAATGCTGTGTGATCCATGGGAATGCTGTGTGATCCATGGGAATGCTGTGTGATCCATGGGAATGCTGTGTGATCCATGGGAATGCTGTGTGATCCATGGGAATGCTGTGTGATCCATGGGAATGCTGTGTGATCCATGGGAATGCTGTGTGATCCATGGGAATGCTGTGTGATCCATGGGAATGCTGTGTGATCCATGGCAATGCTGTGTGATCCATGGCAATGCTGTGTGATCCATGGCAGTGCTGTGTGATCCATGGGAATGCTGTGTGATCCATGGCAGTGCTGTGTGATCCATGGCAGTGCTGTGTCAGTGAGCTGATCCTTGCACAGCCTAAGGCAGAGCACAGAGGGTCAGGGCAGAGCTCTGCACATCCTGCTCAATCCTGAAGCCCTGCAAATGTGTATTTCTGCCTTTAGCCCAGCTGTGGGGAGGCTGCAGCCTCTGCTCCTCACTCCCCTGTGCTCTGATGGAGCAGCAATGATTTTATTCCATTTCTTTCTACAGATCTTCGCTTGCTGTGCCCCTAAAGCTCTTTGACCCATGGTGTCTTCTGAGGGGAGCCCTCCTACCTTCCACAGACACTTCTTCAAGTGGCTGCCACACCCAAGAAGCTTTTTATTAAATCTGGAGCTGCCAATGCAGGTGGAAAGATTATGAACATTGGTACTCCTTGGCCTCTTTGCTTTTATTCCATTACTTGGGGTTTTCATTGTTGCACATTTTGGAAGAAAAAAACAATTTGGAGTCAGCGTGGAATTTGGGTCATATTATTAGGGACAATCCCTCTGAAATCCTGCAGTGGAGGGACAGAGCAGGGAAATGAACCAAAACTGTGTACAGAGGGCAGGTGCAGAAGGTTTTTGTAGCCACCAGAGGCCAGTTAACAGATCCTGGTCAGGGACAGTGCAGGAGAGCAGGGATGGTGGTACAGACCGTGCCTTCCTTCACAGAAGGGCTGTTTTCCCTGAGATGAACTTCTCTAAACTCACTAACAGCACATTGGAGGCAGTTCCCTGTTTTGTGCTGCCCATGCACATGTGGTGTCAGAGTGGAGAATTTTCATTGGAGATTGCTCAAAACCTGTCAATAGTTCGGGGTTTTTTTCCTTTTTTTTTTCTTTTCTTCATATTATCATGATGAGGTGCCATTGCACCTCCCCCTTATGATCTGGTTTGCTCTCCGGTGTTTCTCCATCTACATCCCACATGGTTCTAGAGCTGATTTTGTCATGAGACTGCAGGAGAGGTTAATAAAATCGAAGTGCAGGGAAGCTGCAGGGTACCACTGGTTGAGTTTGTGACTGCCCTGAGGAGTGTCTGATCTTGCAGTGGGAACTCCCCATTAAAACTCTGTGTCTTTGCACTTTCAGCACCATTGCTCCGTTCATCTGGAAGCAGCAAGAAATGCAGGAATTCCAGTCTGTGGCTTGGTGTCCTTTTTGATTGTTAGTAACTCTCTAGCATTTTATTAGTGACAAAAATCAGTGGAGTGGTGACCTGCAAGAGCCAGAAACACAGAGAAACCAGCCAGGCACAATAACAGGTTTTAGAGAACCTTCCTTACAGTCTTGGCCACCCAGTGTAATAAGCAAATAAAAGGTAGAGTTTAGTTCATTACAAAAGTGATACAATTTTCATTACAGACCTTCTGAATCCTCTGGAATATAACTTTGAGAGGCTGATGTCCAATATTTCAGGATTGAGGTCTTGCCTTTAAAGCTGCCTCACAAGGTACTGACTTTCCAGTAAAGATACAGAGTTCAATTTTGTCTGAGTTTAAAAGATAATCTCTGAGGTTTGCAGGTGCAAACCCTGTGGCTGAAGCTGAGCTAGCTGTGGGAAGGACACCCTCGTGGAGAAGTAGACTATTTTCATAACTTAGGACTTTTATTTGTCTAAGAGAAGTGAATATATCTATGTAGTTGGAAAAATCACTTTTATCTCACCTCAGTCACTTTAACCCATAATGTTTTCCCAAGGCTGTGCTTTCTGTGCACTGTAGGCAGCTGAAAAAAAAATAAAGCCATGCTCCAGTCTGTAGCTGCTATCAATCTCTGTAAACATAGACTCAAATTGATATTTGCCCTACTGTAAAGCACCCTGAGGGTTGTTAGGTAAAACAGGGCTGTGTTTGCAGCCTACCGGGGGCTCTCTGCCTCCACTGCTCCGTGCTCAGGCAAACAGCAGGCAGGAATTTGCTGCAGCTATGATTTGAGTTTTGTTCCCATTGATTAGTGCAGGCTGGACAGAGAGCACACTGATGCAGATGTGGAAGCTGGAGAACGAGGTCTGAGCCCTGCTGTCAGTAGCAGGTGGGCTCAGGTGGGCTGTGCTCCTGTGCCACGGGGATGCCACTGGATCATAATGGTGCCACTGATCATTGGGGCTGGGCTCTTCCACAGGAAAATGGAGCAAGCTGGTTAAGCAGACTGAGATTTACTGCCTGAGAACACCCTAATTTTGAGAGTTCTCATTTAGGGAGTATTCAGGATCCAGCATGGAGCTGGAAAGACAGGAATCAGTGGATGCAGGTCCCTGGAGAGGGAGCAGTGTCCTCTGCAGAGCAGGTTCAGTCCCTTACCCAAACACAGCTCAAAGACCTGATTGTTTGCAGAAGGAAATAGCTGCCCAAAGCTGACATCTGCCTGCAGTGCTCTAAAGATCATGGCATTAGCAGTTTGCCATGCTAACAACATGCTGTTGTTGTTTAAAGCAAAATCCTAATCCTAACACAGGTGCCCTCTTTGTGGTTGGTGCTTCAATATCTCCACCTGAAAGAACACACAGAACCCCTATATTATTAGAAGTATTCAAACTTTTCTAACTGGTGCCTCGAGCTATTTTGAAAACATGCTTAGATCCTGCTGTTGTCAATGTGCTGTAAATGTTTCCTAAATAAGGATTCCTGAAAATGGGAGCAAAGTAAAGAAATGGATTCCAATGCAGAGATCTGACTGTGCTGGTCCATGGCTTGGTGCTTTTGGAGCTGCTAGGTCACACAGAGCTGCTGATATTTTTGTCTCCAGAGGTCACTTTCTGAGCCTCAGCCTCAAAGCACATCCAGGGCACTGGGATTCACTGAAATGTGCACCCTGGTACAGCTGCTAATTTCCCATTAGTGAAGTCTCCCTCAGTAGCTGGTGTTCTTTAAGAATGTGGGTTCATCCATTCAAACCCTTGTGCTGCAAAAGCATCTTTGAATTTTTATTTTGCTTCCTGTGTCTTATTTCCTCCTTATTAAATTATTTAGTTGCCTTAAATTTATGTAATTATTGTCTTTTATATTTCTCCTGCACCTGCAATTCTAATTAAAAAAAACTCAGCAAATTTGGTCCATGTACCTGCTGCAATACTTTCTCTTGTACATTTACAGTGTAAAGCTTCAATTTTCACCTTGGACTTCTGGGGCCAAATTATCAGCCAGTAGAAGTTCATGTGACTGCCCCTGTCTTGTCCTAGTTCTACTCTTCCACAAAGCAGGGTCACAGTCCTAAGGCAATTTTCCCAACAGAATTGGATGCTTTCAGACAGTAATTGCAGCGTGTAGGCGACAGGATAACATTAGACAACAAGAAGTCCTGGGTTGTCCTGGTACTGTTTGGGTTGGCTCAGTTTGCAGCCTCACCTGAGGTGTCTGAATCAGAGGCTGTGAAGTGAAAATCTTCTAAAAAAGTTCTGAATTGTGGTGCTCCTTTCTTCTGAGTCAGCTAGAAGAAAAACACAGGAAAAAAAAATCTTTTTTCTGCCTCCTGATTCTGGCTCCTCTCGAATCAGTAAATGCAGAGGCTCTTGAAAATGAAAAATAAGGAAAGGAGAGTTTGCTCTTTTCTGTATATCTGAATCAAATAAGGATTATGTGGCCTGCAGTCATGCAGAGGAGACCACAGGGGAGATCTGGGGTCTCTCTGTGGTGGTTTCCAGGGTAATTCAGCAGTTCCAGCTGCTCCTATATAAGGTGCATATTGTGAATACTGTGGGCTCAAAGGTGCAAATGCAAAATTCCTCAAATACCTTGTGCTGCTATCAAGTGACAAGGGTTTACAAGGAAATTTGTTGTAAATTCTAACAAGTCAGATTGTGTTCCAGCTGCTTTCCTTTGTGTGTCTGATACTGCTGCAGCTTGGATAGATCCAGAGATCTGTGCTAGGTCTGTGTTCCTGTTGAGACCATTGTTTCTTCATGTTGTACTGTGTGTGCATCTTCTGATCCTTTCAAAATAATTTCCCTGTCGCAATTCCAGAACTCTCTGGACTCCTAATGCTTTTCCTGTTTCATTCATGTTAAATTTCCACTGCAGCACTTCAATGTAATAGTTTGTGAGGTTAACATCTGAACCTGAGTCCTAAGGCTTTTGAGTTCACTATATTTAGGATAGGAATGCCCGTACTTTATTAGAAACCTATATCCCAATTATCAAATCCAGTTTATTTTCTATTTCCCAGTAGTTTTTAATCTGTGCTTGGGTGGCAGACCTTAGAGGAAAAATAGAAGATTAATTTTTGAAACACGTTCTTCATGTTCTTTGTCTTTGAAAGCTAGAAATCTCCATGGATTCCCTCACTCATTTTACTTATGTCTTTATTTATACTTTAAAAATATCTTTCCATCTTTCAGCTGTAGTGACAACCTCTGAGTTGTTATTCTCAGCTGCCCTGAGATTTGAAACAGTTTCCAATAGCTACTGTTCTGTTTACAATCTTTCATTTCAGCTGAAACCCTCAGCTACTACAGCCCAAATATTTGTATTGGAGAAACCTCAGCACACTCGAGATAGGTTTCCCCAAAGCAATAATGCAAAATTGTGTGTTGGCCAGCAGCAAGGGAGGAGAAGGAAAGGCTTTGCTGACACTTCTGTGACTGCTGCTGGTGTCTGGCAGCCTGGATGGGCTCCTGCTGGTGGGGAAATGAGTGAGAGGTGTTAGAAAACTCTTCCTTTGCTGGGGAAATGGCTGAGGGCAGACTCAGCTGCTGTGCTCCACACAGGGGAGGAGCATTTGTGGTGTGAGGAGTGTTTTCTGCTCTGTGAGTGCTCAGAGAGAGGTGGATTTCTTCTGGAGCCTCTGGGACAGCAGGGAGGATTCACAAGGCAGCACTGCAATTCCAGGGGATTGTTTGGAGGCACCTGGGGGAGATGCCTTGGCCTTGCAGGGGCCCCTCCCTCCACACTTCTGCCAGGGGCATGGGGATTTGCCCTTTGGATTTCAGGTTTCCTGCAGGAATGTGTGCTGCTCCTGTGCTTCCATCACATCTGCACCTCCCCTGCTGCCCCTCAGGCACAATTCCCCCCTCCAAACACATCCATCCATTTGGCTGAGCTGAGCTGAGCTGAGCTGAGCTGCCACACTGGGAGGGAGGAGCTGCTTGGTTTTTCACCGGCTGTGGCTCCAGTGACATGGGGGGATTTAAGCACTTCATACATAATGAATATCTATTGGATTAATCAATTGTTATTCTCAGTTACACAGAGAAAAACCACTAAATTTTATCCAAAATATGAACATTTCAATACAGGTCTGCTATAACACTTGTTTTGTTCTTAGCAAATGAATCGGTCTTGGAAAATGGCATCAACCCATGTTAGTAATGTCAGTTCCTTACAAATTTTGTTTTTGCAATGAAATTTCCTTTCTCTTGCCAAAGAAACTTCAGTGGAAATTGGGCCTTCTCATGTTTAGGAGAAAATAAATTAGTGATAAGTAGTTTTTTAAAGTAATAATATAAAATACATCTTTAGAACCAGCTGTTTCCAGGCCAGAAGTGAAACCATCTCCTTCCACTATATGAAATTATCTACAAGAAGCGTGCCCCAAACAACAAGCTCATACATCTGTCTGTGTCAGAGTTAAAAGTGCTCTTGGAGGCTGAAAAGTATAAAGCAAATGTATGTTACAAATTAACTTGACTCAATGTACTTAACAAAATTTTGCCTCATTATCAACATGGTTTATTAGATATGCAGAGCTACAGATTGCTCTTTGACACACAAAAATACTAAACATCATTGAAACATCTTGTTTTAGAGTACAAGACAAGACTTTTCATTGTCAGTCTCCTCAGCTGTTTTTTGTTTTAGCATTTAGATTGATAAAGAATTATGTTTACTGGGGTGTATTCTCTAAGGGTGTCTGCAAATTTCTTTGTAATGTTTAACACCACTAAGAGTAATTCACACATATTTAATGCTGCAAAACTTTCTCAGTGTATAAAGACATTTAACCTTGTCTTGTTTGAAATCACATTTCTGTACTTTGTTCTTGAGAGAAATATTTTGACTAAATTTGCAGAATAAGTGAGTGGTTATCGAGGGAGTCTCCTCTAGGATGGAATTACAAGGGCCAAAACTGAAACTGTTAAAAATCCCTGAGTGTTTCTGGCACACCGAAGCCATGGCAGGGTTTAATTCAGTTACTCAAGTGCTCCACTGCAGCAGCAGAGTCACATTCCTCAGGCAGGTTGGGCAGGGCTCTTTAGGCACTGCCTTTTAGGTTCAGCTTTGTCCTGTCTCCTGTTTGCTAACAGTTCCGAGCAAATTGGCTCTAATTACTGCAGGTAATTTGAGTTAATATGTCAGCTCCAGGCTGCTAATCAGTCAGCTCTGCATGTGCTCCTCTATGATTACAAGTGTAAGTGAGAGCCTGGGTTTGGTGCTCTTCAAAATACCTGATTTTCAGCATCTGTGCATTGTTTCACTGTGGAGCAGAGGCTTCTGTCTGTGGGACATCATTTATGGCAGCTCTTGAAGGATTTACGTGTCAGGGCATTGATGCTGCATTATCTTAGATCATCTGATTCCATTGCAGGACAGGTGTTCTTATTCTGAATAATAGCATTTGATGGAAAAAGTCAACTACAGTTATTCTTACTTGACATAAGTCTGGTTTCCTTTTCCTGTTTGATAAGTTCTCTGTAATCTCTCTGGTAAAGATATAGGTAGTGTGGGATGGGTACTTGCAGAGTTTTGGGGGAAAAAAATAATTTGGGCTCAATCCTGCAATCTTTGCAAACAGAAGTGATCTTATTGAAGCCAATTACTTGTTAATAAGGGCTTTGAGTCCAGCCTTCAGATCACGAACAAAGGAGTGTTTTGTTTGTTTGAAAACCCACCACAACTCCATGTTCAGAACAAAGGCGAGGATAAATAGGGAAATGTTCCAGGTTTGTGTTGTTTCAGCTGACACCTGCACAGCACCAACTGACCAAACTCCACTGGCTGCTGTGCAGGTGAGTGCAGTCCAGCTGCAGTTCAGCCTTTAGAGATGCACAGAAATACCAGATCAGAGGCTTCTCATTACAGTGCCTCTCATCATGCACATCAGGAAGTCAGCACTGTCTGCAACCCCGAAAACAATGGCAAAAAAGGCAGTAAGATCCACTCAGGAGGGATTCTAGGGATGTCTGACCAGTGAAATGGGGCAGTGGGAGCTTTGCCTGTCTGAACTTGTAAATCCCTTCATTACAAGTCACTGACCTGTGGAGGGATTTTGGGAGTTGTAAGAATATTCCTGCAGGAAAAGACAGTGGGACCCTCACAACCTGGAAACAGCCCCAATTCAAATCATTCCAGAGGGTGACTCTGCCTCTTGGCTCCAGAAAAGAAAAGATGAAACTTTACTGTGGGTGGTTTATATGGGCTCTGACTCTGCAGAGAGCAGAGGAGAAGGGAGTGATGGCAACCCAGCAGAAAAGGAAACTGTGGCATGTGAAGGTGGTTATAGCTGAAAGCAAAAACCTCTGGAGCAATATGAACAGTGTCTTACTGGGACACAAAACTCAGGTGCTTTTGTTCTGGGGGTGGAGTAGGGAAGGATGTGCCTGGGATGCCAGGGTGAGGGGTCAGGGCCTTACACTGATCAGACATGAATTCTACTTTGCTTTTTCTAGAGCTTTTTTCTGTAGGTATCTGCATGTCATTAATTTTAATTGCTGACAAACCTGCTGGAGGCAGGGATCAAGCCTGGCTGGAGTTATATTGATGTCAATTCACAGCACTGGGGTTGAAGTCACAGCTCAGCAGCAGGGACAGGCTGCAGGGCAGCACTGCTGGGAGGGTAGTGCTGACTTATTCTAGAGCCACAGGGTGGTCTGGGTTGGGAGGGACCTTAAAGATCATCTGGCTCCACTCCTGCCATGGGCAGGGACACCTTCCACTGTCCCAGGCTGCTCCAAGCCCTGTCCAGCCTGGCCTTGGACACTGCCAGGGATCCAGGGGCAGCCACAGCTTCTCTGGGCACCCTGTGCCAGGGACAGATCCCCCTGGATGGCATCGCTGCCTTCCCGTGTGTGCCAGCACAGCTCGGTGTCACTGCCGGGCGTGCTCAGGGTGCAGTGATGCCCCTGTCCATGGTGCTGGTGCTCAGGGCTGCTCCCAATGCTGACCCCGAGGAACAGCACAGGGCCCTGCAATTCCAGGGGATTCCGTGCCCCTGCTCTGCGCTCAGACATTGAGCCATCGACCTCAGCTCCGACTGTGACCATCAGACAATTCCTTCCCCACTGAGTGATCCCTCTGCCAAACCCATGGCCCTCCAGGTTACAGACAGTATCATGTGGGACAGTGTCCAATGCCTTGCACAAGTCCAGGTAGGTGAATATCAGCCACTCTTCCCTAATTTAGCACCTCTGTACCTCTGTCACAGACAGCCACACAATGTGCCCTCAGAGAAGCTGTGTTAGCTGTCACCAATCACCTCCTCATGACACTTGCTGTGCAAGCTTATCCAGCTGCTAAATAGGGTCGAAAGTTTTGTCCCTTTGTAGAGCAATAATAAAGCTATAATGTGCTCCTGGATCTCAGGAGAGTGTAAAGTCTAATTTGCTTCCGAGCTCGGATCGAAGGCAGAACCTTTGCTGAACTGGAAGGAACTGAACAGTTACACTCAGCCATAATAAATCTGGCTTTAGTTCATATTAATAGAATGAAAATTGACTGGTCTTCTGAGGGAGAATGCTGGCCTGGTGCTGAATCACCCTGATTGTTTATATGAAACCAAATTTGAACAAACAAACAAAACCCCACGGTGGCTCAGGTTGTTATCAACGGGGTTTATGGCAGATCAAGCCTCATCAATGAGACATCAAGCTTTTGCTGAGGGACTATTGTTTATCCTTTTGCATAAATTCCTACTGTATGTCTGGATATTATGACTGATGGTGATGGAACCAATCCTGTGAGTGATTCAGTGCTGCCCAGAGCTGGCACCTGTTACTGTGGGACCGTGGCCTCGCTGTGTGCTTGTGGTAATTGATGCCTGGTTCCATTTCTGCCTTCTTGGCCTTGCCTGGGTTTTCATGGCTGCTTGTGCTATGATGAAACTTATGTTGAACTGCACATTGGAAATATTAGAGTTCAAATTAATCAAACACCTTATGTTAGTACAGCTGTGGGAAAGAAGAGAGTGCAGGCAGAAAAACCCTACGAGTTGAGTGTGACATTAAGATGTAGAAAAAAGGAATTCTCCTGAGTGTTGCAAAAGTTGAGAGAAATTGATAGCAAAATCAACACTGGACAAAAAAAAAGGAGAGTTTGGCAGTCCTTTCAGTGTCAGTATTGCTTTAAAATTAGTTTTGCAAATCTATATTTAATGAGACAGTTAATGTACTGTGTGCTAAATAAACACTAATTATTAAACATGGAATTTATTGAAGTGTAATAGGTATTTCTAAAACTCTTAATTTACTTTGCCTGAGTAAACAAATTCTAAATGATCAACACAGCTGCCTATACAAGAGCTACCACTGCAACTAATATATGCCAGGAGCTAAGGTTATATAATATTTTCTAATAGGTATTTTATTCCAACACATACCTCAGGAATCTGGGTTTGTTTAAGTGATTCATTTTAAGGTCAGGGTTATTATTTATTTGTAGAACCTTGTGCCTCATACACTCATCCAGTTGCCATCTAATTCTTGAATGCAACAAGTGAACCATAGGGGATAAACTCAGGATTTTTTAAACTGAGCACCTTGCTTAAAAATTCTGGTTAATAAGGTTCTTGGCAATACCACAGGCTGAAATTTGAAAGCAGCAATCATTTTCCGGTCCTTACCCTCCTCTCCCATCTTTGCTGACATGAGGAGACACAATTTACACAATTACACAATCGAAATTACACAATGTGATGTACTGCAGTATATTCCAAGCCTGTTGTATTTTTGTTTTAACTGTCCTCAGAATTAAAGGTCAGCCTTCAATTCAATAAAATGAACTTTTAGCTTTCATGATTTTGAGAAAACTGAATGCTATTCAAGTGAGCTCTTGAAGTCAATGCCTAATTTGATTTGAAAACTACAGCTCAACTAAATATGTCCAAATAGCTTGATTTCTCTCTTGAGTAATTTGTGTTGCAAATTTGTTTTGGGTGTGAGCCCTCAGAAAAATGTCTTGACTTGCAAGTGTGGGTTACTGCTGGGGAATGGAAGCTGCTGTTCCAGTTGGGAGCCTCTGCAGAGAAGTTCATACTCAGGTTTCTCCATGTACTTCAATCCATCATGGAATATCACACAGTCTGTTAGGTGTCCAAAAAGGATCACAAACACAAATCTGGGAAAATACATGGAATATGTTGAGATCCTTCTAGGAGCAGCATCTGGGCATCCACACTTCCTGCCAGAGTATCCAAGACTCGCATCCTGGAGATAAAGGGAAATTCTAGGCTTTTTTGGGAAGAGCCCTCAAACAGTCCCTGACAGTCTTTTATCTTGGGTATAAAAAAAAGCCATCAATAATTAGCAGGCTATATTTGGAAAACTCGATGTCTGATGTAATCAGAAGGCTTGGCAAGGAAGAGGAGAGTTTGCATTCTGCCCAGAATAAATATAGCATTTCTAAGTGCTTTGCATCTTCTTTGCAGTAGAGCTTTTTGTCTTTTAATCCTGCTTTTAAAAAGCAGGTTTGAAGATATTCTCCTTTCAAGGTTTTTTTCCTCTCTGCTTCTCACTTCTCCCTGAACTGCTTCTTTTGTTTAATTTGAGGGTGATTTTATTATTTCCTGAAATGAAGCATCCTTCTGAATTTGTCAAGACCCAAACTACCATGGAAGTGCCTATAACTGAGCTTGCCAAAAGGAGGTAAGTTACCTGAATAAATGCTTTGCTGATTTCAGACCAAATGATGGTAGTGAGCTCTAACAGGGTTTGACCTGCCTGACATGTGATTGCCCCTTCCTTTGCTGAGGTGCTCAGGTGCTGAACAAGCCTTTCAGTGCAGATCTTTGGACCTCCTCAGGCTCAGGCATTGGTGGCTCATGGTTTCTGTACTCACTTCTCCTGATTCAGTGTTTGATTCATTTTGTGTCCAAGCATACCAATTTTTTTTAAACACATCTCATTTAACATTGATATTAAGAAGGTAAACCCCATTTCACCTACTCTTCCTTTAGGCCAAGAGCAGGGTCAGAGCTGGTGCAGTTTTTAAGAGTTTGAGGCAAATCTGGCTGTTAATTCCTCCTCCTGCTGTTAGCTTCAGACTTTGCCTTTTTCTCTTCTGTTCTTCCTTCTTTAAAGAGTTGGTGTCTTTATCTGGACACAGGGCTTTTGCTGTCTGAAGCAGCTTATTAATCTCCTTGGAAGACACATGGACAATTAGCTTTGAAGGAAAAGAAAAGCACAGCTTTTGAGACTGTAATCTCCTTTATCACTAGATTAACATAGAGGGAATTCCTGCCTGGAAAGGGACCTATGTCAATTCAAGGAGATAAATCAGAGTAGCCACTGCTATATTTTTCAGATGGCAAAGTAATTTCATGATTATTTCCATTTTTGTGCAAGCCAGGGTGCAGCCTTGCTCGAGGAGGGAGGGTAGCAGAAAGGATTTTGAGAACACCCACTTTTCTAGGCATTCTACATAATTAGGTGACAAAAAACTAATTTGGGACCTCAAGGGAAAAGTGGCAAATGTAGAAAAAGGAAGAAGAGGTGGTGTTGTGAAGGCAGAGTTATCCCAACTATCACAAGGAGTGCAAGTCCTGCTTTTAAGAGACTCTAGAATGGATACTACAAACAAAGATAAAAGCCAACACAAACCTGTGTAAATCAGGCCAAACTAGAACTGAGTCTTCGGAAGTTGCTGTTCCTGCCAGCTTAGAAGGGCCACCAGCCTGCCCTGACTGTGGTGGCTGAGGTGACAGCACAGCCACAAGGGCTGGAGGAGCTGCTTGTGATAAATGGAAAACAGTGCAGGTGTCAAAATAAATATCTTCTGTGGCATTAAATAACACTTAGGAGCTGAGGGATGTTCCTGTTAGCTGTGGGGAAGAGAATTTAGGGGGCCTCATCCTCCTCTGAGCTCTTGGATCTCAGTAAATCACCCAACCTTTGTGTGCCTTGGTTTTCCTGTATGTGAGTGTGAGCAATGGTGGCTCCTTCTCAAAGTGACACCCAGGCAGGAGCTGTGCAGTGCAGGCTGTGGAAATGAGCCTGGCAGTGCTCAGAACCCCATTGCTTGGGAATAACCTGGGAAAGCAGCAGGGAAAAGGGGCAGTCTGCAGTGTGGTTTAAAGCTTTGGTTGGATGAACCAGTTTGCAACACTTTATCCTGTGCTGAATTCATACCATCCAGCCTTTCTCTGATATTCAAGCAACCTTTGTTTTGTTCCCTGCCAGAAATGGCTTCAAGATGATGTGGTTCTGTGTTCTGCTGCTCAGTGGGGCTGGCAGTGGGATGGCTTCACAGCCTTTCACCTGCAAGGTGTAGAAAAATGCTGGATAGTGATTTCACTGTTGAGGGATCAAAGCAGCTGAGAAATCAGCTTGTGAGTGTGCACCTTAACTCCCTAAATAAAAAAAAAATCCAAGGAAATTGTTTTTACATAATATATCTTCAGAGGGACAGCACTTTAGCAATGTGCTCATGCCATTCATCACCGAGGTGACAATACCCTAATGATTTATTAGTAATACATCACTGCAATGTTTTCCCTCCAGTGATGTATTGGAGACCATAAACCACGGAGAGGGACAGCAGACGTGCAGACAGGAGGGCCTGCAACCCAAGCCTTTTGCAGTTATTTTATGGAGAGAAGTTGTCAGCAACAATGCTGAGATTTTTCCATTCCTGGAAAAATCTGGTGGGGAGGGGGTCTTGCCATGAAGATTCCTGGATGTGATGACAGCAGAGGCCTGCAGGCTCTGTACCTGTCTTCAAACAGTGCAGAAACTCTTGATAAATGCTTTGATGACTGACAGTCTGGGTCTTACAGCAACTGGAAATGCTTGAGGTTATTTGCTTTTGGTTTTTAACGCCTCTGGACGTTGAAAGGCACCAGGAAATGTCTTTGAGCCTTGAGGTCTCAGTGTGCAAAGACTGGGCCACGTGACATTCTCACAAATGTCATGACAGGAAGAAAGTTGTGTATCCGTGGCAGTGCTGCTGCTGCTCTGCTGTCAGCATGGGGTTACACTGAGTTAGCACAGGCTCCCTCTCCCTCTCTGCAGATCCCTTTAGAGATTCTTCAGCAAAATGAAAATACATCTTTTCCTCACCATCCTGATTTCTGCTCCTTCATGTACCTCATCCATAGTGCCGAGAGCAGACTTGCAAATGAAATAGATTTGCTTTGATCTATCACTGCCTTCCCCAGCCTTCAGCCAGTCCCTCAGAACACTCCGAGCCCAGCCTGGGTAATCTCCACCATAACACCCAGGGATGAGAGGGCTGTGAGTGATCCAAGGCCAGCCTGGTGCAGAGAGGGTTCCTGCAGCACTTCCACAGCTGATGTTGTGCTCAGAGCCAGCTCACTGCTACCTGATGTTGTTCCAGTTGTTTGCTTTCATCTCTCTGCAGTTCCATCCTCACTTCCTGGAGAGGCACCAGCTTTTTCCTTGTGTGGGAATAGGAACAGGCAGCTGTTCCTGCTTGCAAACACTGCAACAGTACAAATTATGGCAAATCTCTGCCATTGGCTTCAATTCAAATTGGGTTTGATCTCAAATTTTTGCAGGGCTGAGGTGATGCCTACGTTGAATAGAAAGGGAAGGTGGTGTCAATAACATGAAAATAGATTTTTCGGTATCTTGTGGATCACTTTGCTAGGATGAGATGTGTTGTGAACCTGGGACTCACAGCCACGAGCCAATCAAGGAGGCTTTAACCCCTTTAAGAGCTTCCTGGGTCACTCCTCCTTGATAATTTCTATTTCTGAAAAGAGTATCAAGGCATTAAATTGCAACAAACACTGTGCCTGAAGGCAGTAGTAAATCATAACCCACTTTATGATCGAGAACAGCTTGTACAGAACTCAGCAACGGCTGGAATTTTATTAGGTTTTATGAAGCCTTCACCAGCTCTGCAAAAGGCAACTGGGGGCCAGAAATACTCAGCTTGACGCATTTCACAAATCTAGGACCAAATTCTTGGCTCTACGAATGCAAAAACCTTCCACTGCCTTCCCTGGGCCTTAGCTATTGATGAAGTTCAAGGGATGTTGAATGTGGACCAGCATGAGCAGGGAGGACTTTGGTTGTTCACAGGGAAATCAGAAAGCCAGAACCACCCTTTGGTGTGTGTGGGGGTTAGGAGTGGAACCAAAATCCTGCTTTGTGCCCCCTCAGCCCCTGCTTGGGAGCTCATCATGATGGATACAGCATAGAATCAACTATTTTGTCCTTTTATTGGAACTTCCATGTGCAATTTAACATCAGTTTAAAAGCCACATGTCTGTAGAGACTGAGATTTGCTGGTTTGGGT
This sequence comes from Drymodes brunneopygia, assembly GCA_013400955.1. NCBI lineage: Eukaryota > Metazoa > Chordata > Aves > Passeriformes > Petroicidae > Drymodes > Drymodes brunneopygia. The sequence continues at coordinate 427,173 of VZTZ01027324.1, forward strand.
TTTTGTCCCTGCTTTGTTTGGTTTTTATTGTGCAAATGCATTTGGATGGAGAACTTCTGTCCCTTCCCCTCCTGAGCAGCCTGCCCTTGTCTCTGTGGCACTGTGAGTGCTGTAGATGTGTTTTGCTTTCTGCCTTTCTGAGCAGATTAATTATCTGTAATTCAGAGTGGATGGACTCTTAAAGCATCAGTTTTATTGGAACGAACCTGCTTGAAGCACAGCAAAGTGCACTTCTCTCTGTGTTAGCACCAGAGCTCTTCAGGGCATGGAAAAAGAGTTGGGCTTTCTCAGCCTGATTCAGATGAAATCCTTCCATTGAAATACCTTTGCCAAGCCCTGGTGCAAAGGAAGCACCTCTATAATGTGTCTGAATGCAACAACCTATTTAATATCCTAGAGTGAAAATGAAATTGCATGAATTGGGCTGTGAATGGCTTCAGCAGCCCTTCTAACCTCTCTGAGAGGCACTCACAGCACTGAAGGCTGTGCAGGCACAATTTCCTGCAGCTGTTACCTAAACAGCATCTGACATTTGTCTGACTGAGCTTGGTTTTTCAACATGTTGGTTCACACCTGTGGCTGTGAAGGTGAACAGCTGCTGAACTGGGGAAATAAATGGAGGCCAGTGCTGATTTTTGGCTCAAAGACAGCCCAAGTAGCATATTAAAATAGATATATAATATAAAATGAGTTAAATATTATCTTAGTGTACTGAGTTGCATTGCAGCTCTATCCAGAAGGCAGTACCAGGCAGCCTTTTTGTCCCAGACCATGTCAGGCACTCTGTGCCAGGCAAGGAAGCCCCAAAACAAAGAATCTGCATGGTAAATCAGGAGGAGGGGATTAGGAGAAAGGTTTTTACTCAGAGGAAGGCAAACAAATGACAAGATCAGCCTCAGGTTGTGGGAGGAGGCTGAAGCTGGGAACTGATGGCAGTTCTTTGGGATTATTGACATGTTCACTGGTTCAACAATGGTTCCTAGCACAGCCTCCCTCTCCTGTCCTCACCAGCATTGTGGAAGATGTCAGTGAAAAAATCTCTCAGTCACTGTTCCTGGAGCTTCTCCTAAGAATTCCTGACTCCCATGACAGAAAAGATGCTGAGGCCATCATTAAGATTCTAGAGAGAAGAATATGAACATGCATTTCACTCTTAATAACTCCCTGCTTTGGAATTTTCTTTTGAAAAAAGAATTTTCCCTTTGCCTTGGTGAGAAAAATAGAAGCTGTCAGTAGCCTTTTTTTCCTGTATATCAAATGAATTTAAATCCAAGTAAAACTTTTGCATCCTGAAGCAAAGAATTCCACAGTGCAATTGAGGGTAGTGTGAAGCAGTATTTGTTTGCTTCAAGCATTCATGTTGATAATTTACTATTTTCTTTCTAGTTTTTCTGTTGATGGACAGAGTGAGCAACCATTTCCCTCTTGTCTGTGCTGCTCCCAGGTTTATATTCCTCTTTGCTTTGCTCCTTCCCAGGATGGAGTGAATTTGGTTTTAATATTCTTGGGATAACTTTGATTATCATTGTTGTTCTGCCCTCTACTTTAATTTGAGTAGATCCTTTTGCAGAAGGTGAGGAACAAAGCTGCACAAAACAGTGAAATTGTGAACTCACTGTGGATTTATTCAGTGCCATAATGATGATTTCTGTTCTGTTCTCCATTCCTTCCTAATAATTCCTAACCTGCTATTTTCTTTCACTCCTATCGAGCGTTGAACTGACACTTTAATTGACTATTAAAGCTTCAAGATATCTATTATTTTTCCCCAAATGCTAACAAGGTGCTGGATTTCATCAATCCAGGATGGCTTTTTCTCTGGTGTGCATCACTGCCCGTGGATCAGCTCTGAATTGCATCACTTTTTTGCTCACACACTCTGTACCCCTCAGGTCCATTTGCCTGCCCTTTGCAGTCAGATCTCACCAGACTGAAGTCTTGCTAAAATCAGTTATCTTTGTCATCTGACTCTTCCAGAAACACAGAGACTAAACCATAAGGCTTTAAGAAACATAAATTAGCTACCCAGAAAACTCGTTAGTTCAGAATTAAGGTTGCTCACCTGAGATCTGTTCCATTCCCAGCCCAATCCTTCTGTGTTTTACACAGAACAAATGTGAGTGGATGAAATCTGTCTTACCCGAATTAGCAGGCAGCAGCCAAATATTTACTGAGTCACTTATTCCACTTGATTCAATGAACAGAATATTAAAAAAGCAAGAAAACGGGGGAATATATGCAACAAAATCATTGAAGCAAAACAATTCTATTAGCCATTCAAGGAACAGGCTTTTGGCATTAGGGGTGTTGTTTACTAATTGGATTTACTGCAGCAGTGATTACTTCGTGTCTCACCATTTTCTGTACTTCAGCATTTGCCTCCTGTCTGAATAAAATCTCTTGTGCTCATGGCAAGATTCCCATTTCCTTCAAAGACACTTGGGTCTGGCCTCTCTTGTGTAAGAGGTTTTTAAAAGATCTAAATAGAATAATCTTGTTTTCCAGCTGATGTTAGAGCTACTCTGATAGCTCTTTGTCTGTGCTTTTCAGGAGATAACAGACAGACAGATCATGCAAAAACTAGTTTGAGAATTTTCCCCTCCATGCAGAGTAGCCAGAGAACATTTATGAAATGATAAAACCTGTCACAGTAACCTGATTTCTCAGATTTCAGATGTGAATAGTTCAGGAATTAATGAAGAGCTGGGATTTGTGTCATAGGAGCTACAATGTACTGGATAAAACAATATTTATTTCTCCAGAGTGCTTACAGTAATTTTTTCTGTTGAGCTTCTGCAAGCTTAATACCAAAAGAGAGTTTTCTCTTTTTTTGTGGTTATCAAGTTTAATGTAGGAACTGATTTGACTCTTCAGTCCTTCCAGGTCCACCTCGTCTACTCTGTAAATGTTGCTTTGTTTTTTACCTTTCCCCCTCAGTATTCAGCCTGAATTTCACTGCTCCTGATGCTCCTCCCTGTACCTAGCACTTCACAAATCTCAAGTCTGAACTTGTGAATTTTGAGTGGTACTTTGATGTTTTACAATTATTCATACCTTATTTATTGATATTGTATTTCTCATTCAGAACATCTTCAATTCCTTGTATTCATGTTCCTGTTCCCCTTTGATCTGTATCATTAGTGAGTTCTTATTCTGTGTGCTGATACTTTTTTCTGTCCACTTTTACAGATCTTGCCACTTCACTATTGATTTTCTTTTCCCTTTTTGTTTGAGATATCTTCTTTATCCTTTAGGTTTGGATTTTTTTTAAGTTATGGGTGATTGTTTATTTTTTTCCATACATTTGATATAGCATCTTTTCCTTAAACCAATTTCCCTAGAAAGCAGCCAGTCAAAAAGAAGCAGGCAAGAATAGAATTAGTTTCAAGAGAATTTTGATTTAAAATGAAATCACACGAAAATCCAACCTGTCTCTCCATCACTCTCCCTCCTCAGTGTCTCTTTCTCTGTCTCTCCAATTCCCCAACTCTCCCTCCTTCCATTTCTTCAGGACAGCAGCCTTGCATCAGCTTTGTCTCCTATTGCTGTAATGGGGTTTAGGAGCTCTGTGTCCCTGGTTTTCTGGGCAGGTTCTGTCCCCATGATGTGCTGCTGTCTCCAAACCTGTCCTGCTCTGGCAGGCTGTGACTGTTCCTCCGGGACAGGTTTTCCAGGCACAGAGAATGAAGCAGCTTGCTAACATTTGTTTTCTAGCCTGGTACCCTGCAGACATGGGATCTCAGCTCTTCTCTCCTCCCCAGACTCAGGGAGGATGGCTTGGAGCGAGTCCCTTGATTGCTGTGAGCTTTGGTTCCCATCTCAGGGCAGAGGGGCTGGAGGCTCCTGTGTTTGATGAGAGGATCCCGAGGCAGGAGCATCCCGAGCTGAGCTGCGATGCCGCAGTGCCGAGCGCTGGGGGCCACACAAACACCTCACATTATTGGACATTAATGGGATTTTGCTTCCTGTCTGGGGCTGTTTTGTTTTATGGTGGCTGACAGCAGTGCCAGGAGTTACCTCATGCTCTGTGAGATGTTGAGCTGCTGTGCACAGGAGCAGCAGGGGCTTCTCAGGCGTGGCTGAGCCAGAGGTGGCACAGAAAGTGTCCCCTCCCTGCAGCAGCCACTGCAATAAAGGCTCCGTGCAGGACTCACCCCAGAGCTGCAGGCAGCATCTTTTAAAGAGCAGCAGTCCCAGCCTTGCTTCAGACTCTCCAGACTCCCTCTTTGACACATTTTCTCCTTTTTTTCTTGCTTCCATCTCCTTTCCTTCTCATCCATCAGAACATTCGTGGTCTGCTGATGTAATTAGGGAAACAGAGCATTCTGGCCAGAGGTATCGATCGAGTACTTTATAATAAAAGTTAGTAATGTTTAATTTCTTGTTGTCAGCTTTCATTGTGCTAAAGAAATCAATTCGCTATTGTCTCTTCTCCATTATTCAATTGTCTAATAAGCTACTTTGCAGTCCCCTCAAAATCAAATTTTGGTGATAAATCACTGCAGGAATGGAGAGCACACAAACCCATGTATATGAGGATTACCCCAAATCCATAGTGGGTGGGATGCACTTCTTTCCAATTAGAAATAATTTTTTTCTTTTCTCTTTTTAAAACAGTCAGCAAGACAGGTTTTCTGTCCTGTCACTAAACTCCACAAGATGTTTGCTATAACTTGTTTTCTCTTATTTAGGATTCATGTGTTATCAGACCCCCTCTGAACCTTGAATTTCACTCTCGAGGTGATGTCTCTCTTCTTTTTCCCTTCCCACCTCTCTCATCCCACACCAGATTAGTGTTAAAAAGCCGCAACAGAGTGGCCCTGTAGAGGAGGAAAGTGTGCTCCAACCCTCTCTCCTTCCTCTGTACCCTGGCTGTACCCCAGAGCAGATGCTCCTCTCTCAGAGCAGCCACTGGAGCTGTGTGTGTGTGTCAGGAGTGCAGCATTCCCAACCTTCCCAGGGTCCTGGAGCTGCAGCACAGACAGGGATGGCTCGGGTAAGGAAGGGCTGGAGCTGTGCTGCTTTGTGGGTCACAGGGCTGCTTTTATTTCCTGCTGCACTCAGAGGCTCCAGCTCGCTTTTGCTGCTGATTTTTCCAGCTCAGGTCTGTGGGGTCTGCTTTTCCTACAGCTGGGGGCTGCAGCTTAGTCCTGAGTCACTGACTGAAGAATAAAGTTTAGGAGGTGGTTTAAGAGAAACAGAATTTTAGGAGAAATTAAATAAATGTGTTATCTGTAAGGTAGGCTGCTCTTAGAATTCTGAGGAAGGTAAAAGCACTAATTTTTAATATTTACCTGAAATAAAAAGCTGAATCTGTCTTTCACATTTTTAATATATGAACCTGTCTTAAAGCATTCTCACCTCTTTGAAAATAACTTACATGTACATTATGCCTGACAATTACTGTGTAAAATTTATTTTCATGGCAAGGAGTGCTGTTTGGATATATTCAAGTTTTAACTCTTGCCTCTATTAGCTGAACACAAAAATCTCCCTGTTCTTGGGCCCACAGATAAATGAACCAACTTTGCAAACACCACGACACTCAGGGAACAATGTGCCTGAACACTTGTATTTGTGCATGCAGTAGTTAATCATTTTTTACATTAGGAAAGCTGTACCATAGATCTCAATAATGCAGTGCACACTGAGCCATTGCTTTCCTCTGCTCATAAATCAGGTCACAGTGCAGCCACCATTCTATTTCTGCAGTTGCAGGGCAGTAAAAGTGAGAAGTTTATTGCAAGTTGGTAATAAGAAGGGAAGTAACGGCCTGGGAGGCACAAGGGTGAGCGAGTTAATGAGTGAGCAGTTTGAGTTTTCTTATTGGTTTTAACCCTCTATAAATTTAATGGCTTCCTTTTAAATGCTTCTTAATGAGAAAAAGCAAAGTGTGAGTTACTTAATGGTGTTATTGAAGGCTTTATCTTGTTATTGAGAGGGAATGGGATAGTTTATCCAGGGTAAACCCAGAGAAAAATAACTTTACATCAGGGTGGGGATGCTCTGTGGGCTTGGTGCCAGCAGGAAGGACAAACTGCAGGGGTGTTCTCTGTCAGGGTAACTGGTGGAAGAGATAATTAGTGATCTTCATTAGTGGAATGAGTTCAGGAGGCTTGGAGATGTCTGTGTGCAGAGGAGTTGGGGTTTGCAGCCCTGAGCCTCTCCTGGGCCATCCTGCAGCTCTGAGGAGTTGTTTTATTCCACAGTCTGTGCTTTCCACACCTCCTCAGCTGCTCCTGGGAGACTGGGAGTTCTCATAGGGAATTATCCTCGTGGGAATATTTGCATGAATGGTCACACGGGATCTGTTAGCTGTCATAATTCCAATTCTATACATTTATCAATTATCCTTCCTAAATAACAAAAAAAGGGAATTCCTAAGGGTTTATTGCTGGAGTGTCAGAGGTTCTTTGGAGGGTCTGGTAAATAACATTTTTACTAATGCAGGGTATAACTCTAGAGGTTATAGCCTAGAAAGCTTCTCACTATTTACAAATAAAAGCAAGGTATTTAAATAAATGAGATTTAAAATAAATGGGATTTAAAATAACAGGGTTCAAAAATATGCTTTCAGTGCATTTTGTATTTAACTCAAATCAACTAAAAGCAAATAAAATTTCTATGGAGAGAACATATATTTTTCTAAATTTTTCATGGAAACAAATTGCCATTTTTCACTTTTTTCTAACCACTCATATATTCCAACAGCAAAGATTTTCCAAGGGTAAAAAGACAACTTTTCTTTGTCTAGTTAGGAATATAGGAAAAAAGATTAAAAGAGGGCTATGACCTGCTCTCATTTACACCACTATAGATCAGATTTAAAATATCTATTTAATTAGATTTGGCCCGATTTAATGTTTAAACATATCAGATTATGGAATGTGCTGAGGACAGCGGTGATGCTCCTTTTCAGGACACTCAGGCTGGGAGATCCATAAATCTCTCATGGGATATCCTGAGGCAGAAGGGACCCACAAGGATCAAAAGGCCTTTGGAATAACATGGGGAGATGTCAAGGAAAAACTCCATAAATGTTCTGTGCTTTTACCCACAACACATCTCAGAAGAGTTTCTGGGGATAATGTCCCACCTTCTTTGCCTTACCCAGCTGAACAAGGCAGATGTTTCCTGTCCCCAAAGCACCTCCTTTACCAAACCCTCATCCCCAACTCAGGATTAACCTACAAGAATCTGAGCTGCACCTGCTAATTACATTTTCAGCCTCAGTAAACACTGATGTAACAATATTCATCTATATTTGTGTGATGTTTTGGTGATTCCACTGGTTAATCTTTGAGCTGCTCCAAATGAAGCCAGTTTCCTACACAGTCAAAGAGACCTCTTATCCTCACCAATCTGAGCACTAAGCATGCACTGAATATGTAAATGATGCTGCAAGACCCCAAATAGCAAGAAGGTTAGATATTAATTAGATGTAACACTTAGGAGACAGCAAACTCATGGAAATTAAATAGTCCAGTGGCATTTCTGCTCTGTGGAGGTCTGGTCCCCTCCTAGGGACGCAGCAGGAGATGTGATACCTCAAATGCTGGCAGAATTCCACTTTAGAGCTCTGATTTCTGGCACTGGTTGGTCAGGTGGTTGTGGCACCGTGGGTGCTGAGCCCTGGCACCTCAGCTGCAGTGGCACTGCTCTATCTCTGCCCACAGCAAAATGTATTCCCCTGGCAAAAATCACATCAGGTAGACTTTTTGGGGTTTTTTTCTTTCCTTCTAATCTTTTTAGAAAGTATTTGCTGAAGATGTGAGAGCTGACCTGGAGAGATCTCACCGGCACTTTCTGGCCTTTGAAACCATCCCAGTACAGAACTGGGCAGGTGTGAGGTGGAGGGGAGCTGGCTTTGAGGGTTTCTTGGTCAGGAAGGTGCAGTCCTGTGGCTGCTCCCTGATTTCCCCTTTGGCACCCATGGCAGTTTCACCTGCAGGGCTGGGACCCAGAGGCAGAGTGAGGCAGGAGGGAATCTCTGGGATGTGCTGTCTGCATGCAGGAGAAACCTCACATTTGCTGTTACACCCAGCCAGAAGTGCGTTCCTGGGAGGAGAAGGAAGCTCAGCAATGCTGTTTCTATCACCTTATGATGGGTACAGTGCTGCAGAACAGAACCTACTGTGTGTGAATCAGAGCAGGTAACAAACCTGACTCAGTGATATGCAGTGTTCACACAGACCTCTGGCACCTCCAATTCCTGCCTCAGGGACTGGAACTTACTTCAGTATTTTATAAATCAGTACATCAGATATGAACACTTTGACCTGGACTCCACTCTTATTAATCAAGGTAATACAGAGATGTGTAAGATGAATTGTAAAGGATTGTGTTCATAAGCTCTTAAAGCCAGAAAAGACCATCATATGGATCTTGTTGACCTTCTGCATTGCACAGATCACAGAATTTTGCCTGCCATATCAGGACCCAAATCCATCAAAAGCTCAGGAAGCCTTGCTCCAGTGCACTCTGGCCACAGAACCTGGTTGTTTCTTCAAGGAGGTTTTAAAGAAAACATCAATTACACTGAGAGCTGTGGCTGTCATCCTGTAAGTAAGAATCATAGAGTGATTTGGCAGTGCAGTGTACCTTTGGGAGGGATTTTCTCTGCTCTTGCAGCCTTTAAAGCTGCTCTAAAGGCCATTTAATATGCTGGGGGAGGACATCCTTGACTGCAGGCAGTGTCTGGCCAGAGGCTGTCCTGCCTGACTCAGCCTGTGCCCTCAGCAGGGACAGCCAGAGGCTCTGAACCCTTGCAGTGTTTATGGGTGTGTGCCTGGGCAGTTCCTGGAGGCAGCAGAACAACCATCAAGCAGCACTGAAAGGGAAATGTACTGTAGTTTAGCAGAGTTTGCGGTTTTTCCCATTTCACTTTAAACTGAAGATCTCACCTGGAGTTATGAAAGTCCAGACTGTGATGTCCAAGATGTCTCAGAACAGTTTTTATCCCTTCCTTCCTCTAAGGGGGAGGGAAAAAGGTGTCCTGCCTTTTTTCCCTTTATCCATCCCTCTCTTTTTTAGTGCAAACAGTACACTAGAACCAGCCTTCTGGTATAGCGTCTAAAATATTCTTTAAGTAAGAGTTCCTTTGACTTGCTGACAGGGTTTGTGTCCATGGTGGTTTTCAGAGCTCAGGTGTGGATGCCTGGGTATCTGCAGTGGAGGTGTCAGTGCTGTGCAGAGGGGCTGAGGAGCTCTCTGGGAGCAGTTTTAGGCTCCCATGCCATGCTCTGTGGCCATTCAGTTCTGTATGTTCAATTTTCCTAATCAGAGCCCATTTGAAAGAGCAGGGCCCTGGGTGTATCTGGCATTTCTTCATTGGAAACAAAAAGGTTTTAAACTGTATTCATTGCTCAGTTCTGAGGAAACTGCAGCACTGGGAGGCTGAGCAGGCTCTTCCTGCACCTCTAGAGTTCTGCTGAGCCTGAACTGGGCAGGCCCTGATGCCAGGACAATTTTTTGCCTTTTCTTTTATAAACCTTTTATGTATCCTCAGTGCTCTTAACATGCATACTTATATATACATACATACTTATATAATTCCTGCAGTCTGATAACTCAGCACAGTCCTGGTATTCTGTTGGGTCAGGAGAACAAACATCCTAAGGCCTCACAGTTGGAGGCTGGTAAGGCCTACACTGTCCTGAGAAATCAAAGTCCTCTCTAGAGCACTTCCTGTAAACTAAAATTAAAGCCATCCAGGATGAAATGCCTCAGAATGGAAGAATATCACACCATTCATTCAAGCCTCTCATTGGGAATCTTGGTTAGATTTGCTCATTTGCAAAGTCTATAAAATTGTATACACAATGTATTGTGTGTGTGCATTTCAGCCTGCTCCACCTTGGCAAAGTGTTACACCCTAAAGATCCTTATCAAATACCAAAATAAAAAGCCTTTATCCCTTAATCGTGTCTGACTCTTAATTTTTAAGACCAAGAAAAAGGCACCAGCCCTGGTGAGGGGTGAAGGAGCCTGGCCTCACTCTCAAACCCCAAGCTGCTGCTCCTTGGTGACAGAAACACAACCAGGATTTGCTCTGCTTTCCAAAGTTTCTGGCTCCAGCTGCCTGATTTGGCCCAGCTGTTGTTGGGTTACAGCATGATAGAGGAGCAAGCCTTGCAGGCCAGAGTGAGCCTATTTCCCAGGCCTGGAGGGGACCCTGGAGGCACATCCAGGTCACCAGGGATGGGCTGTGAGAGAGAGAATTGTGGCTTTGTGGCCTTCTGGACCTATTGGAAGTGAGAATTATAGTTTGTGACCTTACAAGGCATTGTTTACCTGTTACCATATCAGGTAAAAACTGAAAATGCCCAGGTGATTGGGGAACGCTGTGGTGAACCTTTTTCCTGTTTATATGCTGATATATGCTGTTTGTATGACGGTATTTAAGGAACTTTCACTGTGTGACAGTTGTCTTTGCACAGGAAGCACTGCATGGTGAAGGTCTTTGCACAAGGACACTGCTCAGTAAAGGTCTCTGCACAAAGTCTTTGCACGCTGTTGTCTTGTGTGAACTGTGTCCTTGCTCAATTACTGCAAGCTGTACCCAGCCAAGGGCCAGGTACAGACACAAGAGATGGCATCCTGCTGCTCTTGTGCACTTTCCTGCCTTGCCCAGAGCCTGCTTCCCTCCTTGCTAAAGCTGAGAAGAGTTTTGCTGTTGCTCTAAGCTGTACTGAACTCCCCCTGCCTTTCTGATGCTGGTATTTGTCTCAAACGGAGCCATGGCATTGTATCAGGCAGGGTATAGAAAACTGCCTGGATTTAATCTTTTTAAATTGAGCAATGAAATAAAACTTTTAATCTTCTGTGTGAATGGAGAATTCAGGTTTTCTTGGACATCAGTGGTGTCTATGTGGCTCTTAAAATGGAAATATATGATTCTCATAGTTGAATTCAGACACAAGATGGCAGAATCAGAAAGAGCAGAATGAATCACTGTCACAAACGCTGTCCCTCTGCTGCACTGACAAGGGAAGATAAAATGGAATCATTAAACCAGGGAACCACTTACAGATTTGAATTTGGATCTCCTGTACTGAGAATGAACGCCTTTTTCCCTCAGTACTCAGTGGGAGGAGCATGTTCTGTCACTGTAGTCCATTGTTTGGCATTACTGCCTGAGTTAGTGAGTAAATACAGAGAAGAGGGTTTTAAATGCCACCTTACAGCAGCATTCTTCTAAACTGAAGTCCCTCCTGCTATCTGAAAGTAGGTGCTTCTCAGTGAAAATAAATGATTTGTATTTCTTTCAGCAGTGCAGCATAATTAGAGCCATGCAGGAGGTTGATGATGTTCAGTCTGTGAAGACCATTCAGAAAATAGGAGACAGAGGGAGGGAAACAATTTAGCCTGATGACAGTTTAGGCCACTGCCTGTTTTTGATGGTGGTAACACCTTTAAACAGGCTTGGGTTATTGATCTTCCATCCTTGCAGACCAAGGGATGAGGTGACACATCCCCTAATCCCACAGCCCAGGGTGCAAAGGAGGGGAGACATCGGTGTGAGGAGCAGGGGGGGAAGGTCTGGTTATAACCATCTGAGTGATGGTGGGAATGAACCTGGGCTGCACATTTCCCTTAGACAGGAGCCACAGGATATTTTGGAAAGGCTTTTCAAGCCCTTAAAGTAATTTTAATTTATTGTTACAAACAGTGACTGTGAACTGGGGAGCTGTGCTGACTTTGCCACTGCTGATTGAGGAGTCTGAATCTTGAGCAGCCTGGTGAGCAGAGCAGGGCTGTGTGAGATAACCTGCTGTGCCTTCTTCCTGTCCCTCTGGGGTTAAAAAGAGGGGAAAAAAATTAGATATTTGGAATTAAGTCACTTCATCAAGTGTTTTACTTCCCTGTCTTTTTCCTTCAGGTTGATGTAGTTGCAAAAAGTACAACTGTTTATTGTGCCTGTGTTTCTCTTGCTTGCTTTTTTTGCCAAACGCATTTTTCTGATTTTTCAAGGAATGTTTTGCTCAGACCAAAGCCAGTCCTGTGTTCATATTTTCCCTTTTCCCACTCAAAGCAGAGACAGGGATGATGAGGAGCAAGGTGGAGCTCATCACAAAGGGTATTTTCTGGACAGGATGCTTCTTGTTCTCTTCGTGTTCATTTTCTACGAGCCTCATAACAGAAATCAATAAAAAAGCAACATGCTAGCAATGATATTATAAATTATTAGAAGGAGGAAAGGTCTTGGAGTTAGAACAAGGGCAAGGACTCAGCAGAGAGGTTCCAACTTCCTCAAAGTTGCCTTTGTAGATCCGTATTTTACTTCCATTTATCCCTCCTGACATGGCAGTGTGTTTTCCATTAAGGACTGGAATCACAGTGATGACGTCTGCAAATGCAGGGAATGGATTCTGTCCCCAGGGGGTTGCAGTGGATAATTATCTGTGCTGGTACATAAGGACAGCCTGTTTTCCTGCATCATTAGCTACAGGTGTGCAGTTGAAAGAGAGAAAACTTCTGTTGCTTTTCATTCACACACTTGATGCACACTACCCTGGCTTTGCATTCATGATGAGGTGTAGTGTCATTCTCTGGATGATGTTCTTCTCTGAGTTTCTTTTTTTTTTTTTTAATTTTTTCAGTCTTTTAAAAGTGCATGCACATCCTGCACCTGGCCTTCACTGCAAGCATGTGTGGAAAATAATTTTTTCTTTCTCAAACATGAGGATTGCTCAGTGGTAATGGTTGTAATAAAATATTTCAGTTCATCTGTGCAGGCCTCTGCAATCCATAAACATCACAGCCCAAAGAACAACACAGGAACAATCACAGTTATGAAATAGGTCAGAACCAAACTCCTTTCCAGAGCTGTGAAAAGCAGGAGGAGACAACATGGTTGGCCACGAGTAGGTCATGTAATAGCTTACAGCAGAGCTGAAAAGTCTTTAATTGAAAAAGCTTCTGAGTTGGAAGTCAAAGTCACTGCCTAAGGTGTCTCTGGAGCATATTTGTGTAGGATATGTGCCTGTATTGTATTTAGTGTGTGCTGTTTGCAAACTGACCTCTCTGGGAGGGAATCTTCTCCATCAGGCGTTGTGAAACTCTTTGACATAAACCCAGCCATAAACCAACAAGGAATTCCTGACTTCTGCATGAGAAGACAGACAGCAATAACTGGCTGAAGTTAATGAACTGCTCTGAAGGGGGAATCTGCCTCTGCCTGTGTTTATCAGGAGCTGGTTGGAATTCCAGCACTCCATCCCTGTTCCTGCCAGCATTCAGCTCTGCTGCTCTCACAGCCACACTTTATCCTGCTGCCCTCAGCTGTATTTTAATTGAGGCTCATAATATTTTAAGACAGCTTTGTCTTTCCAGATCTCAAAGTAAATGGGTTTGTAAGTCCCTTGGCTCCTGTGCTGTACACATGAGCAGTCTTCCCACAACATGGGGATGGCTAAAACCATCAGAATGTCATTCACACAGGGCTCAGCATTGGAGGGAGCTCAGTATTGATTGCCTGGCAGGAATTCTCTAGAAAAGGAGACTTAATATCATGACATTCTGTGCTTAGTACAGGGTGAAAGAGCAAAGGGAAAAGAACCTAAAGCTGACAAGATTTTAAACAAAGCAAATTCAAAACATTGAGGCAGGTGATTTTTCATGAAGTACCCACAGAAGCTGATGCAAAATCACTGCTGGTTGCTGGCCTCCAGCTGGACTCTGCACCACTCATCTCCACCCCTGCCCTTGGATGTTCAGCCAGTTCCTGGATCCATCTCTGTCTGCTCACCCAGCCCCTTCAGCAACAGCTCCTCGGTGAGGATTTGCTAGGGACACAGTGTCAGAAGTGTTGCTGAATTAAGGCAGGCAACACCCACTGCTCCTCTTGCCTGCCAAGCCATCCTTCAGCCCAGAATGTTCTCAGGTTGGCCATCATCATTTCTCCTTGGTGAATCCATGCTGCCTACTCCTGATGTCCTCCTTGTCCTTCCTGGAAATCTTTTCTAGGGTTATTTCCCCATCATCATCCCAGGCACTGAGGTGAGGCTGTCCAGCCTGTCATTCCTCTGCTCCTCCTGCCTGTCCTTGCAGAAGACAGGAGTGGCACTGGGTTTCCTCCACTTCTGGTTTGTGTGTTTTCTCTCAAGGTGTTCTGCGCTCAGCCTGGGTAGATTTTTCTTTCTAAGTAAATTAAGAAGAAACAAGTGGTTTTCTGCAAAGCAAGGTGCTGCTTCATTAGGATGAAAGCCAGCAAAGGGGGGAGTGAGGCAAATTTGAACTTGGAGGGCAGAACCACCATCATTCACCTGATCCTTATTGTGTTAAAGCTGCAGCAGCCTTTTACAGTGACAAGGAATAGCCTGAACACTTGATTATAAAAAAGAAAGGCCCTCCTAGTATTGATAAAAAAGCATCTCAGAGTCCCAGCCTGCATGTGTGAACTCCAGGTGTTAGACAGTGATGTTCCTTGCCCTGCTGTGGTGATGTTTGTTTTCCATGGTGGGACAGGAAGAGCTGAGAGCTGGGATTGGCTTTTGTGCAGCACACAGGAAACACCACAGGGCACCCCTGCCATAGCCAAGATCCAGAGTGCTGCAGCTGCAGCAGCTCTGCTTCACAGCATCACCTCACGTGTGAGATGGAGAGACCCTCAGGATGTGCTTTATTGCCAGGGAGAGTGGGAGGAGCACCTGCAGCTTGGCAGGATGGAAAAACTCACCCTGGCTCTGTCAGCCTGGGGCATACAGAACCACCCCTGGCAGATCAGTAGTGTGTGTTTTCCAAACTGTGTAAAAGACTAAAGCTCTGTGCACTCCTAGAAATAGGATAACATTTTCTAGTTATTAAAAATAAAATGAGAACGAGCCTTGAATTCTGCAATTCTGTGGAAACACAAGAAAAAAGTTTCCAAAGTGTCTGTCTCGTACAGATAACAGACACCTGAAATCCCCTTAGCAAGCATTCATTTTCCAGGCTGTATGACTGCAATGATGATGGTACAAGGGGAACAGTGGGAGTTAGGAAAACTGGAATTTTCTCCCCGCCTTTGATTGTTTGTGTACTGTGGGAGAAGTGTTATGATGTTTCTGAGGCTGTTCTTTGCATGTTGGATAAGGCACACTGAGGCCAGAGCCCTGCAAAGGGTCTGAAGAGCACAGATTGTGCTGTGTGAGGAACAGGGCTTCTCTCCTGAGGGGGAATTAATTCCTATTTGGTGAGGCAAGAGCTGAAATCAGCTGATGTAAAGATTTATGTGCATAGATAAGAAGATGGAAGACTAAGAAATATAAAAGGTAAAGGGGGAAGAAAGAGATTTTTGTCTTGAGCTTCTTCTCATGCCTAGCAAAACACACAGCCAGGTGGAAGTCAGAGATGTAGTAGTTGGCCATTTTGGTGGCAGCTGTCATTGAGCAGATAAATATTAACCAAGGTTTGTATCACTTAGAGTAAAACTGGGAGTAGAGGACTGGTGAGGGAAGTGTGTCAGTGGCAGGAATGATAAAGTCAGACTCTACAGCACAGCACTGCTGTGCTCCTCCTTCCTTGAGGAAACCAAGCATTAGAAGTTGTTTCCTTGCTTTGTTCATTATTTCCCAACACTTCCATTTCCCTCCCACACCAAGAGCTGCAAGCTCCTCTCGCTTTCTCCTGCCATAATTTTGGTTAAAACCCTTGTGTGATTCAGCGTGGTCGCTGGGGAAACATTGCTTTAATGATTTGGTATTTAAGTGCTCAGTGTTCCTTGCATCACAGAGGAGTGGCAGCGCTGACAAAGTGCGGGCTGCCCATGGGGAGCAGTAGATCAGAGCAGAGATGAGTTGCTATGGTAATACATTACAGAGCAATGAGGGATTTGGGAAGATGCATCTGACAGTTTGAGGTAAAGGATCATCATTTCCTTGCAGCTTGCAGAAAGTGTCATAATCGGAATTTCAGTTGGCTTATTTTTCTTTTTCCTTTGCTTGCGTGAGGTGACATTTCTGCATAGCCCCGAGCACGCTGCAAAACAAAAAGGAAAAGGCTCTGTCCTCATGTAGGCAAGAGCTGAAGGAAAACCAGAGGGAAGAGGTCACTTCTGAGGCAATTAATGAACAATATGGTTGAATGACTGCACAGGTTCTCTGTGTGTCCTTGCCTCTCTCTCACCTGAATATACAAATCTTCATTTTACAGGCATGAGTGATGCATGAAAGGGAAATGTGGGACTTGTGAAAAGTAATCTCTCGTCATAGGACATACTGTAAGAGAGAGTAAAACATTCCTGAGAATAAGGGCCAAGAAGAAGAAAGCCAGCAAAGGAAAAATTAACAATAGACCCCCCTCCCAAATTGTTTCTCCAATGTGCATGAAATTAGAAAAAAAGTGGCAGTAATGGTATAACTTGGAAAATAACAGTAATATTTTAATTTGAAAACTGAACACCAGCAGAAACAGGTGTATTTTCTCTTTTCAACTTTTTCTTCAGATATTAATGCCTATATTTTATCTATGCATGGAGACAGAAGTGGAATATTTTATGTAAATAGGTAAGGGACAGTAAAGTATTTTCCTCCAGGACCAAGACAATGGTACTTGGGTCAGGTATTTATATACTTGATGTTTACATAATAATATTTTTGAACAAGTACACTCCCTATCTCTGAGAGGTGTTAGAACTCTCCAGACTCTAATTACTCCGGAGATTTTCTTATTTTATACCTTTGGATAGAAATTTCTCTGTGCTGCACACCAGAGTATTTTCACTGGAATATCTGGCACTTCATTTTTGCTTTGAGCAGTTTTGAATTCCACCAAACCCACAGAAGTTTCTCTCGGGCAGGTGCAGGCACAAGAATTCCATCTGAGTGTGTCTCTTTGGCACTCTAGAAGTTTCTGTGGTGATAATTACAATTTGTCTTCTGGATAGTGACCTGCAAGATGTGGCTTTCCAGTGCTCAGCCTACTTGGTCATCCATAAGTTTAAAACTCTGGATATTAAAGCATCCGTGGGCTGGAGGACAGGTTTTGTTTGTTGGGTTTTTTGGTTCGCTTGTTTTTGTTTGTTTTCAATAAATGAGCCAGCACTGGTTTTCAGAATCCACAACCTCAATGCCTGAATTCTGTTAGCTTTTAAAAGGACTTGCCTTCCTGAGGGCCTTAAACAGTTCTGGAAAACACAACTCATACATCAAACATAGAAAGGGTACTGAAGTAACCCAATCTTGACTTCAGGTAAAGTCCTTCTCTTAATTCAGATATCAAATTAAGGGTTACTGTACAGCATCTTAGCTCCAGGCAAGATTAGAATCTTGAGCTAAGAGCAGACATTTGCTGTTAGGGGAGCAACCAACCTAAGCTGTGTTGTGTAACAAATCATTTCCTCCCATTAGATTTGTCATAAATGCATGAGGAATGGTAATTCCTTGATCTAATACCAAGCCTTTGGGAGCAATGTGTTTGAATGATGTCATTACATAATGTTTGAAGCTGTTAATGTGATTACCTGGAGAAACACGAGGCTGGAGGAGACTGCAGAAGGGTCTGGCTGTGCTTGTTCTCCCTGCCCTGAGAGCCTGGGTGCGACAGCTGAATCCCCTTCCTTTCCTAGCATTGTTTTTTATTCTTGCTGCTGACACTTGTGGCAAATGCTGCTGCAGTTTGAAAATCATGAGAGGGAAAGAACCCAAGTGTCAAAGCAAAGGTTTTTCAGGCTGCAGAACACTTCAGGGTGAGAGAGTTTGGCTGTGATCAGCCAGATGAGCTTTCACTCTCCTCCTCATGGTGTTTGCACTGAGGACAGTCACCTCTGCAGGCTGGAGGCTTGGGTTGGTTTTTAGCAATTTTTAGCAATTTTTTAGCTCTCATTCTCCTCCTCATGATGTTTGCACTGAGGACAATCACCTCTGCAGGCTGGGGGTTGGGTTGGTTTTTAGCAATTTCTGGAGCTGCCAAGAGAGGATCAGGCAGCTCAGTTTGGGCACAGAATAAAGGGGGATCCCTGCAGGCAGCAAAAGTGTCCATCAGAGCCCCTTTTGTTGCAATAAGGCTCTTTTCCTGCAAATGTTTGATTTCTGCTCATTCTGCTAAAAATGGTGACAAATAAAAGTTATTATTTTCACTTCTACAGAAACCCTGTTTCCATTCCATACTTTTGTCCTGATTCCTACACTTTAATATGGATTGCCTGGTTCTTTCACAGAAGTGTTGGTCTGTATTTTAAAGAAAGAAGAGCAAAGGAAGAAGGCAGGGTTTTTTCTTTTCCTTTTTCATGATGGTCTAAAGTGACTAAATCCGGCTTTTACAATTTCTATCTGTGTGACTATGTTCCAAAATGCATGAGCTGTTCTAGGCACATCTGTAAAATGCTGTGAGCAGTGCCTACAGTACAAATGATGTCATGCCCCTCCAGTACTTGTCTGGTGAAGATCATAGAAAAATTAATTAAATTATGTGTTTTGCAAAATGGAGCCTTTTTTCTTACCAGACAATTTTCAGTGGAAATATGTAGCACATCTATTGATAATGGGTGATCTTTATGACAATGGAATCTGACCCTGTTTTAATTTGGGGGGGTCTAGACCTGACTGACTGAAGTTTTCCATGCATTCTATTTATAATGTCCTTTGCTCAGAGTGCTCTTAGGTCTCCATCCCAAAAGTAAATCCCCCTCATCTGAAACTTTCATACAGAGCACATATTGCTCCAATATTCCTCTGCAGATCCCTGCTGAGGCACTGCGGGTGTCCAACCCCTGGTAGAGGTTAGAATATACATTTGCTTCCTGGAATATAAACCCTGAAAACAAAATAGTTTACCCAGGGCTTTCTGTAACCTCTGTGTAGTCAAACAGGTACTTGAATGATTTCTTCTTCATCATGCCCACGTTTGGAAACTGCTTTTCACTGATTCTTGCTGCTTCTGCTGAGAAAGGGAAGAAGAATTGTGCCCCTCTCACCCCTTTGGTTTTGGAATGGTCTGAGGCAGGGTTTACCCCACTGCCTCAGTAGTCAGGTGCCTGACATACAGAACAGAAAAAATGCTACTCTTTCCCTGAACCCTGTGCTCTGTCTCCTCTCTTGACCTGCTCTGCCTTTCTCAGAGCTCTGAAAGAGCCTCTTCAGAACAGGAATTGAACTCTGGATGCAGCACAGATTCCTCAGACCTGATGTGGCTGTTTCACTGATGAGGATCAAAGTCCCATAACCTACCTTGATGAGCTCTAGGCTTTCTCTAGTGTTGACATGCAAACACTTTCTTTGCAGTTAAGGGTGATTTCACTGATCAAAATCACTCTGAATATGGTAAAATTGATCCAAATTTGTCAATGGCTGCTTATGGTTAAAGTATTGGAAGAGATTTTTAAAGACAGATGTAATAGTGAGAGTTGGTATTCAGCAGGAATTCAACATCTTGTCCTTTATGGCATATTTCAAAGATATTTTGGTCTCCATGTTGCCGTAAAGAAAGCAAAAGAGGTTTTTAGGTGTTACAAGTGTGAGGCTCTGGCAGTGGTAAATCTGGTTTAGATGTTGAATACATGGTAAAAATACATCTCTTTGTTATTTTTTCATGTTTCTTTTTGTTTACGTTCCAGGCAACAAAGATGCCTTAGCTTATCAATAAATTATCAAGTGTCATCAAATGGGTCAAAACATTTTTCCACCTTCATGATAACTCCATCCTGACTCCTTGCACGTGGCTTTGTAGCCTGAGATCTTAAGGCAAGCTTTCATTAAGGAACAATCTGCTTTATTTATGGCACAATCTGATAAACAGGTTGAAAGAAATAGCATTGACCTATTTGATCTTGATATTGGAGGCTGAGTCAACCATGGGCCATTTCTCTTCCCCTCCTTTCTTCAATTTACTGCCACTTATTCTTATCAAATCCAGTCAACTGTAAATTCAGGAGGAGACAGGAAGGAGGCTATGGATCCATCAGAGCATTATGAGCTCCTGACATTAAACCCTGATCTGAAAAATCCAACAGCCATTAGCAGAAATGTTTCATCCCTCTTTTGCATCTTAAAACCAGGGAGAATCTGCCAGGCTTGTCCTGTTTTTCATTCACATGTGTCCTCTGTTGCAGGTTCCTTTTTTCTGTTCCCAAGAACTTCTGCGAAAGGTACCATGAAAGTTTCTTTGGCTTCCAATGCCATCAGCTATAGGTGGAGCTCCTAAAAAACACAGCTGCAGCTGTTACAGGCTCCTCTGTAAAGTCCTTTTGTGATTTATTGTGGGAAACAACCTCTGCAGGCACAGCAGAGGGTATTTATTTACCTTTATTTACCTATTTATCTCTTCAGATCAACTTCCATTCTTCATCCAGCTTTGCTAAACTTACACTTCCCCTGTGCTGAGTTCTGCCCTTGCTCTGGCAGCTTTTCCATGTTCTCTTCCTTGCTCACCTGGATGTTGTGACTGGTACAAGGATGTTGTAGCCTTGTCCAAGGCTGTCACCAACATTCCAGGGTGTGTCCAAACTGGACCTGAGCTCCCTGGGCAGGGACTGCACTGGGCAGAGTGGGTGTGCAGTGAGACAGGACAAGGAGCAGTGTGAGAGCAGCTCCTGCTGTTAAAACTCAATTCATTCTCCATGTGGCCTGGAAACAGGGATTTGTGCAGAGTTCTCACAGAGGGAAAATGGAACCCTGCCAGTGAAAAGTGACATAGATAGAACCTGTGGGAATCTTCAATTAGCACAGTTACTGATCAGCTAATTTAGTCCACTGGGACCCTGTTGGGTGCTATGTATTTTGGAGATGATTTCCACAAATTCACCTGCTGAAGGAGTTAAACAGACTCTCCTTTAAGTGCCCAGCTGCTCCTCAGACCTGTGTGCCAAATGATGTCAGCTCTTGGAAACCTGAGTTCTAATGAACTTCAAGAGATGAAGGTGATGAAAAGTCTGTGCTTTACTTCTATCAGCTTTAAAGCAAATGAGTTCAAATTCTTAAGATCTTTGTTTCTAAGGATGTTCTTGGATAGTCTCAGTAAAAGCCCAGTGGTGCATTTTCACCTGTGCAGGACTCTTTACCCTTTGATTTTCTTTTTAGAAATAAATACATTTCTAGTCTGTGCTTTGCTGTAGAATAGTCTCACAGGAGATGACCTGGAAAATAAAAGAAATGAAAAACAGATTGTAGCTTTTAAGAACTATCTACAGATTCAAAACACAGGGAAACTGTGATTTGGGAACACTTTTCATTGCTTTTCCTTTTGGCAGCATAAGATTTAGCAGCATTAGCAAACCTGTGTATGAAGTCTGAATATTTCTGTTCCCTTCTGAGAGTAGAGAACACTTTTTCTTCCCACCCTCCCTATGTCATATGGGGTTTATATGCTGTTTCTTCTCTACATAGCACCCTCTTGATCAAAGATTAAAGAAAAAACAACAAAAAAAAGAGACATTTATAGGCACTCCATCTTTTTAAGCCCTGTGAAAAGTAAAACAGGCAGGCTTTCAAGGTGCATTCTGTATTCATCATGCTACAGAAAAATAGAACAATATGGGGCCAAAAAGATAGTAGGGAGGTGTGGGGGTTTAAATCATAATTGAATTCAGATTGCAGCGATCAAGGAAGGGAGAAGAGGAAGGTATGAACACACTAAAGCAGAGGTGGGGATAGAAGCTCCTTTGCTTTGTGCTTCTTTCCAGTCTGCAGTGGCAGGAGGCTCGTACTGACTGCAGCAAGAGAACCAACTAATGGCAATCACATTTTATTGTTAGAGGGAGAAATATTTTATAGAGAGTGTACTGCTGTGACCAAGGGCTCCGTGAACCTCAGACAACTCCCTGAGTACTCCTAAACAAGCCTTTTCAAGTTTCTCCTCACCTTGAGAACTCTGCAGAAAAGTTACTTGTGAGGATAAATACAGAGGGTACCAGAAACCCACAAATGCTGAGCGGACAGGGACAGCCCCAGGAAACTTAGGGAAAAGACACCTCTCCTGTCTAGGCTTGTGTTTTCAGAAAAAAACCCCCCTTTTTCCTAATGTAAGGAGTGGTTTATCCATTGTTTCCATTCCAAGGGCTCCAGATTCCAGTTTCTTTGGCAGTTCTGCGTGCCAGGCCCAGGAAACACTTGAGAGGTGCAGGCAGCTTAAAACGCCAGCCTGCAGCCCTGATGTTAAGCACTACTTTTTATTACATATGGAAATTCTTCCCGAGAGGTATTAAGCTCAGTGAGATTTAGTATTTCACGTGTATAAAACACTCTGAGCAACTGCGTGATTATAAAAAAGACAGATTGACTGATTTATTTTTAAAAAAACCTTATTATAAGTCCTTGTTAACTCAAGGCAGAAAGGCCAGTGCACACAGAACTTACCATGAGCTGCAGACTCTGCTTTGCCTCAGGCTGAGCCTAAGAGCCAGGTCAGGCTTTTGGGGTGCCTGGGAATGTTTTGTTGAGACATGATTTGATTTGTACATTTTGGCTAGTTAAAAAACCATTGCTTTTCAGAAAAGTTTCGGTGTTGAAGAACCTTTGTTGAGATTCCAGCAGGTTTCTTTAGCTTTACAGCTTGGTTTGTGATTTGGGCAACTCAGATAAATGAGAGCAATCCTGACATTTTCATCCCACAGCTTTGGAATGACAACCCTGATTCCTGAAAAAGTGTCTAGGGAATATTTTTCAAGAGTCAGAAAACCATTTTGCAGACAACATTTGAATTCAGAAAATGTCAAAGCTTCTTCTAGAAAGTCAGAATTGCTAAGATTAATAACAAATTTTAAAGGCGATAATGGCAGGCTTGAAAGGTCCTGAAGGGATGCAAGATGCAGAGATGCACGTAGCCAACATTTGTAAAGCTTTGTGAAGTGAAAGAATAAAATAAAAATACTTAAAACATCTTGTCAACTTGGCCTTTTACATATTTTGTATATGTTTTCCAGGACTCACGCCTCATTACAAGTCAAAGTTTCTCCTGTTTACTTTTGATTTAACAACACTGCATAGCTAATTATAATGCACTGAAATCGCCCCAAACTACTTTTGATTTACTTGTGTGATGGATGGTGTTTGATTTGTGTGTTTATTTTGCATCAGAGTGGTTAATGGGTTAGAAATAAATGTTATTCTTTCTGGAGAACAGAGAGTTTTCTTTTGCCCTTGAGAACAATTACAATCACTTGGGGTTATGTGGTGAAACAGGAGAATCTGGAGGTGTCATTACCCCAGAGCAAGGAGCAAACACAAATTACTGCCTCAGAGGTGACAGAAAGATCCTTCCTGGAGCTTGAGAAGGGGCTGCTTAGAGTTTTCTGTGAATTGGAAAGCCAAAGAATTGCTAAATCAAACCTGAAAAAAGAGGTTTATGAGGGCACAGGTGAGGAGGTTACTTGGATTATGTAATAATGAAAGCAGAACCTCCCCAAGAACTTCGGCAAACTCAGTCTTGTCTAAACCTATCCATGGGTTTACGAGAGCCTTAACTAAGGGATAATCTTGAATTTCTGTAGGGAAGGGAAAAGATTTGCTCTCTGGCAGTTGGATAACGGCACAGAGAAATCTCATTGATTTGGAAAAGCACCTCAGCAGCACCAGAAAAATGTGAATTATCTTCTGAACAGCCGTGGGTAATTAATGAACAGAGACAGTGAGAGCAAAGGGGTGGAATGAAGCTGTTCTGCAGCACGATGGGCAAGCCTGGCTCTGAGCCCATGAAGTAGGTCAGGTTTGAAGGCTGGGCTTGGCTCCCCACACCCCTCATCATCTCTGAGGGGTACATCAGGCCAGGTACAGCAGGCTGGGAGCTCTTTCCATTTTCAGTAAATTAATCCTCGCACAGCATGAAATAAAAAGATCAGAACATGGTGTTAAACCTCATTTTGTATTTTCAATTACTAGAGGATAATTATTTTCTTTTTAAGTCCTGGAAGATGACATGATCTGAATACTCAGATACCTGGCACTTCTGCTTGCGTTCCTGGAAGCAGAGAGAGTTCAGCTGGGGCAATGCAGGAGATAATTAGGTTTATTTTGGAGCCTGGCAAGGCTCTGTATCTACCATCACCCGGAGAGAAGTGCAGCACTTCAATCTTGGGTTTGGGGATTTTGGGCTTCATAAAGGGGGAGTGCAGCTGCACAGGGTGAATTTTGTGTGTGGCCTGGGAGCAGCAGAAGGTGGCTGAGGTGCTTTGGACAGTTGTTCAGTGCTAAGTAAACCTGATCGAACAAGGCTTTCATCTTGTTAGCCCTGATTTCTGCACAAGTGAACATAGGGCAGTAATTCTCAGGAGTTCTCAAAGAGAAAGGATGTGGTTTTGGAAGTTATTGGGGGTGGAATTTGGAATATTGCAGCTTTCCCATTTGTTTGAATGGAAAATAATGAGATTTTAATTGTGTGTATGTGTGTGCTGTGCATATAATTCCCTTTTATTGTACAGGATGGCTCTTGCAGATTTTTAGTGGAAGAACTCCAGTGATTTCAGAGAAGAAATGTTAGGTAAAACATGAAAGACACCAAATATGAATGTAACAGAAAATAAAAGTATCAACAGATTGGGCTCAGGTAATAGGTTTTGCCATTGTTAGGATTCAAAAAAAGCTGTATGAAAAGTACCAGTAGCAGCATAACTTAAAATAAGTAAAGCCTAACTAATGTCATGTAAAAGAATCACTATTTAAAAACATATCAGTGCAATGTAATCTCTTTCTCTTCTACACGGAGTCCCTGGAGATGTAAAATTTGTATGCTTATGCTTTCCTTCTCTGGTGCAGTGAATTGCACCTAATTTGGCACAAATTTCTGCTTCTCTCACTTCTTTACTTCTTCGGGTCCAACTGAAGTTCAGAAATGCAATGTTCTGGGTTACTTATGATGCTGTTTGCATTTCAGAAAGCATCACTGTGATGAGATTCACCTTGGGCAGAACATGGAGAGAGGTCAGGGAATGAAAATATTAAGAAACACATTAAGAAAACAGTGTTCCCCATTAACAACCTTCCCCCTGAATTTTGTACATCAAGGTGCTGTGCAGGAGATCACATTTCCTATGCAGGAATTTTCCTCATGCAGTGAAACAGTCCCTGGAAAAGATTATTCCTTTGGAGCACAATGAACACAGGAGAGTCTCGGTAATTTCTTGGGATGCAGATATTGATTATGTTTTATCTTTTGACCTGAATGGGCAACAGCAGTGTTGACTTTTATTTGCAGCTGACAAAACCAGAGAAATCTATTTATTATTTTCTCATGCCTTCAGTTGCATCAACTATTAGCATGGCAGATACAATACAGTGTATTTTAGGTCAACTTTAGTGGGGTTTGCACATGTGTAGCTGTGAATTTTGACTTACATTTTTCCCTTGAAATGTGTTTTTTTTCCCAAGAGGGTATCCACAATAGAAGTTACAGGGAGGGAAAGGGTCAGTCCTTGCTTTCTGTGGAAAATGTTTCTTCAAGTATTGAAACTGTCAAGAAATCATGGTAAGAATGAGCTGTCCAAGGTGTGACTGTTTCATTTCAGGTCTGCATTTACAGCCAGTAACAATTTACAACAACAGCCAAGTGCATTATGAAAACTGTCTGTAACTTATAGCAAACTCTGGGGGGTTTTACTGGGAGGAGAGCCAAACCTGTCGGGTAGACCCTGTAGTATGTTGAAACTTGAAACTGGGATAATTTGGGATAAATTCTCAAAAGTATTGAAGCTTTTAACTGTAGCTGAGTCTGGCAGAAGTTCTAGAATACATAGGCCCCTTTCAAATGCAGCTGTCTCCATCAATAGGAAACTGGAAGCAGATTGTGTTGCTTTAAAAATGGAAGGAAGAAGGAATGCAAAGCAGTTGAAAATTTGCAGAAGCCTTTTCCCTCATGCAAACAGCGATTGAACAGTCAGATAATTAAGATGCATGTGCCACATGACATTAAGAAGCATTTTCTGAGCTGTTAATTCAGATTTAATCTGTTACATATTTTATTCTTGTTGAAGTGGAAGGCTGGTGTAAATTTCTTGTGGTGTCTCCCTGTTCCATGTTGAAGAAATTCGGTGTATCTGAACATACTCGTGGTGGATTTGGCAGTGTGAGGGTAAAATGTGTGGATGTGGCACTTGGGGTCATGGTTCAGTGGTGAACTTGGCAGTGATGGGTTCATGGTTGGACTCGATGATCTTAGAGGGATTTTCCAGCCTTAAAGATTCTGTGATTCCATCCTTAAAGGTCTTTTCCAACCTAAATGATTCTGTGATTTAGTGATCCTAGCCTGGTGTGGTAACAAAAAACAGAGCAGAGAGACACAAGGGTGACATGGTGGATAGTGCTGTGAGTGTGATTCAGATGAGACAATGACAAATGGAGCTACTGCTTTTGCTCTAAAATCCAAAATCTATAATGCAGGTGTGTATAAAGCTGGCACAGGTTAGTTGGCTGCTAATGTAAGAAGAAATGGAAATGTTTTCACTCAAGCTCCTCATTTCATGAAGCACTAATTGGTTTTGTGCTTACTTCATTACACTCAAACTGCAGGATTCTCAGCTCAGTTCTACACCACAAAACCATGAATACAGGTATAAGCTCTGTGAACAATTAAATAATATTAGGCAAATAAGAAAGGTTTGGATTTAAATACACCTATGTGGCTTTCACTAAATGTGTTCAACATACAGAATTTGATACATTTCTTGTTTAAAAGCATCTCCTCCAAAATGTATTTAAAGCAGGTGCCTATGAGATGACCACATGGATATTGCTTTTTGGGAAGGGGGGATGACTGAGGTTTTAGTAGCATTCTGATTTGTGATTGTGAAATAGCAACAATGTGCTTTGCCCACTATTTCATGTTAACAACCGTAGCTAGATTTACAAACCAGAAATGTTTTTCTATGCACATGTTTTTCATGTTGTATGATGTTGGCTGGAAATGTAACTTGGAAGCCTTGACTAGAAATTTTAGCCCAAGGATTTCCTAAAATACAGCTTTTTTTTGTTGATGTTGTTGTTACCCAACTCCTTGGGTGTCCAACTTGAGATGCAATAGAGGTGTGATTTCCAGATGGGAGAGCTCAGTGTCTTCTGAAAACAAAGACCCTTAAAGTGTCTCGAGGTGAGCATGTAAAAATGAGCGAGGTCCTGCTTACCAGAGCTGTCTCTCACCACCCACTTCCCCCAGTGAGTAATTCCAGGTCACTGTCCCTCTGAAGACACCAGGCCCTGTCCCTGTGCTGGCCTGGAAGCACCAGCACTTTTCTCTGTCAGGCTTTGAGAGCACTGAGGGAGAGTATTGAGGAGCAGATTATCCCCTACACAGATGCAGTGATTAGCAGAGGGATGTTTTCCTGCACAAAGCCTTTAGCTGGTTCCACAGAAGCTCCAGCAGCAAACTGCCCCCTCACTCACCCTCTGCTTTGATCAGCACCTTGCTCAGCTCTGAGCAGCTCACAAAGCTTTCATGCACAGAGCCAGAGCAGCAAACACAGACATGAAGAGGTGACACATTCAGAAGCTTTAAAGCAAAGGCAAACCTGGAGAGATCTCCCTGTGTACCCCTGTACCTCTGTGTGCAGGACATATCTGCTGTGTGCGTGCAGGAGAGAGAACAAGGCGCTGAACTAATTAATTTTCCCCTCTCATCTGTTCCTTGTTCATGCAAAAGTGATTTGTGCAATGAAATCTGGCTGAGGAAGAACATTGGCACATTCCTGCTAATGATGTCACTTAATAAATGCTGCCACTGTGGGGATGATCAGAGAACTAGGAGCCACCTAAGTGGCACTAGATGTATTAGGGCAATCTGTGCTAATTTAATTCTGGTTTTGGAAGAAATAGTTCCCTAACTTGCTAAGTGTGGACAGTACACCGCAGTGATATCTTTTCCCATGAATTCATGAAAAGGAGATTATTGTCAAAATCTGTTTCTAGCAATTCGCTCTGTAGATAATTGCTACAGTATCCATTAACTTAGTTTAAATCTTTATGAAATGACCCATTTTTAAACTGTTCTATAGTTCGTAGCACTTAAATTCTTCTTTATCCCATTAAAGTGCTTTAAGCTCCTATAGAAGTCTAATGCACATAATTGTTCTAATTCTGCTGAAGTACACTCAAATCTCTTTCACCCTGTTAAAGTAGTTAAAATGTCCTTGTTCAAGAGGAGTATCAGCTATTCAGAGTAGGCTTGAAATAATATATAGAACTTTTTATCTCAGTGAAGGGCTTTCAGATTTGATTTCTTCCTTCTCAAGAGTGCTCACTCTGCATAGGAGAGCACAGAAAGCTCTGAAGGTTAAATAACTGTGGTGTGTGCATATGGATGTACAAAATCCCCAAGCTGCCTTCCACAAGCCCAGCTCCTGCCTGTATGTCCAGCTGCAGGGGGAAAACAAGGTCCTAAGAGGTCCCACTGACTTTGTATTTTTCACTTCTTTCAGTAAACATTTTGTTTTCTCTCAGCATTACTCTGCTTTCTTCTGTACTGATATCACTCCTTGACACTTGCTGTTTCATCAGGCTGTTTCTCCTTTTTCAGACAATAAGTAGCTAGAGTTCCTATTTTTCCTTTTTTTTTTCTTTTGATTTTTTCCATTCCCCAGTGGTATGTTAGGAGCTGTCCAGTTTGTAGGTACCCCAGCTGTACTTCAGAGTCCAGCAGCACTTTAGGAGGGTGCTCCTGTTTTCCAAGCTGGCAGGCATTTCCTTTTGGTCTGTAATTATTTCTTTTTTCATCCCTCTTCTTCTTTTCCCCACCTTTCAGACTGCTGACACCGCCTGGCTGCTGTAAGTTATTATTTTCTTTCTGGAATATGAAAAGCATCCT
Organism: Drymodes brunneopygia; assembly: GCA_013400955.1. NCBI lineage: Eukaryota > Metazoa > Chordata > Aves > Passeriformes > Petroicidae > Drymodes > Drymodes brunneopygia. The sequence goes on from VZTZ01027324.1 coordinate 455,874, forward strand.
GCATTCAATCCAGGGAGTGAAGTGTAAGGCTCATATATCCAGCCTTTCTAAGGGGATAAAATGGATAGCACTGTCTGTGCCCAGCATGGAATTGGGTGTGTGTAGATGGACCCTGTTTCCAGACAAGCTCTGCAGTGCTGGGTGTGACTGTCACTCCACAGGCACAGTAAGTTGTGCATTTAAGATGTACTGCTGCTTTTCCAGCTTTGTTTTTGGTGTGTATTCTTTAAAAGCTAAGGTCTCCAGAGAGAGAGTTGTATAAATTGAGGTTTGGAAGTGCACTGGGGTTTATTTTTCTTCTCAGGTCAGAATTTGAATATGCTCAGGAGCCATGAGGCACTGCCTTTCAATGTTATAAAATATTGCTGAATATCTGATCAGTGACACCTTGCATGCGAGCAGGGAAGGCTTGGAAGGAACCACAGCTCCTTGCACGAGCTATGACAGGTACAGTTCAAGGCTTTCCATGCTCCTGTGTGTAAGGATTCACACCACAGGTCCCTGGCTGTGATGTGTGGCAGTGCTGCTGAGAGTTCTGACCACTTCAGTGCTGCAGAGAAAAGCCACTGGTCAGAAGTTGTGCCTAAACCTGCAATCCAAGACTCCAACTGAAATGATTTACATTTTTCATTATGGGACTAGATATGTCTTACATTTCCCATTTTACATTTAGGGAAAAAATCAAAGCCTTTGGAGTTTTGATTCTCATGCCATCTCATTGGATCCATTGCTGGTGTGTTTAATTAACAAATATTGTAATAACTATCACAAACACCATTGTGGGGGAGGTCTGTTAATGTTGCTGGATCTACTCCAGAATTAACTCTGAGCAGCCTGCCCTATGTCTCAGTGATTTGCTGCTTGCTTGGGTGTGGGTGCTGGCTGTTGCTTTTAAAGCAGCCTAACTCAATGAATGTGTTGCCTCTACACAATCCTTGTATCCTCAAATATGTGTTTTGAATGTAATAGGAGATATAAAAGCTGTGAGAAAATTACTTACCTGCAGGTCTATATCCATGGGAGGACTAGAAAGACCAACCTTAAACTCCTTGTCGATATTCCCCACTACTGAGCCACTGCAGGCTAAAGATAATTCTCCATAATCATATAACCTTTCCCCAAATGCCTCTAATTGTGCTAGTAAACTTATTCCACTGAGCAACTTTTCTTACTCTCTGAACAACTTTAAAATAAAAGGTTTTAATCAACCCCGTTATTATTTTCCATTATCATCTTTAGCCTGCTTCTTTTGATGTTGTTGGTTCTGACCAATGTGACTAATTTCTTATTTATCTATTTCTGTGCTATGAAACTTTCACATAATCAACTATTATAATCTGTACAGAACTTTTATTGAAGTGTATTTCAGAGGCTTTTTGGTGGGAGATAGGTTTATTATTATGAAAACAATTTTTATACTAATTTAGACATCAACTAATCTCTTATTTATTCAAGTAAGGTAGTAAGATTGAATTATGTTTCTATAAATTTACTGTGCTTGCTCGGGAACGTATAAATTGTTTGGAGCTTTTTGTCATCATTGTTTTGCTCAGACAAAATGTATTACGGTAAATTTACAGCTTTGTACCGTGCTGTGTTTCTTAATACTCTCCCATGTAATGTTTATTTTGATTGAAAAGGAAATTATTTCTCTGTATGTAGCAACATGATCCTGCAGGCCAAGTAACACTCGAACATGGTGAGAGATGGGGCCCTGCTTGAAGCAAGTGTGGAGTTCAGTTTGCTTCTGATACGCAGTTGGGGTTTGCCAAAGAGAAGATGGGCCTGGCAGCACTCAGCAGGGTGTTAATTGCCATAATGTTGGTCACCTGGGCCTGATTATCCGGTTAGACTAAAAAAAATATTGAGTTAATCATCTACCTACCCACCCTGCCTGGAAGGTCCTGTCTGGGTGCAGGGACCTCATGGAAAGGGAAGCCGTGCTAAAAGCCTTCCTGCAGCTGAGGTAAATGAGGGTCTCTACTCCCCTCCTTCACAAACACCAACATTTAATTGTAGAAATCAACTGGGATGATCAGGTACCATTGGCAGAATCAACTGGGGTGAAAGAGCCCTGTGAGATCATGGAGTCCAACCTGTGACCCATCCCCCCCTTGGAAAGCACCCCAGGGCCTTGAGTGCCATCCACAGGCCTTCCTTAAACATCTTCCCAATGCTGACTCCACCACGTGGGCAGCCCGTTCCAATATCTAATCAGCCTCTCTGCCAGGAAATCCTTCCTAATGTCCACCCCAAACCTCCCCTGGTGCAGCTGCAGGCTTTGTCCTGCCTTCAGCCTTGGCCAGAGCCCTCAGGCTGCTCCTGGCCAGGAGCGCCGCGGTGCCCCAGTGTCCCTGCAGGCCTGCCCGGCCCTGTCCCCGCCGGCCCAGGGCTCTGTCCCTGCAGGCCTGCCCGGCCCTGTCCCCGCCGGCCCAGGGCTCTGTCCCTGCAGGCCTGCCCGGCCCTGTCCCCGCTGGCCCAGGGCTCTGTCCCTGCAGGCCTGCCCGGCCCTGTCCCCGCTGGCCCAGGGCTCTGTCCCTCCTGGCTGGGCCTGCCTGAGCCCCAGGGCATGGCTGAGCAGTCGCTGTCCCCGTGGGGGCTGCTCTGAGCCTGCAGGTGCTGCCAGGGCACAGCCCTGCTCCTGGCACAGCTGGGTGAGTTTAGGGTGACGGTGCTGGCCAGGCTCCCTCCTCCCAGGGAATGAGTCCCAACAGCTGCAGGCTCTGGGCATTGAACCCACAGGTGATTCCAGCCAGGCAGTGTCATAAATACAGATTATAGTGTTGGCTTTTTGCAACTGTTAAGGTGAATGCTATGTGTATAATGTTAATCCTTATAAAAGCAGCTTTTGTTATAGAAATGTAATCATTACTTAATGCTTTTTCCTTTGTTCTAACTTAGATATAGTTGAGAAATAACTAATATAGCTGTGTTAAAATGTACCTAACTTACAATAATTAAACCACCTGCTTAACTAGATAAGTATGGGTGTGACAGGCTCCTGCCACAGGACATCTCTATCAACAACAACAGCCATCTGTTGGAAACTGATGGACGAAGGAAGACACTGAACTCTTCAAAAGGACCACACATGCTCTAAAAAGGTGGACCCAAAGAGTAGCCATGCTAACGAGTTCTTGGAACATGTAAAACAGTTTGGGGAAAAGTTTGAATGTACATACTTGTCTATGAATATGCAATAGGCTGATGCAATAAGAAAAGTATATAAAGAGAGTCTCTCACCATAGCAGGGGTGCTCTTGGCTCAGTGCTAGGGGTACCCAGCATCCTGGGCGTTGTAACCTTTTGCTCTAGCCTGTCCCTTATTGTCTTTTATTAAACCTTTAAATTTGAACAGGTGAGTGGACCTTGTTTTTCACAGGCAGGATTAGCTGCAGGTGCCCCGAGGCTCTGATGGGCAGCACGGGGCCCATTTCAGGGTCTCAGCCTCCCTCAGAGCTAAGCAGCTCCTGTGGAAACTGCTAGGCTATGAGGATACTTGCTGCTGGCTGTAAGAAACAAGGTATTTGTACACAGAAACTCCTTATTTACCTGTGGAAAATCTCCCTGGGTTAGTGCTCCTGGAGGCTTCCACTTTGGTTGTTTTGCTGGGAAGGCCTGTCCTTGGTGTTGCCTTTTTTAAATGTCATAAAAATTATATAATGGATGAATTTAATATTATTAATTTCCACATTAAGGTAATATTGTGACAGCAGAATGGCATGTGATGGCTCTGTTTGATAACAAGGAAATAAGATCCTGCAGAAGGTGTGGCTGCTGGGAGCACCAGTTCCATTTGAAGTGTACCTGTGTGGTGGCTGCAGGAGCTGAGGCCTGTGGGTCTCCCAGTAGCAGGATTCTTGGAGGCAACAGGAATTGGTTTCTTTTAAAGAGAAGTAGGAAATAGATTAGCTTTGTATGGGGGAAGAAGAAAGTGCCAAAGCAGAAAGCAAAGATTCTTTGTGTTCTGAGATTGGGCTGGGTTTGGGAAGCATTTGGCTCTTGCCAATAAATGCCTGTCTGATCTTGGGCAAAGTGTTTAATCTTGCTTGAATTCTTTCTGTCAAGTTGTAATCACAGAATTTTTGTTATCCTTTAATTTCTGCTGCTCAGGGCCTGTTTCTGTGGTTTTGAACATCTAGCACTGACTGTGCAGAGGATCTCTGCCTTCAGGGCCTGCTGAAGGGTCTATGGCAGCACCCAGCTGGTTCCAGCAGCTGCTAGGGCTGTGCCGAGGTTACCTGGGCTCCCTGCAGGACAGGGACACAGGATGGCTTGTCCAAGATGATGTGGATGCCAATTGATTTCTCAGACTGTGGCTTCTAGGGGCTTTGTCTCTTCAAGCAGTGCTAGGAAGTTAGGCTTTAAGGCTTTTGCCCTAACATTAGGTGTTGCTAGAACTGCAGAAGAAAGAACTTGCATTTTACATAGACTGAGGTGTTAAAAATCAACTTTTCACCTGCTTAGCCATAATGGTATTGAATTAACTTGCCTTGTTCTATAATGTTCAGTGTGTTGCTGTACTTGAAGTGTTGGAAGTGTGAGGTGAAGAGCCGGTTGTAAATAATGCAGTGCAGGTGCCCAGGGATCACAGCCTGGCTTCTCCAGAGCTTTTAATGTTCAGCTCTGCTCCGTCTCAGCTGGAGTTCTCAGTGCTGAGTGGATTTGCATTCTTTCAGCTTGATTTGAATCTTGTAAGGTGGGAGCACATTCAAAAGGCTGAGAAGGCCCAGTAATGCTGTGGTGTTTTTGTCGCTCTTTGTATTTGCAGTGTATTGAGGTATTTTTGATATCTACCAATGCACCAGTAGATATCTGGTCCCATTTGCTTCCCCCACAAATAACTGTGCATTAACCACTGTTTTGGTCCAGCTGTCAGATGTTGAGGAACTGCTTGCCAGTTATTGCTGGAAGGAGAGCTAATGGAAAGAAAGGCTGATGGCTGATGTGTCAGATTTTTCTTTGACTTATTTCAGAAGCCTGAGGGCCACAGGTGTCTTTCTCCCAAAAGCTCAAAGTTTCCACCCTAATGCATGAAGGAAACTCTCTTGGGAATTAATTATCCTGAGTATCAGGAAGGTCTGGGAGACTGCAGTGTTAATGAGCATGAAAACTAGGCAGACTTCCTGAAAAAAGTCACAAGTAGCAGCAGCAGTTACAAGTTCACAAATAAACTATTCTTAATGTGCAAGGCAAAACTGCCATGTACAATCTTTTCAAATGAAGGAAGTTGCTGTGATTTATAGGATTTGAAACCCCAGGAAAATGTTGTGTGAAAGAAGATTACATCCTCCAAATTTTGTCATCTTCTGAATTTGAGAAACAGATTTTGAGATATGTATGAGATCTCTGATAAATTGCTACATTTACTTAACCTTGAGGCCTGGTGACCTGCAGTGTCTCAAGCAAGATGAAGCTGTAAGTCTTGGCAATGCTTGGAGGAACCTTTTCATGACTTTGGAAATTTAAGAAGGAGGAGCGTATCTAAATTTATTCATTTAGGTCACCAAAGGAGCATACAGTGTAAGAGGAATTGTGCCCCTCCTTAATTACATCATCATTTGATAATGGGTTGTAATTAGGAGATTTGGATAAGGGCAGTGACAGTGGCAGCTGTTATTTACAGAGGGCAGTGTGTGCCCCAGTGCTCTAATCTGTGTGGAAATGATTGTGGAGCTTGCTCCCATTCCTGCCACTGCACTGGCATTTTGTGCTGTGTAACAAACCCCTATTTGCTCCACCTGGTAAAATTAATTTTGTGCCTACTTGTTGGACTGACCTGAGACAGTGTGTTATTCATTAATCTATTATTGAATTTAAAAAGCTTGGTTTAACATTAACCGGAAAAGTGCATCTTATTGAAATCTGTTAAAAAAGATTGAAGTGAAAAAATAAAACTGCTGTCAACTTCCCACTACTTTTGCTGCATAAACCAGGCAAGCAGTTCCCCATGGAGCCCTCTGTGGCCCATCTTGGGACTGTGAGGTTTAATGTCTTTGTCAGTGATCTGGAGGAGGTGATGGAGTGCATCCTCATGGATGTTGTGTCATTGCATGGCACCAAACTGGGGTGCAGGTAATGAACTCAAGGGCTGTGTTTTGGAGGGACTGAGAAAGGAACAGGAGGAATAAGGATCTCATGGAGATTTACAGGGTAAATGAAAATTGCTGCTGCTGGAATGGTGCTGGGAAGTTCTGGTGGGCAGAGCAGGGGTCAGCTGTTGACAGTGGCAGGGGCTGAGCTATGTCCTAGGGAAACCAGGATTCACCTGCTGCTCACTGCAGCCAGCCTGGAACACTGAGTCTGTGTGTGGCTGTTGCAGGATGGGAGTGATGACATTGGGACAAAGTGTTTAAAATCAGGGTAGCATAGTAGGCCTGAGCAGCATGTTCTAGATGTAATCATTAGTAAATATAATTATTTGGGAGGGGGTGGCAGAAGTGGGGAGCTGAAACTTATGCTTGAGTAGAAACAAAAGAACTGAAACTTATGGTTGAATGAAAACGGGGGATTGAAACTTGTGCATGGTAGAAACAATAATACAATAGAATAATATCGAATTAGTGATTAACAAATTATCATATGAGAGTTATGTATAAAAATGCTTTGATTCTGGAATTATGTTGAACTCTTGATTTGGGTGTCCTACCCCGGGGTTCCAGCGCTCTAATAAAGCACCTTCATATAATCATTCTGTGACTCTGTGTATCCACACTAACAGGAGAAGTGTGGATTAACTGGAGTGAGCCCAGGAAAGGGGCCACCAAGAGGACTGAGACACATGAACCACCAGGAGAGGCTGGGGGAGAACTGGGTTTGTTTCTTACCAGCTGTTAAAGTGTATGTGAGGGGATGGAGCTGGGCTCTGTTCTGAGGTGTACAGTGGGAAGATGAGAGGTTGGCCAAAAATGGAAAAGGAGAATGGTCACACTGGGCAGAAGGAAAAAGAAAATAATGTCATAGGAAGAAGTTTCCCAGAGAGGGTTTGTAATCCCTTGCTTGTGGGTTTCAAAGCTGTACTTGTTCTGACTCAACTTTTGGTGTTCCCCTCTGACCTGAATGACTTTATCTTTGGAAGTCCTTAGAAATAGTCATTAATTCCTGCAGGATTAATTTTTGTCTGATAAGTGAATGAAGCAATGTAGTTTAGAATCATCTCATCTCCCTACTTACGTTTTGACTGCTCTGTACTGCCAAATCCTGAAATTTGTAACATTTTTTGGAAGTTGGACACTTTTTAGCTACAGTTATTTTTAATCAAAGTTTCTAAGCAAAATCATAAACTTGTCTGCAGACTCCCTCCTGATGATATAAGCCTCTTAACTGTAATCCAGATTTTTAATAAAACCACAGCCAAATATATCTCTCGAAGGATGCTTTTTTTCTTTCAAGCAGTGCTTGTGTACAGTTGGTGCCTCCCAGGTGTGCTATTAATCCCAATTTACTGTAGTTAATAAATTCACCGATTTCATGGGCATTACTTGCAACAGCAGAATAAGATAACTGTAGAATATCCACTGTTCATTTTTTCTCTTTGCCTTTCAAGCTGTGTGTGTTTGTGCAACAGCTTGATTTTATTCTGTGTAAGAGGCATAGTTAAAATAGCAAAGGCCTCACTCCATTTGGTCAATCAACAGCTTGTTCACACTTGGTATTTCCACCCCTGTGTTTAATGTGAAATGTTCTTGCCAGTGCACTAAATTTCCTTTAAGCACTCAAAGAACACATTTTTCACATTTTTCATAGAATCTCTTTTACAACAAGGTGTTTGATGGGTGAGCAGTGAAATGGGCATGTAATTGGAGGATTCTTTATTATTTTAATAAAGAGAAGGAGTTTTTAATCATAATGCTCCATCAGTAAAATCAGTGTAAGTTCTGTGAAAGTTAAATTGGAACAAACATGGCATGAGTTGTTGAAGGTGTATTAAAGCACGGTCTGAAATGTTAGCAGACACTAATGAAAAATAAAAGCAGCAGCTTTCTTGACACAAAAGACAATGTATAAAATTATAAAATCACACAGGAAGAGAGAAATGGATTGGCTGTTGGAACCTTTTGGCAGAGTAGTTGGTGATATGGAAAAGATGTTTAATGAATGTGTTTATTTAGGGAAATCCTTCATTCAGAAATCCAAAACAAGAGACAAACTCAGATTTTAAGTATATTTTTAAATACAATTTATTTCAACTGAGCTTAATAGCTTGCCAGATTGAGAGTCCAACTGTCTGCTTTTATAGTTAAATATTGGCATTAATTCAGTGTACTATATTCCATTATTTGATATTTTAGGGCCCTAACCCTGTTTAACTTTCAAAATACTGTTCAGTAGTTGTTTGTCTGCATCCAGAGGACTTATTTTGCACTTAGGTGCAGTGGGAAGAAAACAAAGTTCTGGTGTGTAACTTTAATAAATTTGAGGTGGGGAAAAATACACGTGGTGACAGTCACAAAGTTTTGTACTAGTGAATTTTGAATTCAGTGAACTTAAGAACTCATGTCACACGTGCAGCAAGCACATGGTATTTGATTTTTGTGTAATGATGTGAAAGTGGTGTTTTAAAGACTCTTTGGGCTGTGTTTTTTCCTCAGAGCTGCAGACTGACTGCTCTGTACTGATAATGGGGAAAAGGCTGAATTGACAGGCTGCTCTGTCTTTTCATCTTCAAAGTGGTCCATCGTGAGCAGTGCTATGCAAACAGCCTTGGCCTTTCACTGTCCCTTGCTGATGGAGGCAGTCTGGAAACACAGATTTTAGACCATAGTCTGCAGTGAATAATGAGAACTGCATTTTCCTCCCTCAAAGCCAGTGGTGTTTGCATGGGGCAAGGTCTGCGTGTTGTTACCCCTCTGCATAACACTGGTATTTGTTACTGCAGCACTGAGAAACAATCCAGAAATCCAACCTGATTCTTAGGGTTCCTCCAGTTTTAGATGCCTCATAACCAGGGCAGTTGTTGGGTAATCCACCTGTGAGTCAGTTTACAGCGTCTAAGACAAAAGAAGGAGCACAATAATTACAAACCTGTGTTGAAAGAAAGCTCAGAATTAGGAGAATAAACCCAAAGGGCACAAAGAGCTTTCTGCTGGCAGGTGGGTTTCTGATACTTCACACATTTCAAGAGGGGTATTTTGATACCTGGTCAAACACCAGTTGAGTTTTAGCTGCAGGTTGCTTCAATATTAAGCACAGGTGATGTGCTTTGAGGAAAACCTAAATCCCTGCAATCCATTAAAAACAAAATTGGAAAGAACAGATCCTGGTCCCAAGTATCATTAATAACAGTGTACATTGGCAAGGTTCATCTTGTATACTCAGAGCATCACTTGACAGGAAGGGTGTGCACATGCCTGTTTCAATAATTAGTATTAAATATTGTTTTCCTGCCTTTCAGTTAGGTGTTACTGATAGCACAGCTTTTTTTTTGTTCAGCACTCCAAGTTTCAAGACATTTTTGTTTGCTCTTGAATTAAGACCTACTTAACAGTTTGTTCTGGAGAATCAGACCTCTCTAGAGTATTTCCCTTTGGGATATGTCTTGTTGTTTTAAGTAAATGAGCTTTTGTGTGTGTCAGGAAGATTGCCCAGTGATTTCTCTGTAGAAACTGATTAAAAGAGAAGGAATTATTACAACTGCGCATTCAAAATATTATTTTTAATTTCCAGTATGATTTACTGAGGAGGGCACTGAGATGACAAAGACCTGAATTCTCTCTGATCTTCTGCTGATTCCGAGCTCTGTGTCCTTGAGCAAGTCCCTTCCTCACACTTGGTTTGGCATGTCTGGTTGGATTATGAAGCCATCAGACCATGGGCTGTATCTTGCCATGTGTCTGAACAGTGGCTGGAACAAAGGGTTTAATCATGTTCTCAGTCAGGCTTTCTGAGCACAACAACAATCCTCAGAACACGTTTGTGCTTTTTCAACCAATGTATTGAAACTGCTGAGCTGAAACATAAAGATGCTGAGTCAAGGTGGGGAAAACAGTAGGCAAATGGTTTGTTGGAAGCACAGCACTTTAGCATGTGTGCTACAACCTGAAACTCTGAAAATATCCAAGGGTTTGTTGGCTTCACTGAAGGAAACCAGGTCATTGGTACTTGGTTAGCAATATTCAATCTTTTAATATCTGAATTGTAAACTCTTGGTCTGTAGGCCTGCTCAGTCAGCTGTGGAGGTATCTGAAAACCTTTATTCTGTTTCTCTTTGAATAACATGGAGTTATAGGCTGGTTTGGGTTGGGACTTTACAGATCCACCCCTGCCATGGGCAGGGACACCTTCCACTGTCCCAGGCTGCTCCAAGCCCCAATGTCCAACCTGGCCTTGGGCACTGCCAGGGATCCAGGGGCAGCCACAGCTTCTCTGGGCACCCTGTGCCAGGGCCTCCCCACCCTCATGGGGAAGAATTCATCCCCAATATCCCATCTATCCCTGCCCCCTGGCAGTGGGAAGCCATTCTCCCTGTTGATCTTGTAAAACATCCCTCCAGATCTTGGTGGTTCTAGAACTTTCAGATATGAGCAATAGGGGCTGCTGTTTCAACAAACATGGTTATTGTGGAATCCCAGAACACAGTTTGATTTGTCCCCTTTAGTCAAAGACTGAAAATTAGAGTTCAGAAACTGAATGATCATTTGAAAAAAACTTTCCTTTTTTTAAATGGCTTTCTGGTCACTTTGCTATGGGTGGTGGAGGGCAGTAAGAGAGAAAAAAACCTAATGAATTAAGACACCATTGAAGATCATGAATGTAATTATTTTTAACCATTATAAGTCTCTTTAAGTCTCATGACTTTGAAACAAAGGAAGAATGTAGATTCTCACTATTACTCTGAGCAAGAAATTCCATGTAGAGTTGTGGTTGGTGATACTGGATGTGGTGGGACCTGATGGGAGGGGATCCCTTTGTTGCTCTCTGTTACTTTCTCTCCTTTTTAGCTGATGATTTTTCTTCTTTCCTGCATTGTTGCCCTCTCCCCAGCACCCTTTCTTTGCTCTACTGAAGAAATGCAATCTTTTGAACCCTTCTCAAACAAAACAGAGCTAATAGCTGTATTTAATATCCAATACAATCCCAAAGACAGCAGTCTGCTATATATTAAAGCTACTGTCATTTGTGTGTCTGCACCTCTGTGCTTCTCTGTGAGATCTGGAGGGTTATACATGAGAATATATGAGGCAGCTTCAGGACAGTGGATGAAATACAGCTGTAATTGTCTGTGATCAATTGGAATAACGTAGGCCAAGTAGAAACTGCATTTTTGAGCTTTCTCATCTTGTCTCCTGCCTTTGTCTGATAGAATATTGCTTGAAAGGAAATATCAGAACAGCACAAACCCAAACCTCTTAAAAATATTCATTTAGTTTGCAGAGAAATTGAAGCTTTTTCTCAGCTTCTCCTGACAGTCTGAGTTTATATTGTTGATATCACTTGTTCTTATATTTTCATTGTTTCATCTCTCCCTGTGTTTGCTAATTTGGAATCCACTAAACTGCAATAACTGGTGCATTTCAAATGAGAATTCAGTTACTATCCAGAGCCATGGCTTTCTCCATGGTTACCTGGCATGTCTGCTTTGCCATTTTATTATGTTGTTTCGTTTCCTAAGTCATAACCATTGATGACATCAACGGCACAAAATGATGTCAGAACATGCTGTAAATGCAGCAGCAGCTAAAGTTCATGGTTCAATTTTATCCTTATTTATGGCATTGTCAGTCCTCATCAACTCCAGCAGCTTCCTGGAGGCTGACATATGTAAGACTGTAGGTGTGTTATTAATTTTGCATCCAGCAATACACACAGATGAATGAGAGTGAGGGAGGTGTCACTGCAGCCATCCCTGCCAGGACAACCTGGAGGGGAGATGTTTCTACATGACAGCTCTGGTTTACTTAAACAGCTAGGCAGGAGGAGGGAGAGACAGTTTCTTTCAGATCTTCCCCAGTTTTGTAGTTAACAAAGAAAATACTACATAAGCATACATTAATATAAACATAGTAACAACAACAACAATTAGGAAAGTGACAATCAGAGCTTACTTGATCTTAGCACCTTGTTAAAATAGCCAGCCATCCTTTTGAAACTTTTTCATTTTTAAGATTAAAAATCATTTTGTCCGATTTTACATATGGTTATATTCCAATTTTGCAAATTTAGATACAAGTCTATAGGTTAATTATTAATGTAGCTTTTGTTCTATGTGGATGTGTTAAAAAGAGTACTTTTTTTTGTTTGTTTTTGCATCTGAAGCCATATTGTTACAATTATTCCAAGGTTCTGCTGGGATAGCTGACTGATTCAGGAACAGCTTTGTGGGTGACACTGTTTTGGAAATACAAAAAAAGTCAATTTTTTAATGAGTTACATTTTGGGATTTTTGTCTTTCCTTAGGGATGTGTCTATTCCTTAGCTGGCAGCCGTGCTGCCAGTGGCCCACTTGTTCACAATTTGCACACTGGTTTTTACCCAGGTCCTGGCTGGGATTCCCTGGGGACCTCCCCTCCCTGGGATTCTGGGATAACCTCCCGTCCCTGGGGTTTCAGGGTGACTCCCATCCCCTGAGGCTTTTTGGGGACTGTTTCATCCCCCTTTTCTCCTCTTTGGCCCCTTCTAGCTGCTGTGACTTTTGCATCTCTAATGTCCTCTCTGTTGCTATAAACTTGTCAGGAAAATGAATGCACAAGCACCATTTGAGGTTTATGTTCAAAAAAGAGACAGAGGAGTCCTGTTACTTTATTCAAATAAAGGGAGAGGCCATGGGACATTTCCCCTGGGGTCTCTCAAATTTTTAGGGGACACAGTCTCCTTTTTATCCCAATTTCCTGGCCACATGTCCCTCTCTCTTTCCCCATTGGTTGGGGTACTTGAGAGGTACAAAATTCCTGAAATGCCTGATACAGCCCCCTTTTTAATGTGTAATCCCCCGCTTTGTCCTTCTCTTGTGTCCACTTCCACTTGGTGGAATTCCTATGGAATTTATGGTTCTCCCCATTGTTTCTTTTATCTCTCAGTATTCAATTTTATTTATCAGCAGACCTACAGTTTGTTTGTAAAGTCCCTCAATCCTTTCACACTTTCCAGGCTATAACTAGCAATTTGTTTCTATTTCTAGAATTCTCCCCTTCCCACCCTTACTGCTAACACTGCAACACAAACTTCAGTTTGTCTGATTTAAATTGGCTTAACCTTGAAGTGGAGTCCAATAAGACTGAAGATGAGACACTTGAGGTGCTGGACCAGGTAGTAGAACATTCTTAAGCCTTCTGGATGTTTGGACTGGTTTACATCAATGAGGGAGCTGATTTTGGGCGTGGTGAAGGAGATGTGCTCGTCACCAAGGGCAATCTCGAGCTCCTGTTGGCCCACTCTGCCAGGAGGAGACCACAGAGCATCGTCTTCTTTTGTGATTTTGCTGTCATCGATGGTTCTCCTCAGCTCCTCCATCACACTCCTGTGCATGTGAGCCTCCTTTTGGATCATCACATCGTTCTTGCAGCTGCTGTTGTTGGCATAGCTCAGCTTCCCATCAGGCTGGAACTCCAACTCCAGGAACTCGTGCCTGAACTTCCCCTTGTGCCCCACGTAGTACTGCAGCTAAAAATCACTCACCATGGCTGTCACTGAAAATCTGGAACAAAATAAAAACCCTCCAGCACTGTATGTGAAGTGACAGGGAATCAGGTGTTGCTTGATTTTCTGGACAGGAGGTGCCAAGGAGGATATTCTGAACACATGTGTTTTTGCAGGGTTTTCTCCCAAGCTTTATACAATCAGAACCCATAGAGATGCACTGTTCCAAAGGTCATTGGTCCAGAGTTGAACAATCCCCAGTATTCAGTTTCCCATTGGATCTGAATCTGATGTTAATTAGATCTTCATTCTTTGATTTCTTGTCAGTCTTTTCTGGTCCAGATATCTCCAGCTCTGCCGGAGGTGGCACCGAGGGTGGATGTTTGTAGATGGCCACTGATGTTCCATTGAAGGCCTTTTATCTTTCTGGGTATCTCTGGGCTACTCCCAGTCTGTTGGTATGTTAAGCCCATCTCCTTAGAGTGATGCTACATCTCTTAAAAAAACCTAAAGAAAATACCTTTCCCGAAGGCAAAGGCAAGTCAAGCCTAACTAGAGAGACAAAATAAAAATTTAAAAGTTATATTCTGTTTGCAGCACTAACGCTGTGGCTTTATTGGGTGTCCCAGCAGGCCCTTGGGTAGGTGCTGCTGTGGGGTCAAATGGTACAGCAGGGGTGCTTTCTTCTGTAGGGGCAATCTCAGTTAACTTCCATTTCCTCTTCAGAGCTGACAGAGTTACCTGGGCTGTTTAGTGGGGCACTTCTCTTAATTTTGTGAGTTCTTAAAATGGTGCAAGCTCTTAATTATTAAAACTTTGCTTGGAGGATGCAGAGCTGTGCCTGAGCCTGTGCATTTCCATTACAATCTGAATCTGTATTACATGAAATAAAAAGACATTTCTTAAGCATTGGATAAAAGTTTGAGGATCTTTAATTCTGAATCCTGAAGTATTTGGCTCATGAGAGTATAAATGAACCAAACTATTCAGCACCTTAGGGCAATGTATTTTTTTATTGATCCCAATTCTACTCTATTATTGTTGCTTAATGAGGAGCTAATGTAATTTCTAATGAAACCACATGGTTGTTAAGTAGAAGAACTAATGTTCAGTTTCCCTTGTGACAAAATATACTCTCTTCAATTAAAATCCAGGAAGTAAAATTAATACCAATGTAAAATTTTGCAAGAATTAATGTCAAGACTGAAGCATTTTATTATGTATATAAATTACTTGGATAATGAGATTGAAAGCAAGTTATTGGAGTATCTGGGCAATCCACAAGCTCAATGGAGACCACTTAAATGGTGAAATCTGTAGAGGCAGCAGAAAGAATGGGATCTCCCTCATCTTTCTACCCTGCATTTTCTTTTCTGTTTAGTTCCTGCTAAGAACAGGGCTATACCCACCAAATGTTGAGCAGACCAGCAGCAGAAAGGAAGATTTACACAGGGACAAACAGCCCCATTCAAAAATTAAATGTTCTGTGTTCTAGACTGAAAATTATCAGAACAAAACATCCATTTCTGGCCCCTGTTCATTACAGAATTCCAGCTGGGAGGAAAGGGGCTTTGACACTGCTTGGGTGCGTCCCATTTATCCCACAGTTAGAAAACAAACCTAAAATGTGAGGCCTGCAGTTGAAATAAGAGAGTAATTTGGGTTAGAAACAACCTCTGATGGGCTTTTGCCCTTTTACAGGACAGGACACTGTTATCTGCCCAGTAATTGGGGTCTTCCTTTGTTAACCATGAATTTTCAGAGACGCGGAGAGCAAGCCGAGAATGGTTTTGGCCATTCCCACAGCACTCTGCTTCATCCATCTGCTGCCACAGGCTTGTCTGAGCAATTGGCTGCAGTGCTGTGTCTGCAGTGGGCAATGCCTGACTCCTCCAGCCCTGCTCGGAGGGGAGATGAGCTGAGATCCTGCTGCAGGCAGCGCTGCTTCTGAACAATCCTATTTCCATCCCAGCTGGGTGCTGCTGGGTGGGGAAGGAAAGAATGGCTGGGCTACTGTGTCTCATCAAGTGCCATGGAATTGTAATGAGGGGACCCCTCAGTCTGATCACTGCCCAGCTGTGCTCACTCAAAAGTGAAAAATTCAACACTGGAGGGTAATGGAATATTTATTAAAGCAGACAAAAGATAAGTCTATTATTTAATAAGAAGAATTAAACTTCATTAGATGCAGTAGCAATGGCGGTTCTCTCCACCCTTCATGGTCTCATTCCTCTTGCTGCTTTTCTTGCTTGGCCATGGTGCTGTTCTCCCCTTCTGAAGTACAAAGCAGAAGAGCTTTTACAGGAGCAGCAAACATGGAATTACCAATGGCAGGCAGCACGAGGAATTGCTGGCAGCCAGAGCAGTGCTGTCATGAGGTCCCTGTGCTTCCCAGCTGGAATTCATCCCTCTGATTGCCCAGTTGTTCAGTGGGAGCCTATCCCTAAAGTGGTGTGGGCTGAGAATAAATACCCACATAAATTTCCCTTCTTAAAGCCACTTAACCACAATGACTCCCTGAGCTAATTGAATTGTGGTTGTCCCAGGTGTGGTCTAACAAAATCACTGAGAGGATGCTTTATTTTTCCATGTCTGTCAGTTTGATCAGTAATGCGATTTCCCCTCTACTCTAGTGCTGGAATAATTTTTTTCCAAAAGTAAAATGAATGAGCCATAAACAGCAGTGAAACTGGGTGTCCAAATCCCTTGGGAAGCCCAAAAACTCTTGGAAAAAAAATTTATGCCTGGAAATTGTCCTTTTTCTTACAAGACTGCTCTTGTAGCTGTTCATTCAAGAAATGGTGAAGAACAGTGAACCTGCTACTGGGTTTTTTTTGAGGTTCACTGGTATTTGTTTATTTTAGTATGATTTGAGAAGAGGGCACCTTCTCAGTTGAAATCAATATATCCAAATAACAGAGAGGATTTGTATCTCTGGTCAAACTGTCCTGGTCCTGAACCCCCTGAAACAGCAGTGTTACAGAGACTTGCTCTTCTTGGCTGCTTGAGAGAAACCCTGATAGATAATGAGACTTGCAAGATTAGCTCCTGCCTCAGTCAAAAAGGAAAATTTCAAGCTTAGTTCAAAGGTTTCCTAAGTTCAGAGGTGGGCTGAGCTCGAAAATGTTTATTTGTTTGTGTTTTCAGCAGTAATTGCTCTGCAGTATTGTTGGAGTGAGCACCTGCAGGACTTGCAAGAATCGCTCACAGCAATATGCTGCCACACTGTCATTTTTTAATTTTCCCCCTTTATTTGTACACTCGATGTGCTCAGCAGAGCTCCTGCTCGTTTTCCTGCTGACTGCACTGGATCTCGGAGTGGCACTCTCCTTCCATGCATAATGGTAGATGCCCATTGTGGATCACTTGCAGGAAAATGTAATGACTCATAGATAGTGTGAGGTGCTTTATTGCATGCTAATTCAAATTACTGCAGTGTAATGATAATTGCTCCTTTATGAAAAGGACCCCAAGTGCAATATAAATGAATTCCTACCCTCAGAAAACAAAGGTTAGTGCTGATAGCAAGGAAAAAAAAACCCAGCAAATTTGAGTTGGTGGGTCATGAGAGGGATTTTTTTTTCTTCCCGAGATTCTTAAATTGAAAATATTTGTAGTTACTAGAAAAAAATGCCCAAGGGCCAGGATGGAAATGTTGGGCTCTGCTCAGAATAACACAAGAAGAGTTGAAAATAAAGATCTTGTATATCCAGAAGCTGCCAATTATGCTTTTAGCTTTCAGTTTCTCTGGTATCTGTTCTTCCTCAGAAATTATCTATTTACTGCTGAATGCCATTTTCTTGTCAGCATCCCAAACGGTTAAGAGCCTGATAAATCATCTAGTTAATTTACTTGGCTTTGAGATGAGCAGTAGAAAACACAAATAGTTGCCACATGCCGCTGTCCGTGTATCCCATGAGTGAATTGGAGAGGCAGCAGCCTGCCCAGGCACCACAGCAGGGCTGTGCTAACACCTCTGGGCACCAATTCCGCTGAAATTCTCAGCAGCTTGGAGAAATTGTCCGTGTGAACGGGGCTAATCTGAGTCGCAATGGTTAAATACATCACAGAGTACAATAAAGCAGCTTTCAAAGCAGGTGTAAATGAGGGTGGCAAGCAGGTAGCTCAAGTTCTAATGAACAGCTTGGAAAGGACAGGAGTTGTGGAAAGGAGCTGTGAAATAACTGGAGGGTAAAGGGACACTGAGGTGCTGTGATTTTTGGCTGAGTGGTCCCAGGAGGCCCTGGTGCCCCCCTTTCCATGTGGGGTTTCAGGGACACTGGGCCAGTCTGTCATCTCTGCTCACTGAGGATGGGCATTGGGGACTTACTCTGGGGTTTTTTGGTGTTTCCTTGTTTGCCTCTCCAGTGTGTGTCTCCATGCTGAGCTTTCTGGCAGGGCTTCTCTCACTGTTAACCCAGTTTTCGCTGCTGGGTCTTTTGGTACTTGGTTTGCTCTTCAGTTTTTATTCCAACTTCCCACCTTTATTTCTGGTCTCTTCTTTCCTTATCTTCCNCACTGTGATTAGAGGAGGTGTAGCTGCAGACCAAAGCTGCTGTATATTATTGCTGTGTTTGCTTTTGTTACAAGTCTCAGCTAAATTCTGTGTGTACCCTCCTGTGTGTTTAATGAGTTACCTTTCTATTCCTTGCCTCCTTCAGGATATCCAAGTCTCCTTTCCTTCTGCTGGTTTTGTCCTTTTAAAAAGTAGCATAATGCTCTTTTCTTGAGCAATTTTAATTTTTGCTGTGGTGAAGTTGATATTTACACAATATTAGCCAGGAGAAAATCCTGTTCAGTGACAGTGCAGCCACAAGTGTGGTTGCTCCATTTTCCCTAAGGAGCAAAAACTTTTTTGGAAGTAGAGCACCTTAATAAGCTGAATGTGTTGGCCTTTAATAAAGGCAGATTACTGCATCTACCCTTCATTATAGAAGAGGAGTATTTGGGGTACTTAGTGTTTATCTCATACAGCTTAGAAATGGGCTTAACTAATGTGATATGGGGAAATACAGGAATTGTTCAGAGAGATTCCTCAGGTTTGTCTCACTGTATAATCTAATTTTATTTTTTTAGAGGGTCATGTGTCCGCTTCTTGTCCCTTGTCCATAAGCCATGGTTAGCCCTGGGATCTTTCTCAGGCATTTGTGTGTTGCTCCTTGCACTGGGTTACAGCTGTGGGTCACTTATTGACACTGCTTCCCAAGCCTGCTGTGCTGTGTGTGCTGCCTTTGTGCTCTGAGTTTGGCATTGATTTAATTTCAGTGACAGGCTGTGCTTTGGTCTAGGAAAAGGTATCAAATGTCAGGCTTTGCCTTTTCCCCATACCTAAGCAATCTTACCTGGAATTCATAAAGAATTTCAGATTTTCCAGTGTGATCAAGAGACTTAGGCTGTGAGGTCCTGTAGCCTACTGATAAGCTCTCTAATTACATGATCTTTGCTGTCTTCCAGGGAGGGAGAAAGCCCTAGAGCAAATAAATACCTGGTCCCTAATGTTACAGCAGTGAGGAGCTTGCCCAGGTGACATTTGTGACACAGCAGCCTTTAGTGTTACTGCTCGTTTTTGTGACTTGTATGTGTGAAGTGTGGGAGTGGGACTTGCAAATGACTGAAGTTCCCTTTGATTTTTCAAAGGCCATCTGGAAAGGCAGCCTGAGTGGTTTCTGATATCCCAGCCACTGTTGAGAGGCTTGAGGATGTGTAAGGGAGGCAGGCACAGCACTGCCCAACCCAGACAGGAATATGATAAGATGGTAAATGGAATTAGCAGAGGAAATTGAGGAATGTGCAGGGAGTGATACAGCTCTAGAGCTCAGGTCAGCCAGATCCCAGCACTGCTGTCTGTCTGACATCTTCCTGCAGCTTCCTATCCAAATCCTACAAATACATGCCTCGTGTCTTCCTCTGCATTCAGCCACACTCTCAGTTCCTCTGGGCATGTATGAAAGGTGACTGTCAATATAAGAAACTGCTTGGAAATCCCTCATTTGTGTCCCAAAGCTCTGGGACACGAACAGTGATGCAGATGGAGATGGGCAAAGAGGAAGGTGAAGACTGTGGCCATGAGAAAAGAATCTAAGAGGGAGCATGAAGAGCCTGGCTGTCTCCAAGCTGCTAATCCAGAGCTGTCCAGCCGTGCCCAGAACTATTCCAGTCCCAGCCAGAACAACCTCCTCCCTATCCCCTGGTGAGCAGCTGCCTCATTCAAGCAGCAAGAAACCCTGTTTCCTCTCTCCCAACTGTTTTCCTCTGTCTCTCTCCACTCCTTCCCCTTCCCTGTACCAGTGCCAGCAGACTGGCATCAGACACAGGAGGCATTGGGATGTTTGTCAGGGACAGCAGCTTCCAGGGTTATCCTGCTTCATGTGCATCCCACCCCAGCCTGGAGTGCAGGATGCTCTGCTGGGGTCACAGGGAGCTGTTTGCTCACAGATGTCACAGCTGGGTGACCTCTCCCCCAGGCCTGGGATGGAGTAAGAGCCTCCTCTAAGAGCTGCAGGTGCCAAGTGGGGCCCGGGTGTGACAGGACAAATCATCCTGCAGTGGTTGGCAGCACAGCCAGAGCTCCGGGAGAGGCAGCAAGCACTGGGTGATGCAGCTGAGGCCTGAGCTGGACAAAGGGAGGTGAAAGCCTTGGAAACCACGGAGGGAGGCAGCAGGGCAGATGTGGAAGTGGTGTTTAACACTGGAGTGCTGTGGGATGGAGAGACAATGCTGCACACTGCGATGTTTGTACTGCAATTGTTAAACCAGGGGTTTAGCTTGTTAGAGACCAAATTCCTCAAGAGAATAATAGAGTTTTTTGAGCACTTTGCTGCTTATTCTGTGTTGGAAGGCATGAAAACTGCTGCAGAATATGTCTGACCTTGGTGTAGCTGCCTTTGTGTCCCAACAAGCAGTTCAGTTGTTACTTATGTGTGAAACTCCAAAGAAAAAGGGTGTTGTTTCAGGAATTTCTGACCACTAAAATGAGCCACCCAGTTTTCATTGAGACTAAAAGGATGAGCAAAGACTACGCTTGATGCTTAACTTTGAAAATCTATCTGTAGGGAATTTTAGTTGTTGATAAATGTTACATGGTGGCGGCATGCAACAATTATGTGACTCAACAAAAATTGTCTCCTGCCTTCCTGGGCTGCTGTGTTTGCAGTGCACCAAAGTGCAGAACCTGAATGTGCTGCAGCAGTGTATCAAGTGTGAATTTTCTCCTTGGGCTTTTAGCATCCCATGATTAATATTTTCTATACTCTCACTCTTAGCCCATCTTATGATTTCTCTGGGGCAATGACTCACTGGCAGAACAGCCCTGTGAAAATAGTCATTATTGTACTGAAGCACACAGGGGGTGGGTGCACATGCAAAGGGTAGAGGCAATCCAAGGGCAGGAAAGGCAGAACTGGCTGGGCAGTGCCAGCCTTGCCAGGGTGCAGTGGGCACTCAGCTTTAGGTAATGGAGAATATCTTTTAATTGGACCTGCATGCAATAACTGGGATTCTGAACATGCACAGGATCACTCACTTCAGCCTGAGAGAGATGGCTTTGATTCAACAGAGACACAGCTTTGAGTCTGAGTGACCTGCAGGATTCTGGCACTGCAATAACGTGATGCAAAGGATGGGGGGAGATGCCCTGGAGCTCCCTGGGCTGCCCCAGCACCAAGTGGAGCTCCTCAAGTCCCAGATGCTGATATTCCACCAAGTGCAATCTGTGCAAGGCTTGGCTGGAGCCATCAGACATCTCCATAGTCCAGAGAAGGGAATTGAATGAAAGTAGATTTGTGTGTGGGGTTTTCTTATTGTGCTAAAGCCCTAACTAAGCTGACTCTACTTTTTCTCCGTTTTGCAAGCTGTAGAAACTTACTGACCTTTATCATGGAAAGGGTAAAATTGAAAGCAGGAGCAGCTCACGGGCTGAGCTGAGCTACTGTGGGCCATAAATGAGCATGGGTGAATCTCTTCTGAGTCTCCTCACAACTTGTTAAAGCTCCACTCAAACCTGTCAGGAAGCAGGAGTCTGTCACGTTTTTTTGGGTTTTTTTTTTGAGGAAGCAGGTAGGGGAGCCACTATAAAATCTGGAGACGGTTTTTAAAATTTATTTTATTATTCATCCACTTATTTATCGTGCCCTGATACTTCCTGATTCCAGAGAAGATCAAGGGAGAGGAATGCCAGAATGTGTTCAGAGGGAAGTTCATGTATTATGCAAGAGGTTTCAGCAGGCAGTTCAGACATTTAGGAGTCTTAGAGTAGAACTAAGCTGCTAAAGCACACCGAGCTTGCTGGGCCCGGTGGGTGCAGTACAGCAGCCTGTCACACTGAGTGCCACATTAAATTCCTTTGAATTTCAATAATGGCCTCTAGCCTGCACTTTTTAGGTGTTACCACCAGGTTTCCTCAGAGTTGTTTTCCAGAATGCTTTGTAACAGGACACGGTTTGGATTTCTAGAGGCAGTGGGTTTTTCTTGTGGAGTATATCTTTCTTTTTTCACGTCTAGTGGAGTGGCAGACCCACAGTTCCAGACCTTCTCTTCCCAGAATGTCAGATCTCCATGTTCACTTCCTGACTAATTCCTCAGACTCGCAGTTGTGTGATCCAGGTGCTTCCAAATGAGAGGTGGCCTGCTGGAGTCAGCCTCTTCACAGCTGTAAATTTGGTTAGTCACAGATAATAATTGTTTCACCCACAAGTTAAGTCGATTTTAATGCTTTTACACATCTACAGAAAATAAAAAGTCACATAGTATATATTTTAACATAAGGTTTCTACAATACTTGGAACAATGGTCAATCCTTGCCAGTGCTAACACACCTGTGTGTAATTAACATTTTCCATGTGGAGGAATTGAGGTAAGGAGGTGATGGTTGCTTTCCCTTGGCCATGTCAGGTGTCCAGAGTGTGCTGGAACAGGGACCAGGGATCTGTGGCTCACACTTGGATCCCTCATTCTCCATCCTGGGCACTGAGGAAATCATCAATTTTCCTCATCTGACTGCAAATGGGTTGAAATAACAGCACTGCCTGTGTTGTGGGGCTTTAATTGTGCACTCAAATTGAACAATCTAAGTGGAGAAGAATTCTAATAAAGAACAATTCCATTCTGAAAACTTTGCTCTTCCTCCCTCCAGTTTTGGAGATCAAAGCACTTTGTCACTGGTGGGATAAGGGCTATAAATGATGACATTCTTGCCATTATGAAGAAAATATTTCCTGTTAGACAGTTTATTGCTAAAATGCAGCTCTAACTCTGTAATAATTGATTATGAATGTTCCTTTTATGAGCTGTTGGAATTGGTAATGCAGACACTATGTCTGGAACAAAAATATTTTAGCATTTCTAAATACAAATCTGGATCAAAATCAGGACTGGAGTAATGATTTCACTGTTCCTCATCACCTTTTATCCTTGCTGAAATTTGTAAAAACTACTTGGGAAATTTTGGACACTGTGCCCAACTATGAAATCCATTACTTTCAGTATTTTATTAGGTGTAGCCATGGTTCCTGTGCTGTGTCCCAGCAATAAGAGATGATAATTCTGAAATCTCATTTAATGCAATGATGTGACACTTCTGGTGTTAGTGGTTGCAGTTTTGATTCCCTGATGCCACCTCTTGCTGCATGGGTACACAAAAATATTTGAGTGTTTTATGGATACAGCTGTATTTAATTTTTGTGAGCAGGTATGTGAGCAAGAGCTGATATTCCTGTATACTTCTAGAAGCAGTGAGTTTTATTTTGATCTTTCTGGTGCTTGTTGTTGTATATGTAGGGATTGTTTTGAGTCCACTGTCTAAGTTACTGGAACAGTTCAAGAATAGAGTTGTAAGATCTGAGCCCCTTTTTTTTTTGCCTGGGAGAGTTACCACGGATGAAAGGCAGTAAAGATGTGGTTTGTTTCTGACTCAACACAGCCTTTTCCATGTTCCATTCCCCACAGCTCCAGCCTTTCACTCGTATTCACTCGTTTGTCTTTCAGCACTTTACTCTCCACGTGTCCCAGAACAGTCCTCCAGTCATCCCAAGGGTCTGCACATTTTGGCCATGGTGTTTGGGCACTGTCAATCCCTAGCACTTCCAAAACCAGATTTCAGCTGTGCTCTGTGCTGTTCACCCTCATAACCCTTCCAGGACTCTCCAAGATCACCCCAGAAATGATGGAGTTTGCTTAATTAACAAAGTCCTGACCTTGTCAAAGGTGGTAGCTTGAAAGGCTGAGTGCGGGTTAGCTTGGGGGGAGGAGGCAGCTGCTGCAATGAGTTTGTGCACAGCTCTGAAGCAGGAGCTCCACATCTCCCAGAGTTGTTCCCAAACCCATTCAGCCTGGCTGGCGTGGGTTGGAAATGTCTGCTGGTGTCCTGAGGGGCACTGGGGAGCACAAACCTTGTTCCCCTGCCACGAGGAAAGCTGCAGCTCCCCAGTGGCAGCAGGAATAACTCCTCCTGCTGCCCTGGCTCCCTTGGTGCTGCTGCCTTCAGTGCCTTGTGTGATGGTTATTTGATGTAACTCGTGTCGAGCACTTCGTGATAAGGCTGCGAGAAGTGACCATTGAAGGGTGAAGGTGTTGAAGTTCCCTTGCAATAATTTTTTTCCCCCTGCAGATAAACAAGTCAGTGTGTGGAAGCTGGAGAAAGAAAAGTGTGCTGTTATTATATTTTCCTTACTTTGTTCAAATTACTTCTGTAGCTCTTCCGAATGCTTCACTGTAGCATTGAAATTATTGGATTTGATGCTGCCACAGTGGAATAGGATTCTGGAATAATTCCCATTTTTTAAAACAATCCCTACTCAGGCTGTTTATTTCAGCACTAACCTGTCTACTCTTTGACTCATACTCTAGATGTACTGCTCATGAGCAAGCAACCCAAGAATTGCAGATAGTCTGTGAAAAGCAATTTTCGATGTGAGATTTCTTCTCTCTCCCCCCAACCTTTTGACTCAGTGCAGAGTTTAATGAATAGAGCAATTATTTATTTTCACAATGGAGCTCCATTATTAATCCAACCAGTTTAATTTCCTGATTTTACTACAACAAGAGAAAATAATTTAAATGGTAGAGATGAGCAGTGCCACCTCAGGGACCAGCACTGAGTAGATTCCTGCACTGTAGATGACGGGCACATTCCTTGTAGTCGTGTCTTATTTCTAAGTGAAAGGCTTTGGATGTGCTTAAGGAAATCAAACCTCTGAAGTCTTTATTTTTATTGCTATTATTTATTCTGATCTAGGTAGTCACAGTTTGTCTCCACAAAATGCAATAGCTATAAAAGACTCAATGAAGTATTTGCTTCTTGGCAGGAGCCGGCTACAAATGTGATGGATTAAGCACAGTGTAGCTGGCACCCAGAGAAATGCAGGAAGCAGCTTCCTAGAATACAAAGGTGTTTTTAAGAGCTTGAAATCAGCTGGATGATGGATCCCCCCAAACACCCAGGACAAAGGCAGGGCTGGGTTATCCATGTGCAACAGGCAGACATGCACTGCCTGAGGTGATTTCACTGATGGGTTTGAACCCAGCTGCTTCTGCATCTCCCAGAGTGGGGCTGTTCCTCCTTGGAGCTGGCAGCCAGGGCTCTCCAGGGCTCTGGATCTCTGTGACACAGGGGACACAGCACACAGTGTCATGAGCTTGTTAATGCACCAGGGCAAGCTTTAATTCACCCTGGAATGCAGCAGAAGCTTGCTGTTTATGCTGGACTAGCATAGAATTCAAAATACACAGGTCTAGAAGATTGTGTCTGGAATATAAAATCCTCTTGGAATACATCCTGAAGCTTTAACTCTCAGTTGTGTTATGTCTGGTGATCGCTCCTAATGATTTTCCTTCCAAACACCTTGTCCAATTTAATCCCTTTATTCCTTACATTCCCTTCCTCTCCCTTAACTATTTTCTCCTTGTGCAGATTCCTGCATCCCTGAGCACCCTTAAGGCTGGAACTTGGGCTATCTCGAGGTCTATTGAGCCTCTAAAGTGCTGCTAAGGATGTTTCCCCAAAATTTCAGTCCAGAAAACACCGATCCTACAGTGAAACCCTTTGGGATGAAGAGTTGAATATTCCCTCTGATGTTCTGGGAGAATATTGTTCTATCTGTAATATAGTGAAGGCTGTGGAAGAAATTGTGCCATCACAGAGTAGTTTTATGAGTAATGAAAGAAACCAGAAGTCTGTGTACTCCTTGAAAAAAAAACAACACAAAAACTGTCATGTAAAACTCTGGAGAAAAGGGAAGTGAAATCTTCATGATGCGAAGAAAGCAGTAATAGTATGTTCCCAGGATTGGCTCTGAATGGGTTTCTGGTGAGCTGTCGGCCCCGTACGAGCAGTGACATGACGAGAAAAGCTCGGGCTTTCACAGCGTATTTGCAACTTCTCAGATCTTAAACGATTGTCTCGAAAAATTGCAAGGTGGCACTGAGCACCACAGGCTTTAAACGCGGCGGCTGCAGGGGGGCAGAAGCGGCAGCAATGGTGTCGGTGTTTGTCCCGGTCCCC